>CM037089.1:41775590-42181762 GCA_020916435.1 Oxytropis ochrocephala
ATAAAAGAAAACAAATGCATACGACATGATAAGAAGGTAAAGGAAACCGAAAGGGATAGAAGCAAACAAGGTATCCAAGTCAAATCAATAACACAAACCACACATTTAATTAATTAGGCTTGACCCTCTTTTAAAGAAAATGTTTTTTAGTCCCCAGTGAAGTCGCCAGCTGTTGCGCCCGAAAAAGTCCCCGAGGGGTTTTTCTGCGTTTACAACTTTTTAGAACAATGAAGTCGCCACCAATATTTTTTATAAGGAAAATTTTGAAGAAAAACCTATTTGGAAGGCAGATGGTCTTTTGGAAAACCGGAAGATTTGGGTTCGGGGGTCGGTTAGGCATGGGGAAGATATTAGCACCCCACACCTCCTTTCTACTGAAAGGGAACCTTTAATTAATCGTGTGGTTCTAAGTGTTGATTTGGAAAATACTTAAATTTGCCTCTTGATTGAAAAGACTTAATGAATTTTTTATTTGCGGCGCTTGACGAGAGTTAGCCGCTTTGGTTTTTTCTTGAAAGGAAAAATGCTTTTAGTTTGTTGTGCTTGACGGAGGGGATCCGCTCCTACGTATCTCCAAGTGCGATGGAGAATTCAAAGCTACGTAGTTCTAGGTAGGTTTTTATTTTTTTATCTTGTTTAATTGTGAAAATTGAGCTTTCATGATGATCAATTGAGCGAAGGCTCCAAGTGACCACCATTAGCACTCCATTGTTAATAATCATGCAAGCAAAGGCTTCGCAGGACCACTAACAAAGTTTTTTGATTTATTGAAAGTTTTTAGAAAAATTAGGCATTTATGATGATCAATTGAGCAAAGGCTCCAAGTGATCACCACTAGGTCCTCATTGTTAATAATCATGCAAGCAAAGGCTTCGCAAGACCACTAACGAAGTTTTTGATTTATTGAGTTTTTTAGAAAAATTAGGCATTCGTGATGATTAATTGAGCAAAGGCTCCAAGTGATCACCACTAGTTTCTCATTGTTAATGATCATGCAAGCAAAGGCTTCGCAAGACCACTAACAAAGTTTTTGATTTAATGAAACATGTTTGAGTTAAAAGAATTAAAAAAACGAGAAAAATGTGAAAATTGCAAAATGGGGGTGTTATTAGTTACGAGGAGTGGTATAGCTAAACAGGGGGTGTATAAAGCAAGCCCCGTTCGCATAGGAGGGCCCAGTATGTGAAACTGGGCTTAAGTGAGGTGGGGGTGCGTGCATTAATCAGAGTGGTGTAAGAAGTAATCTGGACATTAAAAAAAAGTAAATAAAAAAATAAAAAAAAAGAGTGCAATTACTTAAGCCCACTTAACAATTCAACCCTAATTTCCTACCCTCCCTTCCAGCAGCCCGTGGAGATGACGTCGTCCTAACTAAACTAGACCCAATTTAAGGCTACATTGCCTTTTTAACCATCAATTTTATAACTTTCAAAATGTTACCTCCTTACAAAATTTGCCATTGCAAGATGTTCAGATTCAAACGCAACAATTATAATTGTGGTTACTAATTTAAAATCAAAACACAAAGGCTTTAGTTCTGAAGGGAAGCTTGATCATCAAAATAAGTTTACTAACCAAAACAAAGTATACATCACAGACAATTAATTAATCCATATAAAGATGTCTGGATTTAATAAGACAAAGGTGATTCAATTAAAACATGACATACCTGTTCAGAGTGATGTTGCAGTCTTCAAGCCATGAATAAAATCACCATATGTCAAGTACTGAATCTCTTTCTTTGGTTTCATCATCTGACCATCATCAATTGCGTGCAGCGTACCAAAATCGGAGGATGAAATAAACATTACCGTAAATAAGTAGTCGATTAAGAATTAGAAGTCGGACCAATGGGAGAGAAATCACAACCACCGTGAGGGAGAAGATAAGGTCGGTGCAACACGTAAGCCACTCGACACGACGACACAAGGTTACGCACGCACGCTACCGATACGTCTGCTCACGAAGCGAGAACTCAATGTAGAAAAGGCTTGCGATGAATCGTAACCTAAACTTGAGTTGTGAAGTCGAAGTTGCAAATAAGATCGAGTTTCGAAACCGAAAAGGTCCATAATCTTCGCAAAGAATTGAAGATGTAATGATGAACGCTGAGGAGAGGAGCACCGTTTCACTGTAGATGATGAAAAGGGAAAACACGATTTGACAAAATTTCAACAAGGAATGAAATTTGTGCTTCAACGATTTTCTTCAATAATATAAATAGGAGATGTAAAATGGACTACTATTGAAGATATGAAATATCTCGAACTTGAGAATACTAGTCAAATTGCCATTGGAGGTGAAGGAACATAGAAGGAATTGGTAACAAAAAATGTATCTGGAGAGTGTATCAGCGGCGCAGCAAAAAAAGGGTTTTGCTTTGATACCATGTTAGTTCGTAAAAAATCTCTCCCTTCTCTGCTACTGTTGACTGCTTTTTATATTAAAATTCTAGGTTTAGTAATTAATGACTTTGAATGGGCTTTGACTGTTTTTTAGGTTTGGAGTGGAGCGGACTGTGCCCACTACTTTGAGAGCAAAACTTTGAACCCCGTTTTTGATGTCGCTATACATTTATTATTATCATTTTTTTGTAATTTTCGATTTTAATTATTTTTGTACATTTTATGTTATTATTTTTTTGTATTTTTTGGACATTTGGACTCTTAAACACTTTTAAATTGTAAATAAACTAAATAGAATTTTTTGACATTTTTGGACTATATATATATATATGCTCAAAATAAATTAAATGCACAAAATAAGAATAATAATATTAATAAAAAAAGGAGTCAGGCCGACTACAAAGACGAGAACAGGCCAGACTAGACGAATACGCTAAAACGAGACCCAAATAGAAGAAATGGGCTCATTAACTAAAAACACTAAAATCAACTCAGAATTGCTTTCTTAAGCCTGAATTGAAAAGACAAGCCAAATTATTAGAAAAAATGACTTTTGGTAGACCTACTTATGCGCGACTAAACCCAAATACGAAGATTAAATTGAAGAACGCACGAAAAGATCGATCATTCGCGTGCCTGCCTAATTTAAACAACGGTATTTCGATTTAGTTGAGCTGGATAATTGAAATTGGTTTAGGTTAAAAAGGACGGACAAAATTAGGGTATTACAACTCATAAACTAGTCTTTGAATCCATCATGTTTTGAGCGCATTGATGTTTGAATGCTTTAAGTGATTGTGCTGAAAAGTGTGTTTTATTAAGTGTTTTATCTGTGTTAAATGTTTGATTGTGGTGCTGGTGTAATTTGGATCAAATTGGGTGAGATTGAGTAAGAATTTGAGTGTTGAATGCTGTCAAAATTGTGTTCCCGCCGTAGAGTAGTGCGCACGCGCAACTCACGAGCAATCCACGCGCAAACCAATCAGTAGCCGCTGTCTCTTCACGTGTATGTTGATCTTACGTGCAATTCACGCACGATAGCTATTGTCTCTTCACACTTATGTTGCGCATACGCATAACTCACACACACCTTACCACCTAAAAGATATATAAAACACCGAGAGGGGAGTTGTGAGGGGTCTCGAAAGAACTCACTGAAATTGTTATCTTACTGTTTATGTATGTGGTGTTTACAGATGTGTAGAGAAAGCAAAAGCAAACAATGAAGAAGTAGTTGTTGTTCTGGGCTATGAGTTATAGAAGGATCTTATATGATCAAGTTTATTTATTCCTAGCTGACCCTAGTGTTACTTTATGTAACAAGTTTCTTTGGATACTTTAATTGTTGATTTGTAATCGAAGTTATGTATCGCTCTTAGAATTTTGCTTTTGAGAACTTGAACAACATAGTTATGAATGACTTTTGAGACTTTGTTTCATTGTCATTAGATGGTCCTTTTTAGAAACATTGTTACTTTAAAGGATAGTTGATATATTATTTATCTAGTTAAGTTGTTCAGTTCGCTTAAGCAGGATTAGCACTCTGATGTACGCTATATTTGGAAGTCTCAGTATTTCTTCCAAGGTCAAAATACTGGGGTGTTACAATATTTTTCTAGATCTTTAAAAAGTTAATTTAAGGATGTTTCGGAGAAAAGAATTTAAGGACCATATTCTTTCAATTTTATATAGATGCTTCCATTTTATTGGTGGTTCTCATCCATCCCTGCATGATACTCACATTTTTCACTTTCTAATTGTGTTGTCTTTTTTTTTTCCTAATTATGAGCTAGGTTATTATATTTACATTTAATGAATATGAATTATGCTATTAAAATTCTTTAGTTTCAATGTTTTTGTTATTATTATCTATGGATGTTCAATTTCAATTTCAATGTTTTTGTTAATTAAAAATAATATTATCTTTAATTATTATCTATGGATGTTCAATTTCAATGTTTTTGTTAATTAAAAATAATATTTTTAGCTATAATTTACATTGTTACACACTTCTACAATATATCTTTAATTTTATCTTCACTCTTAGAAAGCTACAATATTTATGTATTAAATGAAGTTTTTATCTTGTGCATCGCACGGGTAAAAGCGCTAGTAAATTGTATTGTAATGGTAGCAGAACAATTTTGTGTGATGGGGTTATATTAGTGAGATCCTTTGTGTTTCTTTTATATTTTTCTCCAAATATATCTTTAGATCGATCATTTCACCAATCTTCTTTTCTTTTTTATACCCATGGCTTCAAATGCATTACCTTTTTCCAATGCATTCACTAAAAAGCAAACATAACAACTAAAAGCCCATGACAACTAAAAGCCCAAATTTAAACTCAAATTAGGCCTTACGCAATTGTACTTCTAAGAATGGAAAATAACATGCCTAAAAATGTTTGACTTATTATAATTATAAATTCCTATGAAATTTCAATTACAAAAGCGCGCATTTAAAAGACAATGAACAATTTTAAAATATTTGCTATCATTAAGCAAATTAATCATTTGAGCTTCCAATGTTCTTTAATCTTTGTGTCCATAACAACTAGTTTTCTTTTAAATGGATGACTTTTTGTAATGTTATGTTTGTTCATGGGTATTGGTCTAGTCGCTCATGTTTTTTATCAATAGAATTTAGAAAGAATATTCTTTTTTCTAAAGAGGATTTTGAATCAAAAGGTTTTAACGATGCTCCATATTCAGTTATTTCATTTAAAAAAAGAAGAGAATGACAACAAAGAATACCAATAAATTAAATAATGTTATGAAAATTATTATTGGATGTCCATTATTCTTCCCCTACCTTCTAATTGTTATCTTGTAAGTGGTCTTTTATGATGAACTACTCACTTACCAATCCACATCTTATAAAAATGGTTCACCCTCATATGTAGAGACTAACTAGTAAAAGAGAAATACAAAGACTCTTATCTTGTCTCCTTCTCTCATTCTCTTGTTCTTCTTCTTTTTAAGAAAAAAGACATGAATGTGACATTGGTACTAACTACAATGCAACCACAAGCCACCGATGGCACAGATCAGTTTCTTCACTATGGAAAACAAACATAACATAACACCTCTCAATCAATCTAACACTCTCTCCACTCTCCATATGCAACTCAAAAGGTGGAAGAAATGTCAGCCGAGTGGATGAGGTATGTCAGTACCAAAGCCAACAACATCAACAAATAAGCGATTCCCTGATCAACCGACGATCTGTCCCTGGTAGGAGAAGGTGCAGGGGCTAGGGTTTGAGCGTTAATAGCATCGGGCATTGAAAGAGCAAAGATGAGAGCGGCAAACATAGCCACTACTCCGAATCTGAATGAGTGTCTGGGAGCCGCCATATCAGTTAGAATAAGACAACCTAAATTAGATGATTGTATTATTTCTCTCTGCAGAAACGTCTCTCTCGAATGCGGAAGAGGCGATCCGAGAGAGTGAGAGAAGAAGAAGAAGAAGAAGGAGGAATGCGCAGTGGTGTGTTGTTGTTCTTCTTCTTGCTAGTTTTGGTTATTTCATAAAAAAAATATGACAACTACACTCAACACTTTGATTTTTGGAGAATTTTATGCTTGCCAAGCAATGACTCTCAAGCATTAATTAAGAAAGTCATCTTCACAATCAAAGTTGTAAATGCAACGTTGCAACTCTCAAGCAAAAGAATTTAACCTCTTAAAGGTATGATCAACATGATTTAATGAATTTTAGAATAAATTCCATAAGCATAATTAATGGTATAATCCAGGAAAGACCCTTAAAATTACTTTTGACGTCTTGATTTGTGAAAATTGTCTTAGGCCTTAAGAAAAAGTCTTTAACATATTAGCGTGATGAGTGGTATCCAAACACACTACATCTCCAAAATAAACATAATCAACAACGTTTTTAGCATCCTCCCAAAAATGTGTGTTATTAGATTATCAACATCAAGTTTCAATTCATTTCATAAAGAAATGATTGGTTCTTTACTTGCTTTGATTTGAACATGTGAAGTAGTGTGTATGTCTCACATTCTTTCATTTCCTTCATCCTCTTAGAATTCAGATGATTGCTAATATCTTTAGTTGTGCATGGAAGATTCTCTCTTCGTCTAACTGGTCAACTTATAAACTCAAAAATTAAATTTTGGCGTATACCAGACCGATTCTCTATTTCAACTTCAACATATTGAGCAACATAAATCTTTGATTGTGATGGTAATTTATGATTATGGTCTTTGCAAAAGATGTAACAACATATTTTTCACTTGGTTATCGACAAATGACATATGAGCTAAACAACTAGTCCCGATATCATTGTGAGTCATTTTTCCTTCTTGATCTTTTATCCTTTTTAAAGCCTCCTTTGAAACAGCCAAACTTTTTGAGATTCCACAATCTTCTTATCTATTTTTATTTATTTCACCGTTATTTTTTAATACTAAAACAAAAGGTCATTATACATATTATTTTTTGATATGATGGTCATTATACATATTATAAAATTTGTATGCATGATCTTCTGTATCAAACTTCATGCCAACATATGAGATTATGTCTTCATGAGTCAGCTCATGCTCAGTGTTGTCCTTCAACCCATTCGTGAAAGACAAAACGTAATAAATATATTTATATATTTATAATGTAGAAGAGCAATAAAGTTAAATTTAGATTTAAAAAAATAAAACTAGCCCCAATCACCGTGCTATGCACGGGGTTATAGAAATTTATTGTTATTATATTGGAAAATGTATTGTTAAAATTTTAATGTTAAAATATGTATGATAGTAAAAAAAAAAATCAAATACGTGGAAGTTGATAAAAACATGCCATCAAAAACGAAATTTAAAACTCATTCACATAATTTCTGATAATACATAACACAATTAAGACCATAAATCACAAAACATTCAAACAGTTATTTATGGCAAGCACACAAATCCTAAACCCTAAATCCTAAACATGCAAAGAGACTAAAGTTGAAGGACATGTGGCAACCGACAAACACGACGCATGTTACACACAATGGTTAGACAAATTTTTAAAAACTCATAAGTACAAAAATAAACCAACCACTTAGGAGACATCTGGTTTCCACTCAAAGAAATATATGGAGACCCTTGTAACTTTTTAGGCTCCAAACTTTAAAATAAAGAAAAAAAATGAATATAAATAAGGTACAGTTAGTGACATATAACACTAATTTAAAGATAGTAAACCATAATATTGGATCGTAGGTACAAATATATGTCTTCAATTTTGATTCGATTTCGTTAGCATAAAGATTGACACCAAACATGAGTGGTGGAAACCCCGTCTAAAAATAAGGTAGACATTAATAATAAAATGAGCACAATCAGTATATGTAAAAATGATAAATAATCCTAACAAAAAGAGCTTAATGTTATGAATATTATTATAGTGGATGTCCACTATTCTCCTTCCATCTACTCATTAGTGGAGTATTATGATTGACTATACATTTTCCCTTCTATCACCTTATAAATAGGGTTATCTTCTATTTGTATAGTTACACTTGAAGAGAATAAAAAAGGCTCTCATCTTCTCCACATATTTGTTATTGTTCTTCTCATTTTCTCCATATTTCTTCTTTCTTTTATATATTGTTTTATAACACGTTATCAGCACGAAGTTCTACCAATCCATGTAAGTATTAATTCATCTATAAACCCATTATATGTATTGATCAATATGATGAAGTCTACATTTGTATCAGTTCTGATTTGCATCTGTGATCTATCATGTTACTTATGCCTAGATTATGATTTAAGAAGATCCTATGCTTAATCTGACTTGTGCTTTATAATCGGAACATTGAATTTTTTGTACACTGATAGATATTGCCTCTTTGACTATTAACACAAACATTTGTGATGGTATTTTAACATGCCTATCTCTAATTGTATATCCAATTCGTGATACTATAACTCACATCTGATCATGCCATTTGTTCCATAATATTGATTTTTACTTGTTTCATAATATTGCCGGTTATATTATATAGTTACCATTTGTTTTCCTTTTCTTTTTTTAGATAGCACCGATTATAAATAATACATGTTCAATTTCTAGACACTTAATGTTTATCTTCATGATTAGGTACTTTGACCATCCGGCTTCATCCATAGTACAAGTTCACATTCGATGAATAAGATTTGCTAGATCATCACAAAGTTCTGAGTTGGTACTTGATCGTTTTTTTGTGTGTGTTGTTAAGTTTATACTTTGTATTGTAAATGTAAAAGAGAATAAACAGAATCTTTGCTAGTTGTTTCTATGTATCATTGTTTATGATATAGTTCCTAAAAAACTTAGAAATTTAGTATTCAAGCATCCTTAAGGATTGCTCTTAGTATGATTTTTCATGATTGTCATTGAAGAAGTTTTATGGTATAGTTCTTGAAGAACTAATAAATTGGTAACCCAGTATCCTTGTAGGATTGAACAAATAATTGTTTTCTTTATCAATGTCGAGAAAGAATAACTTAATATTCAAGCATCCCCGCAGGATTGCTCAAGTATGATGTACTCGTCAATGTTTAGATTTTGTGGTATAGTTTTTAAAGAACAACGGATTAAAGAGTATATTTTTCACTGATTATCGTATATGACAGATTTGTGATCGAGTTCCCGAAGAACTTGACTTTTACAGAATGATTACATTCTATAAGATCTATTTGATCTAGTATGTGTTGAAGCAAAGGAAATCAAGAAAAATGACATATAATTTGTCTCAAATATTCTCATGAATTAGCAAAATCAGAAAATATTTTCAAATAAAATATAATGAATCAAAGTTATGTGATATGGTGATTGTAAAGAATACTAAAAGAAAAAAAAAAACACTCAATGAATTGAAGTTCATTCCCAGAAGTGAATGACTCGCATTATAATTTTGGTGCAAGAAAAGTTGTGATTATGACCAATGATGTGGTAAATGTTATCATTATCCCATTTAAGTGTCATTGATATCATCTGTGATTGTGACATTTTTTTATTCCTAATAGTGGTGTAGCATCTTATGGAAAAAATGTAATTTTTCTTCTTTCTTGTGCTTGGAATTCCAAAAAAAAAATGTTTGCATGAAAAAAAAAGGAATAAGAATAATTGATTGTATGACTAGATCCTAAAGAACTAGACGCTTTTATGTTCAAAAGAATTTGTATATTTGTATATTTACTGAGAGAGACTTCCTATGTTTTTTTCCTTATTTTGAGTAGCAAATATAATTTTCTATTAATATTTTATGAAGTTCCTAAAGTTTGATATTTGTAAGCATATAATATTGTAGAGACTTAACGTTCTCATGCCAATCTTTTATCATTTTTATTTTATTTTAGGATTGAATGAGTATTGACACTAGCATCAATAATGGAGAGATGTGTTTAGCTGATATGGAACTACCCATATAATTTTAAAGAAAAAAAATATTTCTCCTATTTAATAAAGCGAGAAACCGAAGTTAGTACTATATCTGGCTCTTCAAAAATAACTGAAGGCTCCGGAAGAGCTAATATGTTGTTATCCGGGGGAAGAAATTTGCACATTGACAATGCATTATATTTCCCTAAGTCTCGTAGAAGTTTATTAAGTTTCAAAGATTTTCGTATAAATGGAAAGAGATATTGAATATCTTTACATAACGAAACATACATTGAAAAAATAAGTGTAGTGGAAAAGTTGTTTGGCATTTCCCCTAGTTTGTACTACACTTATATCAGTGCAATTGAAGCACATGTTGTAAACCAAAGTTTACAAATTAAAAAAAAAAAAAATTGTTGTTTGGCATGACTGGTTGGGCCATCCCGGATTCATAATGATGTGAAAAAATAATTGAAAACTCATGTGGTTATCAATTGAGGAACTAGAAGATTTTTCAATCAAATAAGTTAACAAAAAAAAATGGAAGTGAATATCTCAAGTTTTTAGAACGAATACATATGGTGATATTTATGGGTCAATATACCCACCATGTGGACCATTTAGATATTTTATGAATTTAATTGATGCATCAACTAGATTGGCACATGCATATATTTGTCGTCAATTCACAACCGGAAGTTTGTGAGATTGTTTGCTCCTCTAACTTCACTAAGAACTCATTTATCTAAATTTTCTAGAAAGCATCTGACGAGTATTGAATGTCTATCATAATTGATATTTGACATCACGTAGCACATGTTCATTCATTAAACGGTCTTGAAGAACCATTCTTCAGATGTCTAAAGTTAATTATATGACCAATGCTTATGAGGTAATAATTTCCAATTTCTACTTGGGAACATGCAATTTTGCATGCTACAACATTGATTCGCATCAAGCCAACACGTTATCACAACTCTTCCCCTTTGAATTTGATTTTTGGTCACAAACCTAATATTTCCCATCTTAGAATTTTTGGATGTGCAACGTTGATCCAAATTCTCCGTTCACAATGCACTATGATAGGTCCTCATAGAATTTTGGGAATATATTGGATATTAATATCCATGAATAATAAACTATCTTGAGCCAATAATTGGATACTTGTTTATAATTTAGTTTGATGATTATCATTTGATGCATGAATGAAATTTTCCAACATTAGGGGGAGAGAATAAGCAGCTGGAAAAAAAGAGATCAGTAGGAATGAATTACCATTATTTCATATTGATCCTCAAACTAATAAACAATGTGAACTAGAAGTTCAAAAGATAATTCATCTGCAAAGCTTGGCAAATTATCTGCCAAATGCATTCACAGATCCAAAAGGTGTGACCAAATCATATATATCAGCTGCTAATGCTACAATAAAAAGGATGTCTCTGACTCTCTGTTGGACAATCTAATATTGCAATTGAGTCTCCATGGCGCATGAAGCGTGGTAGACCAATCGATTCCAAAAATAAAAATCCTCGAACAAGAAAAGAAGCTAAAACCAAAGATGGTCCAAGCGAGGATATAGAAACTCTAAGAGTCAATAGACATAATTAACATTTCAGTTCGAGAAGAACTAATCGTGTACTGAAAAATTCGAGAAATTAAAGAGCTCTCAATGAATTATGTCAAGAATGAAATACAATGGAACCGAAACGAAGTCAACGTTGACAATATTTTCACATATAATATAGCGCTAAATTTGATAATTGATAGCAAGGATCATGAAGCAAAGTCTACTAAAAATTGTAGGCAAAGCGATAATTGGCCAAAATTGAAAGATGGAATTGAAGCAGAATTAAGCTCAATTTACAAAAGTTTTTGGACCTGTAGTCCAAACACCTGAAGGTGTGAAACCAAACGTGTACACATGGATTTTTTTTGTGTGCAAAAACAAATGAGAATGGTAAAATTGTGAGATACAAAGCTCGACATGTTGCTCAAGGGTGGATGCAAGTAATTTTCAGTACTTAATTAGCCTTGTAGTGCATGAAGAGCTCAATTTTCACAAGATGAATATTGCTACAACTAATTTGTATGACTCATTTGATAGTCATAACAATCAAAGATCCCCGAAGGATTTAATATTACAATGCACACTTTTGGAATCTCGAGATGATTACTCCAATTGAATCAATCCCTTCATGAGATAATGTAATTTGAACACATATGGTATAATCGTCTAAATTTATATTCTAAAGAAGGGATACAAAAATGACATCACCTATCCTTATAGTTATATAAAAGTATTTGGGAAAGAATTTGCTATATCTGATGTCTATGTTGAGACATAAATATTATCAGAACTCCTGAAGAGCTTCCAATAAAAAAAAAACTATAGACTGTTCAAACAAAGAGGTCTATATGAATGACATCAAATTATATCTTATGGATTTTGAGGTTGATTCTGTAGGTGACCTCTACTTGGAAAATCCTAGAAGGATTCAAGATAAAAGGAAATATCTTTAACTAAATTCTTTTGAGAAAGAATGTCTCATATTGATCTGCAAAAAAAATTATTTAAATTGAGTACATATGAAATATCTCAGTCCTGAAGACTATGAAAGCATGCATGCATATTACCAAATATTATATCCCTTGATATGATAATATCATGTGGTAATTAGTGGTAATATAATTTATTATAAACCAAAATGTATTAGAACAAAGTGTGATGCATATTTTATTTTTAACTATCCAAATAAATAAAATATTTTATATATGTTCCCCAAATTAACCATGCAGATACAAAGTTTTTTTTTATCTAGATCAAGTTAGATCTCAATCTATGGGTTTTGCTTCTTCAATTCAAGCTCAAATGACAACAATTCAAGAAAGATGTCCTCAAGATAATATTGGCCACAAAACTCCATTAAAAGAGGGTATATTTCAACTGACAGAGCGGAGTAGATTTCTCCATATGCACTTGGGGAGAAAATCCATATGTTGGAGTTTATATTCTTCTGTGATGCTTCAAACAGGGGGAGAAAACTGCAGTCTTTTTTTCCTTCGTTATGGTTTTATCCCATTGGGTTTTCCTGGCAAGGTTTTTAACGAGGCAGTTCAAATAGAAATGATATTGTACTCTTTTCCTTCACTAAGATTTTTTCCCACTGGGTTTTTTCTTAGTAAAGTTTTAATGAGGCATATCCTAGATGGACATCCAAGGGGGAGTGTTATGAATATTATTATAGTGGATGTCCACTATTCTCCTTCCATTTACTCATTAGTGGAGTATTATGATTGACTATACATTTTCCCTTCTATCACCTTATAAATAGGGCTATCTTCTATTTGTATAGTTACACTTGAAGAGAATAAAAAAGGCTCTCATCTTCTCCACATATTTGTTCTTGTTCTTCTCATCTTCTCCATATTTCTTCTTTCTTTTATATATTGTTTTATAACACTTAATGTGTAAAGAACAAAACTTCAAAGTAATATTTTGAACCCAAAACATAAAGTAAATGGATTATATATCATCTCTAGTTAATAAGGCTAATAATTTGTAAAAATGGTAATGAGAAGTAGAAAAACACGGTTAAGCCATGGCATTATCTTAACTAAAGGATAAAAGTATAAAAAGGGAGAAAGTAATCTGCGAATCACACATGCAGAAGACCAAAATAAAAAACGAAAACAAAAACGACATTTTTGTAAAGAAGGGGCAAACAAAGAAGACAAAGTCACCAAAACCAAAATGAGAAAATAATTAGCAATATATAAGTTAGGTAACCAATACAAACAATACACATAATAAATTATATAAGGCATTAAAAAGCAAACAACTAACACTTAAAGCAATAAACATGAGATGCAAAACAAAACATTTGGTACTAAACAAAGCCACAAAACACGTAATACCACTAAGCAGGAGAGAATATATGTATGTCAACATAATAAAATGACAACAAATCAAAGCAAATAAACATGCATATTTGTATCACACAAAATTGTAAAAAATAAATAAAATAAAATTATGAAAAGAAAAGTAAACAATCATTTAATGAACATGGATTTCCACTAAAAAACATTTTAGAAAAAGTTTGTTAAATAATTGACCGTAAAAACACAAAGAAAATATAATAGAACATAAAAATGAATAAAATATTAGTAAAACCATCAAAGTCCCCAAGTGGAGTCATAACTAGCAAAATTAAAAATACATGGAAATTTAAAGAAAAAAAAAAAGAAAAAAAATTTAAAAATAACAAAAAAGTAGAAGAAAAAAAAGTAGAAAAAGGAAAAAAAAAAAGTTGGTGTGGGGGTGGGAGATCCCACCTGTTTTACTACCTAGGAGCGCAAGACAAAGATGTGTAATACACCCCCCCCCTCCGGGCCCCCTAAAGTAATTTTAATTACTTTGTTAGTTAAGTGAATTATTTAATTGTTGTTTGAATTGATGATTTAAATGATAAGTTTTGATGTTTGTTAGAATTAGTAGTTCGCTAATTAAAAATGGGTTTTTGTAATTATGGATAGGATAAATCTAGTGTAGATATAAGGGGGTGTGGACAGAAATTCTGTCTTAAAACCAAAACAGCCCAAATTATAACTCAATAGCTCAATCCACTTCAGCCCAATAGTCTTTTAAAACTCAGCTGGAGGAATAAAGGGGGAGTGTTTTTCATAGAAGAATTAAAGCTTAGGAAGTGAGTATCGGGTAGAAGGAAACTAAAGGAAGAGGATTGAAGTAGGAGCTTGGGAATGTATCTCCATTTTCGTGGTCAATGAGGGACTAGGATCAAAGAGGGTGCAGCTGCAAAATTTGTGCAGAAACAGTTTTGGTTTTATCTTCAAAGTTGTTGTTGAGTTGCTCAATGTCAATGTGAGTTCTTTGACTTAAGCTTTGATTCTTTTGATGTTGTTGTTTATAGCATGACGAAAACATGGTTGTTGTTCTGAATTTAGTGTATGGCTTGTGTTTTATTATTGTTGAGTCTATGAAATTGTCAAATTATGTTCATTGAGTTGAAATGGGTATAATTGCATGATTGTTGAACCCGTTTTGGTATAGGTTCGGTTTTTTTGTGATTGTGAATTCTCCGTATGTCCAAATTTTATGGGGTTTGTTTTTATAGATACTAGACACTATTATCTTCACTCTAGGCACTCTGAAGAAAATATTGTCACAAGTTAGGTCAAAAATCTAGGACAATTTCGGATATAAGTTCGGTATTTTGTGTCTAACGTCTTCTATATAACTTCTTTTTGAATGATTTCTATCTTGTTGTAAAGTAGACTTTTTATGCTCCAGTTTTGGCACTACTTTTGTGGAATTTAACTGAGTTCTGATATTTTAAAATGTGTTACAAACTAAGTCATCAAAAGCTGCTTCGCTTTACGAACATATGTCTAATGTTTTGAAAAACTGTACTTGTTGGTTTATTTTCTGTAAGAACAAAAATTATGTTCAAAAACTAGGCAACTTTTCGTTGAGGGGTCGTTTGTCAAATTCTGTTGTCGTTTGCTAGGTCAAATAATTTCCCAAAGTTTACGTATAATTGCTGAATTTGAAATTGTTTAATGTTGGTTATGATTATGTGAAGATTGATTGAAATGAATGACATTCTTTTATGAAATGAATGATGTTTTATTATATGAACTATCGATGGAGAACATAACTATATAAGGATATTAATGAAACACCATGGGGATGACAATCCCAAGAGGTTAATTAGCGTACTTGGAATGGGAGGTCATGTCTCTTGAGTTCAAGGCCCATTATGGTTACTCGGATTGAGTTATGGCTCATTATGGTTATTCAGGTTTACTCGGTTTGAGTCGTGACTCATTAGGTTATTCAGGTTGGGTTCTCCGCTAAAGCTGACGTCGTTCAGTCTTCTTTTGGATTACGCTACTCTATGACAAGTGAGAAGATAATAATAAGACTATGAGGGGTTATGTGTGAAGGGTCACGAAAGAAATCACTGAGATTTGTAATCTCACCCTTTATGTTGTTATGTTTTTCAGATTGACAGGTTAAGATCAAGCGAGAAAAGGGAAAAGTAGCAATTGTTTTGGGATTAAGTTTATTGTTAGGTTTCCAAGTTAAGGGTTATGTATTATAGCATTAGAAACCCTAGATTAATGTATTAATTCTAATTAGTTCTTTAAATTTGAACTATGTTTAAGGAATGACATCATGTAAACTGTTTCGGTTATGTCATTTAAGGTATCCTTTTTGGTATTTATACCACTTGGGACTATGTTTATTCAGATCCATTAATGGGTTAGAAAGCTGATTGTATTAAAATGGCTAACAACCTATACTTTATGACGTCTAAAGTTCAGGGTGCTACATAAAGACTTAGGAATCTAACTGAGTGGCGTTAGTAACCAGATCACAATTAAAGTCTTAGCATTAAGGATTTTATTAATGTTAAGCTAGTTATGTAAAGTTTGATTTAATTGTACGTATATACTTTGAAAGTAAATTAGAAAATTTTCTAAATGAATTATTAAAAATTCACGTTTTAGTTTGAACATTTGGTAGGAATACCTTTCGAATCTAGGATGTTACAATTTTTATAGTAGATAATTATAATTACAGAATTTTCATAGCAGAATTTTTTAATTGCAAATATTTTATAGCAAAAAGTTCTGTAACATTTTTTTAGTTGAATTTTGTAATTGTTTGTATTTCGGGTCAACAATCTTTTGATTTAATTGAACCCAACTTTTATTAAACTCGTATATCATTGGGTTTTGTCGATTTAAAGAATGAACTAAAGTTTCAAAATTGAACCATTCAAAAATTAGGGCCGAATTAGGGTTGATTATAATCAATCTTACGCTCAACCTACTACACACCCCTGGTTAGAGGAGTATATCTCTCATTCTTTTGCCCGCAAGCATAATGACAAACACATCAAAATATAGATGTCGGACGAAAATAACAAATTCTAATATTTAAAAAAAAAGAATAAATGCACCATGATAGTTGAATTTCACACAGAGATGTTTTGTTATACAATGCTTTATTAGACGGGGTTGATCTCTCTTTTTTGGTTATACGTTGAGATAATCTTTAATTCGGCCTTTTAGTTGATATATTTTTTTAGAAAATTAAAACACTATATGCAAGTTGTGTTGTTCCTAAGAGACTTCTCTAGGTTTTTTATTTATTTTATAAATGATTGCTTTAATTTTATGAACTACATTTTAATATCTATTTACTTTTTCAGATATCACACAAAAATAAAGGAAATATTAATTTAACAAATTATGCTAGCAACTTAGAGTATGCAAAATATCTTTCAAATTTTTCAACTATATGTAATCTTATTAAAAATACTCAAAAATCGGGAACACTATTAACTTACTATATGATGATATTTAAATAGAGTTTCTTACTAATCCGATATCTAATACTTGCATGTCATATAGTTGCAATTAACTTAATCTAGTACATGCATGTCATAATATTTTTAAGATTTTTCAAAATTTATTTCATTTAAATTTTATTTGTGATTTGTTGTTGGTTTAATTACGCCTTTAGATTGTGAGGAGTTGCTTCCTATGTTTTCTTTGATAGGGAGATAACATCGTTGCTATTAGATTAATCTAATACATCTCATAATAATTATTAGATACATAATCGATGATTTAATTATTAGATGAAAACAAAAATTTAGTTAAGAGACCAAGAAAATATAGTTTCTTTCCATTAAAAAAACAATAAACAAATATAGTTTCCAATACACTTGTAAGAGTGCCTATTTTTTTATCAATAAGTTATTAGTTGTACAGAATTTTACATAATGGTGAAATGAATCGAGCATCCTCCAATCAGAAAAACAATATTTTTTAGGGGAAACATGGTTTGTGAGAATAGTTTTGCATTTTTTATTTAAAACTTTTCATATTAAAAATAGTAATTAATAAAAAAAATATTGTTAGATAATTATTAAGGTAACCCAAACACAACTCCTAAATTTTTGTTTTCATCTACCACTGAAATCATCGATTATGTATCTAATAATATATACTTATGTTAAAATGTAATGTACGTAAACAATGTTCTGATCTATTTTCACTTGTTAAAATATTTACTAAAGTTGTTTAAGTTTTTACTCATATAATATTATTATGTGTAAAAGTTGTATACGCTTACGTGCTATTTGATACGAAACAGATAAATGATTTTGTCAAAAAAGGAATATAAGGCAAGTGGAAGATACTCAACAAGTGATATTTGAGTATTAACCAATTAGTTGGTTCATTGAATTTCGTGCAGAAACTTCTCGTAACAATAATAATTTTTATTGTATTGATAATTTTTCATCTAATATTTAATTAATATTTAGATTTTTTATTGACTAAAACATGTTTTTTTACTAAGACTAAAACTTGGTTAATGCTTTACTATTATATATTTTTTCTTTGTACAATTAATTATTTCGTTTAATATATGATAAATTCTATTTAATAATTGATTTTAGATATAATTCACTACCTCATATAGATTTTTACATAAGGAAGATATATTATAATATATTTTAAATATCATGAATACATAGTTATTGCGAATATTTCAGAATCACATATGGAAATATATCCTTCAAATTATAGAATTTATTTAGACTCAATATATTTCTTTATCTTGCTAATTTGCCTTGTATATTAATTATAATTTCAAAATAAATGTTGTACTTACTTTTGTATAAATAAATAAAAGAATTAACATCAAAATATAATTTTTAATTTCTTTTTTTTAATTTAAGAATTTATACCTATATTTAAATTAAAAAAGAACACTTAAAAAAGAATATAATTTTGTAGGACACTCCTTTTGTAGGACACAACTAATAATTTTTTTAGTAATCTTTTATATATAACATCATTTAAAATTTTATTAGAATCTATGTGCATGAGTCCAACAAAAATAAGATTTTTGAAATCCAACTCACTCATATCAATCCAATCAAATAAATTACCAAGATATAGTAAATTTACAACTGGAATGCAATAAAAGTGTTTGATTTTCTAGATCCATACATATATGGAATGACATTAAATTGACATTTTATCGTTAAATTCCAGCTGGCATCTAGTCACACAACACGAAACAATATGGATAAACCAGATCGCACGTATCAATATCGGTCTATATATACGAAGAGAATTCATGAAAAGAAAATCACAACAAAACACTTTTATCGTTTTTCTTTTCCCTCTCAATGGCTAGGAAAAAGGTGAAACTAGCCTTCATAGTCAATGACTCTGCAAGGAAGGCAACTTACAAGAAAAGGAAGAAGGGTCTACTGAAGAAGATGGATGAACTCAGCACCCTTTGTGGGATTGAAGCTTGTGCTATAGTGTATAGCCCTTATGATCCTCAACCCGAGGTTTGGCCATCCCCATGGGGAGTCCAAAGCGTGCTCTCAAAGTTCGGGATGATGTCGGAACTTGAGAAAAGCAAGAAAATGGTGAATCAAGAAACTTTCTTGAAACAAAGGATTCGAAGGCGAAAGAGCGCGGTGAAGAAACAAAAGAAGGAGAACAAGGAGCAAGAGATGACCATGCTCATGTTCCAGTGTCTTGCTGCAGGTAAGATTGTGGATGACAATATTTCTATGGCTGATTTGAATGAACTTTCATGGTTGATTGAGAATAATTTGAAGGACATTGGTAGAAGGATGGAAACATTGGATAAGAATACTCAGGTCATGGCTCCAGGCCCAGTCAATGTGGCAACATCTGTACTTGAATCTGCACCAGCACCAACAATAGCCCCAAATGAAGAAATGGCTTTGGTGAATCAAGCCCACAGATTGGGTATGACTGCTGATACCATGCAAAGGCAGTGGTTTACGGATCTGATGATTAATGGTAGTGGGGATGACGTGATTTCAT
Organism: Oxytropis ochrocephala; assembly: GCA_020916435.1. NCBI lineage: Eukaryota > Viridiplantae > Streptophyta > Magnoliopsida > Fabales > Fabaceae > Oxytropis > Oxytropis ochrocephala. The sequence goes on from CM037089.1 coordinate 41,795,283, forward strand.
TTGGAGATGTAAATCTTCCAATGGGCGGCTATTTGCCCAACCTACTACCTTGATTAAAAGAAAATCACGTGCTTTGTTTGTATCCTTTGCGAAAGTCTATTTCATTTCTCAATTTAATCTTATGATGATTCTGTTTTTATTTTCTGGTGTAAATGTGAAGTCATAATCGTAAGTCATTACGATCTAATCTTCACATCTTTATTTTATTTCTAGTTTTTATGTGAATGAGTCGTTATGCATGTTTACTACTTCACATATAGTTGAATTTTTTAAGTCTATTGGTGTGGATTTCCATACTTTTGTATTCCAGTCAAAAGAAATATCTTTGCATTAAACCTTTGCAAGAATGTTTATCTCATGTTATGTAACCCTTTTAATGTATCTTTCTTCATTTCAACAAGATTTAAAAAAAAAATATAATCACTCGATATGCACTATCATACATATGTGTTAAAATATAATCACTATCTATGATAAATGTAATTATAATTTGATCCATTCTGTTATTATAATTGAATTGATTTTCATATTAAAAATTGAAAGTCGAATCAATCCCACTGAAATTGAGTTCATGTGTGTGCACACGCGGCAACAAGCATAACTTTACTTTCAAAATAATTATATCATTTACCTTTTAGGATTATAAAATTATAAAATTATTTATGGTATTGTTGTAATTTAAAATATTTTATAAAATATTGGTTATGAATTAATTTACTTATTTTAGTGACCGAAAAATCCGTAGGAAGATTCTTCTAGGTTTAATACAGCAACCACCAAAGTTTAATTTTTTTTAAGGGCAAACGTTGATAAATCCCTTTTAAACGGATAAGGGTTTTGACCAGATTTGGATTCGATCGGGATTCGATTATGCGTGGAGAAAGTATTAGTACCTCACGCGTCATTGTTTAGGAAAGGTTACCTTTTAATTAATTGTGCAAAAAAATGTTAATTTGAAAAAAAAAATTATTTTGCCCTTAGTATTATAAGTTAAGAAATAAATGAATTAGAAAGAGCTAAACAAAGATTTTTTTATTAGTGCAATTGACAGAGGTGAACTCTCCTCTGCTCCTATGTATCTTTTGGTAGAGAATCGAATGCTACGTAGTTCTAGGGTATAAAACATTTGTGTGCTGGTCTTTTTAATTAATATTTTTTACTATTTTTATTGGGATTTTGTAATACCCCAAAACTCGACCTACTCGGTTGAGTACAAATCCTAAAGTAGGATAAATTAAAGTTACGGTTTATGGTGGTAATTGCATTGACTTGCTTGTTAGTGTTCTATTTAATGATAAGCTGGTAAATATGTTTTATATAATTATGTGCTAATTTCGTCAAAAAAAAAAGAATTATGTGCTAATTGAGATTTTATGAAAATGTGATGGTTGTGTGATATGTCTATTTAATTTGGGTAGAAGTGAGAAATAGAATAAAGAAACGAGGGTAGAAATAGAGTTGTTCAAAATCATTCATGAGATACACGTTACCATACACCCTACTTCCATCTCCGACGTTCGTTGCTCCATCGTCGCCACCGTGGCTGCGATTTTCCTCTACAGATGCCTCAATCTAAGGTAAATCATTCTCTTTCAGTTGGGCTGTGTTGATCGGAGCAATCACTCTTCAAAGAGATTCTTACATGAAGATGTATTTCTTTTCCAACAAAATTCATCAAATATCATTCCAATCCAATATCATTTCAACAAAATTCAGTCAACAAAATTCATCAAATATTCCAATCCAATATCCTTCTAAGAAGTACTTACAACATACTTCAAAACCTGTCTATCACTCTTCAAAGAGATTGGATTCTGCTCTTTACTGTAGCAAATATCGATCCGATTTGAATTTGGTGGAAATGGCTAATGGGAATCCTTTTTGTATGCCTGAACTCGGTGTAACTAGCTTTTGAACTCATTTTTCTTGGGGTACTCTTTTTCCTCCTTAGGCTTTTTTCCATAAGGTTTTGGCCCAAGGAGGATTTAATGGGTCCTATTGTATGTAAGGGTTGGGATGCCCCCTTTACCCCCTTTTATATAATATTGTGCTTACAAAAAACCCATCATGGTTTAGTTGCTTTATAATGTAAAAATATTTTGTATATATAACATTTCTTAAGTTGCACATTACCCTTTGTTAATTCTTTATCTTTATTTTATGTCTCCTTAATACATTAACAGTTCATTGTTGTCCCTTTAACCTAGTTAATTACTTAAATGTTTTATTAATCAATGCACATTTGGAGAAGCAACTGAGTAGGTTAACGGTGCAAAAATACCCCACTAATGCATTAAGGAGCCATAATATAAAGGTAAAGTATTAGCAAAGAGTTATGTGTAACTAAAGAAATTTTACATATACAACATTTTTTGCTATATATATACAACTTGATCAACGTAATACATGCAACTTTTTTTACACTATAAAGCAACCAAACCATTTTGAATTTGTTAGAATTACTCGTGGAAAATAATGGCTAAAAGTCTCAAATTTATTTCTGCATTGATCTTCTTTTTTTCCCTATTGATCCTCTCTACAGGTGAAAGTCAACATATAATATGTACTAACTTACCATGTAAAAAAGACAGTGACTGCCTGTAATCAAGCAAACTTGTTCATCAAGAAAGACAATCAAAGGAAAAAGGAATTACAAGATCCAAGTCATTTATGGCACATCAAAGATAATCAAAGCAAAGAGAAAATGCAAGATCCTAATCATTAATGGCGCAGTCAATGCCCAAATCATATAGGATATTTTCTTGTAATTGTTTTGACTAGTATCTAATATCTATTTATACAAACAGACAACTTACAAAATTACAATTTTAGACATCATACTTTTTTGACACATCATCACTTTTATTTTATTTATAATTTTTTAATTCTACTTTCTCTTCCTTCCTCACTCACTCTCTTTCAATCTCACATTTCCCAATATTTCTTACTTCTTACACATCTATTATTAGTGGCCCCCACACCCTTTATTTAAAAGTATTTTTTTCCTAATTTTTTTTAATCCACTATATTATCTAATATAATTAAATTAATATTAAATAATCTACAATTTACTCTTATTTACTATCTAACCTAATATCTATTTATCTATTTATACAAACAAACCCTATTTAAATTACTCAAACAAGCCTCCCTATTTACTTGACAATTCATCTAACTAAGGACAACATTGTAATTTACTATCATACTTTTATCAAATTTCTTCTCTCAATGCATTTTCTTCTCCATCCCACATTTTTCCTACTTTCTCTTACTTTTTTCTTTAAAATTCAAAACTCAAATCAAACTCACAAACTTTCTTTACCCACTATCTACTAATCTAATCTAATATCTATTTATACAAACAAACCATACTTAAATTACTCAAACAAGTTTCCCTATTTATTTGACAACTCATCTAACTAAGGGCAACATTGTAATTTACTATCACATTCTTTTTCAAATTTATTCTCCCAATGCACTTTCTTCTCACTCCCATTTTTTTAACTTTCCCATCTTTTTTTTTCTTTTTCAAATTTCAAAATTCAAATCAAATCAAATCTACTAATAAACTAAAATAATCGATCTAAACTACCAGATAACTGCACTAATATATAAAAACAGGGGATAACTTCATTGATATATAAAAACACGATATCAATATATCATAAAAAAGGAAAACTTAATGACTATTTCAACTACTGATTAATATTTAAAACACGGAATAACTGTATTGATATATAAAAACCACGAGATAACTATACCGATATATAAAAAAATACGGAATAACTGCACTGATATATTTGATAATCTACTATCTATCTTTTATTATCTACTATAATGTACTAATCAAATAAAATAATCAATTCAAACTATGATATAACTGCACTGATATATAAAAAACATGGGATAAGTACACTAATATGTAAAAAAACACGATATAACTGCAATGATATGTATAAAAACACGGGATAACTGCACTGATATATAAAAAACACTTTACTGGAATATTTGATAATCTACCATCTATCTGTGACTGTCTACTATAATCTATTAATCAACTAAAATAATCAATTGAAAATATGAGATAACTTCACTGATATATTAAAAAAACATGTGATAACTTTATTGAAATATAAAAAACACGGGACAATTGTAATGATGTATGTAAAAACACGAGATAGCTGCACTGATATATATAAAAACCACGGGATAACAAAACTGACACTAATATATAAAAGAACACGGGATAAATGCACAGATTGTTTTTAAATGATACTTTTACATTTTTAAATTTTAATATTTATCTAATTTTTTATTTTAGACTCCTTTTTTAACTACTTTAAATTTGTCTCTTTTCACGAGGTGTTGTCCAAACTATTTAAATTATGTCTAAATTCGTTCATGAAAAGAATATGACAGCACCGTGCGTATGCACGGGTATCCTACTAGTTCTTATAATTTTCTAATACCCATATTATATATAGGGAGTGCAAGTGTCAATGAAAAGAAAAGAAAAAGACTTTATCAAAGATTTTGAGTTTATACTCTTTTGTTCTGGATTGGACCAGTTTATTCAATCTTATCAAGAAATCCTTTTCTTGTGGTGATCCTCACACTCATAGGCTTATCCTTGTCTTGGATTAGACCAAGGTGGCGCCCCTAACCTAAGCACCATCTTCTTCACAAATTCAACAACCAACCCAATCTTCTTGTTAGTCTTAAATCGGTTCCTAAATTCCCCATCCCAAAGTCACCAAATCCTTCATACCTCTTTCCCCATTATTTTCCCTTTTTATATCTAAAAACACAAAATTATAAGTTACAGCCATAATCTATATTGAAAACCAAAACAATGGTTAGTTTTCACAACAAAGAGGCCATCATGCGGTAATCAGAGCAAGGTTCTAGTTTTATTTACATCTCTATTGGTTTTGAGTTTAAAAAAAATTCAAAAAAAAAAGAAATATTCGAAAATTCCATAAAAAAGAATAGAAGAAAGAAGCAAAAAGAAAAAAAAACACCTTTTTATTATCGTTCTTTGTTGTTTGCAATTCTTCTTTACTGTTCGTGATGGAGAGATGACTAAGGGATTTTGAAATATACATTAGAGAAGAGAAGAAATTGAGAGAGAAAAGAATAGATGAGAAAGTAGAAAAAATGATGGCTTCTATTTCTGAAATATCATGTGAGCATTATAAAGAAAAAAATATTGAAAAATTAGAGAGTCTCTTGGTAGTAGAAAGTGGGGAAAAAGAAATAGAGATTGAAAAGAAAGAGGAATTGGGAGAAAAAGAAATAGATGATAAAAGAGTTATTATTGATTATTGTTATAATCCTAACCTTTTTCCTAGTTTTGATGATTTTATTATCAATAAGGTTGTGGATAACATTCCAACAGGAGAAGCTTGCAAGAAGACAAATGTTGTCGTGCTTACAAAGGAAAAATGCAATGCTTCCATTGAATTGAAAGAGAAAATCATTGGGAAGTACGTCATGACATACTACTACACTAGTACTTTCTTCTAAGTTGGCTTGTGTGGTCAATTGTTGGGATTCGTTTAATACTATTCAATTTCCTAACATTTCTTCTTTATGTCATGACGAGAACAAAGTGAATGAAGGAGACTATTCTTCAGGTGTGGAACAAAAATTGTGAGTTTGGGAAAACGAATTATTCCCAAAAAACGGAAGAGGAAGTAAGTCACTCAAATCCTACCTTTGGACTTGGAAATTTCCCTATTGTGAAAATTACATGTGATGGGTTCTAGACTTACTTTTGACCCTGGAGGTATTGGAGCAAGGAATTCGAGGTCAAATTAATTCTCTCGAAGAAGGAGAGAATGATGACAACCTACCATGGGCTTGCTGTCCAATTTTAATTATTCTAATTTTATTTTAAGTTATGATAAAAGTGCATGTGACCAATTGATAAAAGGTGATTTATTTAGTGAAAAGCATCTCAACTATCTTTCTCACTTGATTGTAATCTCATCCTACATAAACTTGTTATTTTCTGTTCTCACATCAACATTTCTTGTTACTTGTTACTTGGTTACGCAACATTGAATTACTATATTTTAAGGCCTTAAGAATTAATCCAATCCCTGTGGATACGATCTGTTCTTTCATATACTATTTGTTGTAGACTGTGTACACTTGCACATACTCATTTTCTCACACCAACAACTCCCTTTCATCTAGTATATGGTCGGGATGTCGTGCTACCACTTGAGATTAGTGTAGCAACATTGAGAGTAGCTCGGCAGCACTCTCTCAGTATGGATGAGTACCAGCAGGCCATGCTGACGAAGTTGGACTCGATGGATAATGACAGACTGGCAGCCCTCAGCAAGATAGAGATGAATAAGGCCAAGATGGCCCGCGCTTACAACAAACATGTCAAGCAAAAAAGGTTTGTCGAAGGTGGCCTTGTTTAAAAGACTATTCTGCCACTTGGGAGAAAAACCCCAAGTTTGGCAAGTGGTCCCCGAATTGGGATGAGCTCTACATTATAAGTGAAATGACGGAGAATACCGTTTGATTGATTTAGATGGAGAAGAATTCGAGACAAAAATTAACCGCAAATATCTTAAAGCATATTATCGTACTGTGTGGGAATATATGCAAGGGAAAGAAAACTGGTAACTGAAAATTATAAATGTCAAGGTGGCACGCCACACACAAGCGACCTGGTGAAAAAAAATCTTCATACAAAACCCCTACTCTGCCACTGAGGTTTCCCCTCCATCGACTCAGGCACTTCTTAGCTTGGTGGCACGTTGACAGAAGGAAAGACGGTAGAATCTGAGGTGACTACCGCCGAAGGGTCAATTGTGGGGGGGTGACAGAAGGGCTTGCTCCATGAGGAAGCCGCAGCTTGAGAATCGCTTTGGACACACTTCAGAAAGTAGATGAAGACCCGCTTTTGAGACACTAGTTGCTTGATACGCTGGTCCAAAGCCTTGCTTAGAAGATACTAACTACTTTGCTCATGGACAGCCACACCGAGCTTGCGCACCGCCTCCTCTTGCTTAGGGCGCAGGGTTTGCAGCCCTTTGCACAGCTCAGCAGAGAAGTCTCGATCTCCCCAATATGACGTATGGTTGCCTCTTCTTCGGCGAGTTCCAGCTTTCTCTCTGCTTTCTTCTCACTATAGGCCATAAGGTGCATCTTCTTCTCAGATTGAGAGATGTTCAGGCGATCCAACTCTTGCTGGGCATTATCTTGGGTACTCTTGGCCGTTGAGTAAAGTTGGGAGATTTCTGGGAGCCGATGGGCTATTTGCTTAGAAGATGCTAACCTAACTCTGTGAGCTGGGTAGGATCAGTGACTATTCCTCCTTACAGGGCTTCATCCAGCCACTACAAAAAAACAGGGGATTAGCGAGGGACGTTGCGAGGGAAAATTAGGTCCCTCGCAAAATCAGGAATTAGCGACGGAACTAGCGAGGGAAATAGTGCCCTCGCAAGTAAGGTTATTAGCGACGGAAATAAGGCCAGTAGCGACGGACTAGCCGTCGCTAAATGCATGGCGCCATTTTCAAATTCTGCTGCACAAATTTCAAAGCAGTTAGCGACGGAATTAGCTGGGTCCCTCGCTAAATTTCTGACCGTTGCAGGCTCTTGGGAAACGCGCGGATTAGCGACCGAATTTCCGTTGCTAAATCCGTCGCTAACACGTGCGAATTTTTGACCGATCGAAACCTTTTCTCACTCTTTCACTCTTCTCTCTCACCTCACTCTTCTCTCACTCTTTCACTCTTCTCTCTCACCTCACCTCACACCACACCACCCAAACCTCATTTCCACCACCACACAACCACCACCACCACCACCCACGACCCCCAAACCTCTTCTTCTCTCCACCCCCTAAACCCTCTTCTTTCATTTCCTCTCCTCTCTCTCTTACAAGTTCTACTTTCACTCTTCTTCTCTCCACCTTCTCTCCAAACCTAAACCCTCATTTTCACCACCACACAACCACCACCACCCACGAAACCACCACCACCCACGAAACCACCATCACCAAAGCTCCTATTTATCTCCTCTCTCTCTCTCTCTCTTACCATTTCTCATTTCCCCTCTTCTTCCACCACACAACCACCACCACCACCACCACCACCACCGGAGGCCCCCTTCCCCCTTCTTGTAAGCTTTGATTTTAATTTTTTATGATATTGATTTAATTTTAATTTTTGATTGAATTTGTTTTAATATATTTTTTCCTTGAAATTGAAATTGGTTAGGATTGAATTTTGGTGTTTGAAGTTTCACAACCGCACCGGAGTGTGCACCGTCACCGAACCACCGCACCGGACGTCAATCTCATAGCGGTTAGTTTTTTAAAAAAAATTTGGTGTTATGTGTTAGAATTGAGTATTGTTGTGAATTGTGAGTTATAATTGAGTATTAGGATTAATTGTTGTTGTGAAATGTGTGTTGAATTGATAGTGAAATGTGAGTTAGAATTTGTTGTTGTTGTTGTTAAAATAAACTTGTTGTTTTAAAGGTTGTTGGATTGAGTGTGAATTGTAAGTTATAATTGAGTATTAGGATTAATTATTGTTGTGAAATGTTAGTTGAATTGAGCGTGAAATGTGAGTTAGAATCAAGGTTGTTGTTGTTAAAATAAACTTGTTGTTTTAAAGGTTGTAAGATTGAGTGTGAGATGCGAGTTAAAATTGAGTGAATGTTGTTTGAGAAACTATATTGTTAGAGATAATTGTTGTTAGTAATTGAAAATTGTGTATGTTGTTAATTGTGTTAAGTTGTTGAACCCTAGGTTAGATGACTGTGTGTTGTTGATGGAAAAGGGTGAGGTGCTGTCCCTCACCCCCATATTTTGCTCGAAATCATCTCCATTGAGATAATTGCGAGACAGTACTAACAACGGTAAGGTTGGGAGTTCAAAATAACTTCCTTCACTACTTGGATGGAAAAGGGTTTTGTCTTTGTCCTTGACCCCATATTCGACTCGAAATCATCTCCATCATGATGATATCGATGCCACTAACTTGATATATGTTATTGGCAATGTTATGGGAATGTAACACGCTTTTTAAAATGTGTGTAGATGAATTGGTATCAATTGAATCGTGATTGGGTGTATGATCGGTTATATTCGAGAAGAGCGGGTTTGAAGGAATCTTTTGTTGTTGGGGTTGAATAGTTTCTTGTGGTAGCGTGGCAACATGATTTGGCTAAAGAGGAAAATGGGGTTAGATGTCCATGTTTAAAATGCGACGGTGTACCTATTAGGGTGATGAGGAAATCGGATGTCACTTGTATCAATGGGGTTTAGGCGGATCATCAATTTAGAAAGAACAAGAAGGCCTTCAAGAACAAGGTAGTTGAAAAGATGGACCACCGCCTTTGGTGACACCAGTGAAATATGGAGCGAGTTATGGACTTGCCACAAGTCACCGAGGTAGGCGAACTTGAGAGACCGGATGGTTATGGACAAGTGCATAATCGACAAAAGAAGCATATTTTGGAATCTCCCATATTGGAAAGACAATCTGTTGAGGCACAATCTCGATGTTATGCACATTGAGAAGAATTTCTTTGATAACATATTTATGACTGTGATGAATGTGAAAGATAAAACTAAAGACAATAATAAGGTTAGATTGGATTCTGCTCTTTACTGTAGCAAATATCGATCCGATTTGAATTTGGTGGAAATGGCTAATGGGAAGATGTTAAAACCAAAAGCCAAATACTGTCTATCACTCTTCAAAGAGATTCTTACATGAAGATGTATTTCTTTTAATCAGTGAAGCTTATGATCAAATCATTTGGAGTGCTAGAGATTTTTATTGAGACTCCAGAAACTGCAACCATTGCATGCATCCTTCAAAGTATAATAAAATTCTATTCTTCCTAATAAATAATCACCCTCCCTTTGTTGCATCTTTTACTCAAGTTGGGTTTCAATTCTTACAACATGTTGATCTGTAGAGGGCAGTGATGGAGGCAGTGACTGCTCTACTTCAAGGTGGAATGGGTGTTGGTATGATTCTCCACGGAAAGAAGCTTAGAGTGTTGTTTATTTTGAAGCTGGTGTTACTTTAACTCAATTGGTAATTTCATCACTCTAATCATCTTCCATTTCTCTCTGTTCCACTTGAAAGACCATAAATCTCATCACTCTAAATCCCAGAAATAGAGTGTTGAGCAAACACGCCTTCAACCTCCCTTTTAAAGCTTGTATGTGGTTTTAGAGGAGTTGAACTTGAGTCTTTGATTGTGATATTAATGGAAGTAATTTTCCGATATTGTTGGATGAGAATTACAATGACGGTTGATACAATGCTTATTACTAACCATTGAGACTGAACCACTAACTTGGATTCACTGTGAAGGAATAAATTATTAAAGGATTAAATGATGGTTATATATAAACCATTTATGGGATGACGATCCCAAGAGGTTAATAGCATACTTGGTGGAGGGAAGTCATGAGCCCGAAACCAAGGCTTAGAATTACTCATCAGTGATTGTTGGGTTGGGTTCTCATTGAGATTGAGTGATTTGCTTTCTCAGGTTGTGCTAAGAGGACAAGTGAAAAGATAAATAAAAGAAACCTTAAGAGTTATTGGTGAGGTGTGTGATCGGAATTCACCGAGATTTCTTTGAGATGAACAAATATTTTTGGTAATTCCAGAAAACCTTTAACCCCCTACCGGAATTACCTCGTTTTAAAGGTATTTCCGGAAAAAAATAAAATTAATTAAAAATTAATTAAAGACGCGTTTTCGATCACGAAACGAAACAATACATGAAATTGATGAAAAAAATAACATAACGCAACAACAAACGAAATAAAAACACGGTAGAAACTAGTGAGATGGTGGTTGGAGACGTCGAAGGACCTCAGCAACGGTCCTTCTGGTTTCGACATACAGCTGAATAGGACTCCGCATCTAAAATATGTCAAAACGGTCCATCATCACTCGAACGTCATCGTTGTTCTTCACATCCATGGTGGACCACTGAACACGATTATTATCGCCCATAGTGGAGTAGCGATAAATGATCCGAGTGACTTCTTGCTCGTCACCCTCCAGCTGCACCTTCGTTGTTATTTTTTCTTTCAGAGCTTGAAAGATGATGTCGTCGTTAAGCCTGCATAAAATGGGGTTTGGACTCTCGAAATAGACACCATTTTCTCTGTTTGTGATTGTACCCTGATGGTGAAGGGCAGTGAGTGCAGAATCATGAGAGTATTGTGTATTCAGAGTGTCCATGAGAGTGTTGTGTGTGAAATAAGTGAAATGGAAGGGTCTATTTATAGGGAAAAATGAAACCCTTGAATGGATTTCCACCGTTGATGAAAAGTGGTTGGCAAAATCTGGACCTTTAAAGTGTCGGCAAAATCTAGATCGTTAAAAGTTGTCGACAAGATCTAGGCCGTTAATCAGTAATCAAATAAAAAAATGTTTTATTACTTTAAAAAAAATGACTTTTTAACTATGTTCTGGTCAGTTTTTACCAAGCGTCATTTTTTTTAAATTTTTTTTTAAAATTACAAACTTGTAAAAAAAGTATAATACTACGATATTGAGGTTAAAAAGACGAGTTGCAAAATTATTTACGAACTGTAATTGTACACCAAAGTGCCATAAAAAACATGTTTTTTAGTGTTAAAAATGACTTTTTTGACGGTTGTTTATTATTTCTATCCGTTACTCGATTTTTTTTGACACGTGGACATATTTTTTTTCGTCGATTAAATTTCTTTGACACTTGTTTATTATTTCTATCCGTTACTCGATTTTTTTTGACACGTGGCAACAAATAATAATGTAAAAGTATATAAACAATCAAGTTGTGATGTCTACATAATCAAATGGTGTCATTGGAACATAATCTGGAACATAAGAAGACCATAACTGCATGCGTCCAATGTATGGATATTGCCACGATCTAGCTTCATCTGAGGCGTATCAACCACAAGAAGGATGTGCAGGAGGGATATGGCTAGTGTGGTTCAACTTGACAAGAATCCAATGATTCCTATGGATGAACCCAACACAAACCAACTAACTCTGACTGGAAACACAATCTCCCCTCAAAGGGAAAAATGTCCAGTTCTCATGAGGCGACAACATAACCGGGGGTCTCGATATCTAGTAGCTATGACATGTCCCGTATCCGGCATGGTCATCCACTTCTCAATAGGTTGTTCCCATGCATCTGGGCTTGGGGACAGAAACAATGAATCTCTAATGTTCTCAACATTGTCACCCATAACTTTGTGTGTCTTGAAACCACTTGAGTCAATCTCACTAATTAAATTATTCTGAACCATCTGCCAACTGTGCTCCGACCAGTCTAGTGAAGTAGAGATGCATCTAAAGCCACAGTTTCCATCCCCCTCCACATTGATAATGTCGTCAATATACCTATGTAAGAAATCTGGAAAGTGACTTACCAAGTGGATGTCATGTTGTGCCCGCTCCTTTGCTGACCTCTGTGACGGTAGCTCTGATGGTACTTGTGATGCTAGTTGTAAGGACCGTCGGGGAGGTATCTTTGACGGTCTGTCTGATGGTACTTGTAAGGACCGTCGGGGAGGTATCTGTGTGGGTTTTTCTAAAGATGCATCCACGTGCTCCCACGCAGATGGATCTCTCTTCACATCATACTGTTTATTTTTCTTCCCCTTCTTCGGTGCACCCCTAGTTTTGACTTTGTGGCTAGGTGGAACCATGGATGTAGTGCCTCTGAATACATAATCATCAAGACCTCTCTTCCAAACACATCTCTCCTCAAGGTGCATGTCATTCCATTGCCTCCAAATCTCCTCTATTGTATAGCTTAAGTCACCTCCTTCTGACGCTTCTTTGATCCGCTCCTCATCCATTGCCTCCAAACTGAGTCTCTTCCAATGAGAGTCAATAATGTCCAATGGTATTGGTAGTCCCATTAGGTGTAACCTACCAAGCTCACAAGAACAAGGTAACCCATGAGTAACTTTAATGACACAACCAGCACACTTTTTCTTATCCGTGCCCACACCATCCATCATGTTATCAAACTCCCCAGCAATATGATTCAACGCCTCAATAGACACCAAACCGTGTAGATTCTTGTAGAATGGAATGTTTTGGGCATCTATACGGTTGATGCTCTTTTGAAAAGAATCCACAATTTTATTAATCTGTGCATTGATCATCCCATGCATTGACTCCCAGCTTTTGCATAAATCACCACCACTAGAACCCAATGATCTCTTAAATGCCCAATGGGCAGTGATAACTCATATTTATATGAGTTACTTATACCTCTAATCATTAAATTAAGTAAGTTCTCAAGTAATATTAGTATAGTATTTAGTGTATTTATGTGAATATTAGGAAAGGAAGGGCTAAACACTGCTTTGTTATGAATTTGGCACAATTGGTGCCCTTGTGAGTGTTTTGATGAATTTTGTGAAGTAGTGCAGCGTTTAGCGTTATAGCGTCTAACGCTATAGCGTCAAGTAAGTGATCACCGAGCATCTTTAAGGAAAGTGCAATTTTGGCGCCAAGCTCATTAATCCAAGCTCCATATCTTTTGATCACCGTATGCGTCGATGACATGTGCGGATTTTATTGGATATGTGTGGACACTTGGCAATGCATGAGAAAGAAATAGTGGAGTTGGTGAAAAAGCAACTATCACCTTTCTTGACTTTTGAGGAGATTGTACCACATGCTAGCAAGGCTAGAAGATTTGTGCTGATTTTTCTTTCCCCTTCCCACGGATAGTAGAGAGAGATAGTTAGTTTTTAGAGAGTATTGATAGAGAGAGAAAGTGTGACACTTCTTCTTCTCCATTGATACATCTTAGAGTTTTTGCTATTTTACTTTCTTCCTTTGTATTTTTCTCTGCTTTTGTACTCATGGTGTAAGGTTGATGATGAGCCATCTTCACGTGGATGATTAGGAGACTTCAAGAGTGTATCTTTTGCACTTGTAATTTCCTCTTTATTTACTGTAATGCAAGTATTCTCATTTGTGTTATTTTGATGGGGCTCAACATGAGCTAAACTCTTTGAGTTGGGTTGCTATAGCTTGTAATGAACCATTAATGCTTCAGATATAATTTCTCACGTTTTGTGTTTTAATCCTTGTGTGATTATTCTTCCAAACTTGTTTTATATTTGGCCACGTAAAACAAGTATTTCGTGATTTCGCACATGAACCATAGAAAGAACTCAAGGATTAATATAAATGATAAGGTTGGTTGAAGACATTTAATCAATTTTTGCTTCTTCTAGACATAGATGTTGCAATAGTTTATAAGGCATAAGTCGTGGGATCTTGATTATACAGGGTGAACCTATTTAGAACCTAGACATAGGCATCTTGTAGTGAAAAACCACGGCGCTAGTGACCGAAAGGCACAAAATATTTGCAACAGCGCTTAACGCTATAGCGTGTGACGTTATAGCGTCTTGTTTTTGGGGATTTACATAGTGAAGGCAATCCAACTTATTTCTCTTATATTTTTACCCACGCTTTAGTTTGTTACTTTAAACAACTCTTGTTAACTTGAACTTTGTCACTCAACTTATTTGCTACTTGTTCCCCTAAGTGTAATTCTTTTTTTAAACTCTAAAATTAACATCAATCCCTGTGGAGACGAACTTTACTTATCAATATATTACTTGTTGCGATTGTGTACACTTGCACATCACCTTTTCGCACACACAAGTTTTTGGCGCCGCTTCTTGGGATTGCATTTAATTTTTATTGTTTAAGAAATTATTACATCCTTAGGGAGGTTTTACCTTGGTATTTTTCTCGTGGTGTGTTACGGGGAAGTGCTATAGCGTCGATGCTATAGCGTATGCCCGCATCGTAACCACCCACTTTTGAGTTTGATCCTGAACCGCAGAGAAGATTCGAGAAGGCTAAGACGCCAACAAAGACTACAACAACTCGGACCAACTATGTCCGAGCACTCTAATCCTACTGTTAGAGGTTCAATGGGTGGAAGAACACCCTCTCAAATAGGAAGACGAGGCCAAAGAGGTGGAAGGCAAGGTCCTTTTACCCATACCGAACCTCGATGATGAGTACTGGTATAGAAAGGTTCTTGAACCAAGCTCCAAATCAAATGGTGAATGACAGAGACAGCCAATGAGAGATTATGTCAGTATTTGATCCACACCCATGGAGACAAGTATCACTAGGCTCATTGTGATCAAGTACTCATTTTGAGTTCAAGCCTATGATGTTCCAAATGCTCCAAACAATGGACAATTTGGAGGTTCCACTCAAGAAGATCCTTTTGCTCACCCGAGAAACTTTCTAGAAGTGTGCAACAATTTCATCATTCCAGAGTGAGTGAGGATGCTTTCAGTCAAGTTGTTCCCTTATTCTTTAAAAAGACAGAGCAAAGGCTTGGTTGAACTCCTTGAGTCAAATTCTATTACAACTTGGGAAGATATGACAAAGAAATTTCTGGAGAAGTATTTCCCACCAAACAAAAATGCTAGGATGAGGAATGACATCACATCTTTCAAGCAAAAGAAGGTGAATCATTGCATGAGGCTTGGGAAAGGTGGAAGGAGCTGCTTAGGAAATGTCCACATCATGGAATTCCTATAGTAATTCAAATGGAGACTTTCTACAATGGACTAGAGGCACCTACAAGGTCTATCTTTGGATGCCTCATCCGGAGGTGTGATCCTTAACTCTTCATACAATGAAGCTCGTGAGCTTATAGAGCGCATTGCCATCAACAGCTCTTCATGGCCTACTTGAGAGGCTAACTTCTACAAGGAAAGTAGTGGGGTTCATGAAGTGAGTGAGGTCTCGCTCTCTCACCCAAGTGGCTACTCGACAAATATGATAAAGGAGTTGAATATCGCTAACGCTTATAGCGTCCGATGCTATATAGCGCTGAAAGTCAATCTGCTGCAAAGAATTGAACAAGCCCCTCCCCGGAGAAGCAAGTTGTGTTTCTTGTGGAGGAGCTCATTTGTATGAAGATTGCACAACCAATCCTCGCTTCATCAACTATGTGGGGTACAACAAGGGGCAACAACCCTTATTCCAATACATACAACCCCGGTTGGAGAAACCATCCTAATTTCGGTGGGGAGAGAAATAATGCTAATACAAGCACAAATGCTCCTGCTATTCCCCAGTTTTCCAAGACAACAACAACAAAGAACCTCCTAGACAAAATGCTCCTGCTCCTCCTATGGACAATTCAATGGAGTCTCTGCTAAGGTCATTCATCGGTGATTGTAAAACAACAATGCGACTCATGAAGCATCAATCAAGACTCGAGAATCAAGTGGGACAGATTGCATCCGCTCTCACTCAAAGGCAAAATGGTGGACTTCCTTCTACCACTCGAACCATCATCATCTCATGCACCGTGCAAGGAGCATGTGAAAGCAATAACCACCGTGAGTGGTAAAGAGGTAACTTCTGCACCCAAGAATTTAGAGTCAAGTGTTACTGAAATGAAAAGAATTTTCCAGACGTTATAGCACTGACGCTATATAGCGTCAAATGCAAACAGAACACTGAACCTAAATTGGTGCCTCGAATATCCCGCTCCCCTTTCCTCAAAGGTTAAAAAAGGCACATGAGGACAAACAATTTAATAAATTCCTTGAGGTGTTAAAACAATTGCACATTAATGTTCCTCTAGTTGAGGCATTACAACAAATGCCCAACTATGCCAAATTTATGAAAGATGTTTTGACAAAGAAAAGAAGGTTGGGAGAATTTGAAATCGTGGCAATGATCGGGAATGCGGCATGTTGATGCAAAATAAACTCCCAGAAATTAAAGGACCCTGGTAGTTTCACAATACACTGCTCCATTGGAAATTTTTATTACGTCGTGCTTTATGTGACTTGGGTGCAAGTATAAACTTAATGCCCAAGTCCATTTACACACAATTGGGTATAGGAACCGCCAGCCTATTTCCTCGTAAGCCTCCGCTAGGCGATAGGTCACTTGCCTATCCCGAAGGAATACTTGGAGGATGTTTTAATTAAAGTAGATAAATTTGTTTTTCCCCATTGACTTTGTTATCTTAGATTTTGAAGCGTATGCAGAGGTACCTATCATATTAGGTAGACCATTTCGCAACAGGGAAGACACTCATTGATGTACAAAAAGGAGAATTGACTATGAGAGTTAATGATCAAGAAGTTAAGATCAATGTTCAAATGCATTAAAACTCCCGGATGTCAATCTTGAAGAGTGTTCCTTTGTGGTTTCTCTTGACCAAGTGGTTCAAAAACATTTTCGTAAAACTAACAACCACTTGGGAAAGTTGCTTAACAATTCTCAAGAACATGACTTGTTGGAAGAAGAGGAATTTCAAGAAGGCAAGCAAGTCGTGAATGAGGTTTGGGCTAGAAGATATGAGTCACTAGAGCAAGAGAACTCAAACCTAAAGAAGAGTGTGCCTTCTATTGTGCAACCACCGAATTAGAGTTGAAGGAACTACCCAAGCACCTGAAGTATGCATACTTGGGGAGAATGAGACTCGCTCATATTATCATTCTCGCTAGTTTGGATCAAAATCAAGAGGTAGAGCTCATTGCAACTCTGAAGAGGCACAAGAAGGCAATAGGTTGGCAAATGTCCGATATACATGGGATAAGTCCTACAATCTGCATGCACAGAGTTGTGTTGGAAGAAAATGCTAAACATAGCACATTGAAGCACAAAGAAGGCTTAATCCCATTATGAAAGAGGTGGTGAAGAAGGAAATCCTCAAGTGGCTAGATGCAGGAATTGTATATCCTATTTCGACGATTGCATGGGTAAGCCCGTGCAATGTGTTCCCAAGAAAGGTGGTGTCACTTGTAATCACAAATGACAAAGATGAATTGATTCCCACAAGCAGTGGATCGTTGGAGGATTTGCATGGACTACGGGGAAGTTGAACAAAGCCACAAAGAAAGACCATTTCCCTCTCCCTTTCATTGACCAAATGCTGGACAGACTTGCTGGTAAGGACTATTACTGCTTTCTTGATGGCTACTCTGGCTATAATCAAATAGCAATAGTTCCTGAAGACCAACAAAAGACCACATTCACATGTCCTTATGGCACATTTGCTTTTAGAAGAATGCCCTTTGGACTGTGCAATGCCCCTGCAACTTTCCAGAGATGTATGATGTCCATATTCTCTGACTTCATTGAAAAATCTATGGAGGTTTTTATGGATGATTTCTCTGTGTTTGGGGATAGTTTTCAGAAGTGTTTAGACAATTTGGAAGAAATATTGATAAGGTGTGAGGAAACAAATCTTGTGCTTAATTGGGAGAAATGTCACTTCATGGTGCAAGAAGGAATTGTACTAGGGCATAGGATCTCCAAGAAGGGCCTAGAGGTGGATAAGGCCAAGATTGAAGTTATTGAAAAATTGCCACCACCTTCAAGTGTCAAAGGTATAAGGAGTTTCCTTGGGCATGCTGGCTTCTATAGGAGATTCATTAAGGACTTCTCAAAGATCTCAAAGCCCCTATGTCAACTCCTTCAACATGACATCACATTCAATTTTGATGAAGCTGTCTTGAGGCATTTCGAAATTAAAGACAAACATTAGTCATCACTTTGCTATTGTCACTCCCGATTGGAGTAAACCTTTTGAATTGATGTGTGATGCAAGTGACTATCTTTGTGGGAGCTGTGCTTGGTCAAAGGTATGAGAAAATCTTTCATTGTATATATTATGCAAGCAAAACACTTGTAGAAGCACAATTAAATTACAACATCACGAGAAAAAGAGCTATTAGGCGTGGTGTTTGCATTTGACAAGTTCGGATCGTACTTGGTGGGCACAAAAGTTATTGTTTTTACTGCACCACTCGCCATCAAGTACTTGATCTCTAAGAAAGATGCAAAACCAAGGTTAATTAGATGGGTTCTCCTCCTCCAAGAATTTGATTTGGAAATTCGTGATAAAAAGGGGGTGGAGAACCGTGTCACGACCATTTATCTAGATTGGAAGGTGCGGTACATCACGGGGTGAAATAAAAGAAATCTTCCCGGATGAGAAACCGCTGATGATTCACGTGCAAAAATGTAACGCTATAGCGGTTGCCGCTTATAACGCCAGACGCTATAAGCGTCTGCAGATGATGCTCCCCGGTTTGCGGACATTGTGAATAACTTGGTGAGCGAGAATTGTGCTGCGCAGATCTGAATTACCAACAAAGAAAAAGGTTTTTCCATATAGTCAAGGACTATTATTGGGATGAACCTTTTCTTTACAAGAAATGTCAAGATCGGTTGATAAGAAGGTGCACGCGTAAGAAGAACAACCTCAAGTGTTAGAGCATTGTCATGCTTCCCATGTGGTGGACACTTTGGAGGCACTAGAACTATTTGCAAAGGTACTGCAATGTGGGTATTATCGCCTACATTATTCAAGGATGCTCGGGAATTGGTTAAGAGTCGTGCAAGGTGTCAAAGGACTCGGGAACATCTCAAACAAGCATGAAATGCCCTTAACCAACATTTTAGAGATTGAACTCTTTGATGTGTGGGGCATGGATTTCATGGGTCCCTTTCTCTCCTTCTCATGGGAATTTGTACATATTGGTGGTCAGGGATTATGTGTCCAAATGGGTTGAAGCCGTGGCTCTTCCCAACAATGATGCCAAGTCGGTTAGCAAGTTCCTTCGTAAGAACATATTCACGGATATGGTACACCAAGAGCAATTATCGGTGATGAGGGTTCTCACTTCAGAATAAAGTTGATTGAGTCTCTATTGGGAAAATATGGAGTGAGGCATAAAATTGCCACTGTGCATACCACCCCCAAACAAATGGGCAAGCTGAATTGTCCAATAGAGAAATCAAGAGGATGCTTGAAAAGATGGTGGGACCTACAAGGAAAGATTGGTCACCCATTTGGATGATGCATTATGGGCTTACAGGACAGCCTTCAAAACACCTTTGGGAATGTCTCCTACAGGACTTGTATTTGGGAAAGCTTGCCACCTCCCTATTGAATTACAACACAAAGCTCATTGGGCCATCAAAAGCTCAATTTTGATTTTGATAGGGGGGGAAAGGCTAGGCTCTTGCAATTGAATGAGCTTGATGAGATTAGGCATGCTTTTGCTATGAGAGCTCAACTATCTATAAGGAGAAAACAAAGGTGTGGCATGACAAGAAGATCCAGAACAGAGAGCTGATTGAAGGAGGCCAAGTGCTCCTTTTCAATTCTAGATTAAAATTGTTTCCTGACAAGCTTAAATCAAGGTGGTCTGGCCCTTTTAAATTAGTCAAGGTCTACCCTTATAGGTGCAAAGGATTTATTTGATCAAGCAACCAACACCACTTTCAAGGTGAATGGGCAAAGGGTAAAACAATACCATGGTGACACTGTAATGAGGGACAAGACCTCAATTGATCTTCATGATCCCTAACATAAAATGAAGAAGTCAGGCTGATGACTCTTAAAACAAGCGCTCTTGGGAGGCACCCCAAGGTTTTACTAATTAACATTTCCTTTATTTGTGTTTTATTTTGCAGGAGAAAGAATTTTGGTGTTGAGGAATTTGGGGAATTTGAAGGCCTGGATTGTGATATGGACGCTATAGCGTCAAGAGGTGGTAGCTGGCAGGAAGAAACACTGTTAATTTAAAAGAAATGGGTCCGTTATCATACGTGGCACGCGCGCTCTGTGCACTTCAACTGCCTTACCCTATGCGCCCACGTGTGACAAGCCCAGTCATTTCGGTCACTCCGCCCCATCAAACGGTCACATCATTCAATTCCCCATAACCTCCCACTCAACCACTCCCTATTCTTCTTTCTTCTAACTGTTGAGCCTTCTTCTTCCCTAACCCCCCCCATCCGGCCATAACTGCATTTCTTCTTTCTCTGCAAACCGATCCCACAATCAATTCCAAAAATTCACAAATTTCTTTCATTTCTTCCAAAATCCCAAAATGGTGAAGAAACACTCCATTGAAAAACCCTAAAAAGACCAAGACCTCTGAGCCCAGCCTCAAGAGCCATAGACCCCAAGGATTTATCTGCGCGCGCTATTGGAAGATGAACTTCATCACGAAAGGGGTTTTAAAATGTAAAAGGCCCCCGACGTGTTCACATCCACTATTATAGCGTTAGGGTGGCAAAAGTTTATCAAGCACGTAGAGGAGTATATCGTTCCTTTGGTAAGGGAGTTCTACTGGTATTCCTCCTCCAAAAGGGGGAAAGCCCCAAACTTATTCTCCAGGTCGGAGGAGAAACAGTAGATTTCACTCCAAGTTCCATCAATGACTACTTCAAATTAGGGTATTCTGGAAAGGCCCTAGACAAGAAGCTTGATACATGGGGATGTGAGGAAATGGAGGAGGTGAAGAGGAGAATCTGTGTGGAGGAAGCAACATGGGAGAGGTTTGGCTCAGAATTTAAAGTCAAGAAGGCATTTTTGGTGGATGAAGGCGCAATGTGGTTCACTTTCATCGGGCATTCACTCATGCCTACTTCCCACACAACAAATGTGGAGAAGGACAGGTTAATAGTGCTTGATGCTATTCTGGAAGGTGAAAGCATAGATGTGGGCAAAATCATTGCCAGAGAAATTGAGAAAAGCAGGCTCAAAACTGACGGTAATCTCTACTTTCCCTGTTTAATTACTGAATTATGCAAGCAGGCTGAAGTTGAAATTGAAATCCGTGATGAGAGGAGGACTCCTCGTGGAGATATTCTCGCTGTTTTTACACCCGCATGAGAAGTGCTAGCGCTTATAGCGTCCCGACGCTATAGCGCTCAATCAATTGAAAAAGAATCAGCAGGTCCTGTGTAAGTTTGTAAAAGCTAAGTTTGAATGGGAGAAGGCTGTGTTAGAGAAATTATCAAGGGGCAAGGAGTTAATGGAGCCCCCTGTATTCCCGCATGGCTAATTGAAGATGAGGGTGTGAAGGAGCCACCCCAAGCAAAAAGAAAAGGTGAGTAAGAAGGTCGCTGTGCCAATCCAAGCAAGAGAGAGCCAGAGCCCCGCTTGAAAAAGGTAAAGAGCCCTGCTAAAGAAGAAAGCGAAGGTGAGTAGTGAAGAATCCTCAACACCGAGGATTTAGAAGAGCTGAGTGAAGATGATGAAGAGGAGACAAGGAGGGTGATGAAAGAAGTCAATGATTCTCAAGAGGATGAAGATTCGAGTGAGGAAAAGTCCGTGAAGAGAGCCTGGAGAAGGAAAAAGAATCAAAGTGAAGAAGATGAAGAAGTATCTGCTGATCCCACTCCTAGCCCCACAAGACCACCCTCACCACAAATACCCTCACCACACAGCCCCAGAACAAATCATTCCTCGAAACTCCACACCTGCACCAACCATACCTCCAACAGAGCCGAGAAAAACAAAAATCACCTCACCTACAAAAGCACCAAACCTAAATGAACCAAAGACACCGAACCATCACCCAATCCCCAATTCCAACAAAAGAACAAAGCCCACCACCTGCATCACCACAACAACTGCTTTCCCAAAATCCTCGAGAAGGCCATTCAAGCGCTATAAGCGTCGATGCTATAGCGCTGAACCTCGACCAAGTCCAAAGATATCTTACAGATCAAGTGCAACAAAGACTCCTAGGCTTAAACAAAAAGCCCAAAGGAGTCCTCAATCAAAGACTAACATTCTTGCAGGTAGTGAAGAAGAAGCTCAAGCAATGGCAGAAAGTCCTCACAGGGAAGTAGCCCAGCCCAAAGCCATCCGCACTCCGCGCAAAGTGAAGGAGAAGCATGTGGCGTGAAAAGGCCAACCTATGTATCTGCAAGGAGGAGCCCAGGAGCCAAGCTGACTGTGATTGAGGAAGTGGATGAAGAAAGAGTGCAGCAAGAAGCACAGCAATCTGGAAAAGAAGTATCTGAACAGGAGAAAGAGGCTGCTACAAAGTTAGCAGAGATGAAGGCAGAGAAAGAGAAGGCAGCACCTGGTGGCAGCGCTATAGCGTCTGAGGCTATAGCGTCTGAGGAAGAACAGAAGGAAGAGAAGAAGAAGAAAAAGGCTGTAAAGCCTCCTCAGCCATCCCGTGTTAGCTCAAGAACCAGGTCTGGTCTGGTTAAGAAGTGAATTTAATTTTCTGCTGTATAAGTTTAATGTTTTGTGAACAAGAATAAATTGTGAAGCGCTATAGCGTCTGTCTTGCGCTTCACAAATGTTTTAAGTCTTGAATTACTTTATTGTGTGTTAAGTTCAGGCCTCTCCCTAGTCTTTAAAGAGCAGTGAGGACACTGCTCACTTTTGTTGTGGGGGGAGGACCTAAAGTTGTTAATGTTTTTGTTAATGTTTTTCAAAATGTTCTGTTTCAAGTGCCTCATTTTTAGGTATAGTCATTGAATGCTCCTTTGGGCTAATTGTAATGATAATGGTGTGAGTGAGTAAGAGAGCCGTGCTTTTGATGAAATCTTTGCTTATTATTGCTCTCACACGTAAATCTGGTGCTTAAGAAGAAACTTAGCTAGCCAAGGACTATCTGAGGTTTAGGCTAGTCTGAGTTAACCAAGGTGAGATCAAGGCTTGAATAAAAACTTGAAGAGTTGTTGAAGCATAAGTTTGGGGGTGTTGGGCTATATAAAGGTTAGGTACAAAGGTTTTAGGGTGGTCAGTGACTTAAAAGTTTAATGTAAATATGTTGTAAAGTCAGTAGTCACCCAAAACAAAAGCTAGGTGTCCCCAAAGGCAAAGAAAGAGGCAAGGCCTTGTGTTAAAAAAAAAAAAAAAAAAAAAAAAATAAATAAATAAATAAATAGAATAATTGCTGAGGAGCCAAGTAATGAGGGGGCTACAGCTAGTAAATCTGTTATCTTTGTCCAAGCGCTATAGCGTCAAACGCTATAGCGTGAGCTGTTTAAATTCAATAAGTTAGGAACACTGACCATAGACTTGAAGTGCCTAGTTAAACCCTTTGTCATGCCTGAAAATCCCCATTCCTGTGTGAAAATGTTAATCTAGTCATTGTTTTGAAAGAGTTCTTGATTTTACCAAAAGAAGACCATTCTTTCCAAGGCTAAAGAGAAAGAGATCACACACACACTATTGAGCAGTAATAAGCTTAGAAGTTGAATAAATGCATTGGTGTGTTGGTGTGAGTGTGAATCTGAACTGTTAGCCCATTGAGAAAATGTTTGAGTGAGTATGCTTAGAAATGAAGTGTTGATCAGAGCATGTGTGTTGTAAATAGTGTCAGTTTGTTTGTCTTTGCAAGTGTCATTACTTGAGGACAAGCAATGGTTTAAGTTTGGGGGTGTGATAACTCATATTTATATGAGTTACTTATACCTCTAATCATTAAATTAAGTAAGTTCTCAAGTAATATTAGTATAGTATTTAGTGTATTTATGTGAATATTAGGAAAGGAAGGGCTAAACACTGCTTTGTTATGAATTTGGCACAATTGGTGCCCTTGTGAGTGTTTTGATGAATTTTGTGAAGTAGTGCGGCGTTTGAAGTTATAGCGCCTAACGCTATAGCGTCAAGTAAGGTATCACCGAGCATCTTTAAGGAAAGTGCAATTTTGGCGCCAAGCTCATTAATCCAAGCTCCATATCTTTTGATCACTGTGCGTGCTGACATGTGCGGATTTTATTGGATATGTGTGGACACTTGGCAATGCATGAGAAAGAAATAGTGGAGTTGGTGAAAAAGCAACTATCACCTTTCTTGACTTTTGAGGAGATTGTACCACATGCTAGCAAGGCTAGAAGATTTGTGCTGATTTTTCTTTCCCCTTCCCACGGATAGTAGAGAGAGATAGTTAGTTTTTAGAGAGAGTATTGATAGAGAGAGAAAGTGTGACACTTCTTCTTCTCCATTGATACATCTTAGAGTTTTTGCTATTTTACTTTCTTCCTTTGTATTTTTCTGTTTTTGTACTCATGGTGTAAGGTTGATGATGAGCCATCTTCACGTGGATGATTAGGAGACTTCAAGAGTGTATCTTTTGCACTTGTAATTTCCTCTTTATTTACGGTAATGCAAGTATTCTCATTTGTGTTATTTTGATGGGGCTCAACATGAGCTAAACTCTTTGAGTTGGGTTGCTATAGCTTGTAATGAACCATTAATGCTTCGTATATATAATTTCTCACGTTTTGTGTTTTAATCCTTGTGTGATTATTCTTCCAAACTTGTTTTATATTTGGCCACGTAAAACAAGTATTTCGTGGATTCGGACATGAACCATAGAAAGAACTCAAGGATTAATATAAATGATAAGGTTGGTTGAAGACATTTAATCAATTTTTGCTTCTTCTAGACATAGATGTTGCAATAGTTTATAAGGCATAAGCTGTGGGATCTTGATTATACAGGGGTGAACCTATTTAGAACCTAGACATAGGCATCTTGTAGTGAAACCACAGCGCTAGTGATTTGAAAGGCACAAAATATTTGCAACAGCGCTTAACGCTATAGCGTGTGACGTTATAGCGTCTTGTTTTTGGGGATTTACATAGTGAAGGCAATCCAACTTATTTCTCTTATATTTTTACCCACGCTTTAGTTTGTTACTTTAAACAACTCTTGTTAACTTGAACTTTGTCACTCAACTTATTTGCTACTTGTTCCCCTAAGTGTAATTCTTTTTTTTAAACTCTAAAATTAACATCAATCCCTGTGGAGACGAACTTTACTTATCAATATATTACTTGTTGCGATTGTGTACACTTGCACATCACCTTTTCGCACAACAGGCAGCCTCAACCCTATGGCACGTAACAAAAAATTAAAACAAATAAACCACAATCATATACATAAAGCACATAACAAAACAATTTGCGTACCTATTAGTCGTGGTATTTCCATACAACCATTGCTTCTTCACATATGCAATAAGCTGGGGTATGTCAGTAGACGATTGCTCCAAATCATGCAAAGCCTCACTAAACTCATCATCAAATGTAGCATCAACTACATGATGCCAAAGTGTCATCAGTGTCTCCACTCTATCTCCCTTCACCAGCTTCTTAATTTGAGCATGAACATTTTTGTTGATATGATATCGACAAAGCAAATTCATTGCCTCCAGAAACACAACCTTGATAGCACTCATCAAAGCCTCCTCACAATCAGTAAGGATAACCTGAGAAACACAATCCACACGTTCTATTAGAAATGGAAAAAATAAAAAAACAGTAATGTAATGGCAAAAACTAAAGTCAGTTAGCATTGACTTACTTGAGGAAGTGCAATATCACACAAACATCAAATCTCGTAGGCTCTGCAAAGACCCACGTGTAGTCATCATAACTCTCATGAGACAAATATGCAAACGCAAGCAGAAATGTCAACTCGATGGAAGTGACACCAACAATCTCCAAAGCAGAGGCAATGCATACTTGTTGGTCTTAAAGGTACACCATAATCAAAATAATGGAAACATCCTCAATAACTTGATACTATCGTGATGTGACCACATGATCTCCTCAACAATATCGGTACCTTTAAGTCGTTCACTGAATCGATGTCATAAGTCACGATCTCGACCATACTACCTCTCTTTCCCTTTCGGATATTGTTGCGGGTTCTATACAACTGAGTAATGTTGCTCAAGTTGTTCTTAAATCTCGCCTTCAATGCTTCAAGACTTTTGGATGCTTTCACTCCCAAAGACAGATGCTCCCCAACAACTGACCGCTCGTCCTTGGTAAACAAAGTCTTATGAGGCTCAAGATTGTGAATCCCATCCACCACTCTCACCTTCCAATCAGAACTAGGAGGTAACATTGGTTTAGCTTTCAATTGAAACCTACAACCACATCTTTTTGAACTCTTGTGTCTACCAGCAGAACACCCAACATCTACTCGACTGTATGTGCCCCGTCTCTCACAGCCATAAACAACCTTGTTCTTTTTCCCTTTCCCATTCTCCGTCGTCTCTGTTCGAACAATAACCACAATGACTCTGTTGGCTTTCCCGGTATCTCTAGCCCAACGTGTCATTGCATCTCGAGTAGGAAATATCTCAGATGTCGTAAACGCAGCGGTTAAATCCATAATAACCATCTATTTAAAAAAATATAAATGTTATATAAAAAAAAATTCGGAAATACCTTTTTTAGAGGTATTTCCGGTTCACAATATGTGAACCGGAAGTACCTCTAAAAAAGGTATTTCCGAAAAAAATTTAATTTAAAAATAAAATTTGAATTACCTTTTCTCGGATAATTCCTGGTTCAAAAACGTGAACCGGAAATACCAACTTTCTGCGCTAAATCTGGAAAATTCACCTCCAAACTTCCGGAAATACCTTTTTTTTTTGGTAATTCCGGAATTTTTTTTTATGTAGGTCCGGTTCGTTTTTTTTTAAATGACAGGGGCATATTCGGGATATTGCTATTTATGGGGTGAGATTGATAATGAGGGGGGTGGGAAAAAAAGCCATATTTTTGTATGGATTTTTAGATGAACAGGGAAAACAAAGTCATTCAAAGTAAAAAGGATATTTATGGTTTTGCAGCAAAACAGATATTTTTTTTAATTGTACCTTCGGGGAAAGATTAATGTTTATAATATATTCAGAAAATGGATTATTGAGATAAGTGTATGTTTCATATTCAAAAGGACTTATTGACTCCTAGGGATTATAGAGAACTAGCCTTAAAAACCGAGTTTCTGGAAAGACGGCATGTCTTTGTTGTACAACTTCTTTGAATCACTTCCAGACCGACCGGTTCAACGGATCAAACCCAGGTCCAAATTAGGCTTGGAACCGCTTGATCTAAAAACTGGCCTGTGAGCTGAGAAACCGACACAAAATTGCTAGAACTGGCAATAATTGGTTGTGATCCGGTTTCTGCCAGTAGAAAAAACTTAAAAAACTTTAACTTTTTTCAATGAAGAAAAAGTAGCGCATGTTGGGCTCTTTGGTAGACTCAATGCTCATGTTTTTTTTAGTCTTCGCTCTCAACCTCTTCTTCTAGCCGACTTTGGTTATTCGATGCGGGACAAATAATAGAACCCAAAAAGTAAACAATTAACATTCAAGTTCAACACTATCTTTAGTTTGACATTCTTACTGATTTCTATGGCGGCCAAATTGTCTTTTATCGCAAGTAGGGTCGGCCCAAGATAGAGATATTTTGTCAATTTAACATTTTAATTATTTATTTTCTATCATTGTCTTTTGTGAAACCTCTATCTCTATTTAATTTCCTCTCACTATCTCACATTTTGACAGTGTAATTTTACACTTCTGCTTACGGTGACCTCATCTAATATTGTTGTTGTTGCGATATTGCGATTTGCAGTAAACTTTTTTAACTAAAATATAAAAGGGCCTCATTTTCGAATCTCGCTTTAGGTCTCGCTTAGTGTTGGACCCACCTGGTCGCAAATCTTCTAATGGTTAAACATCTAATCCTAGCTTTCTCTTTGCAATCTCATACACATTTTCATCAACCTTTCCATTTGTCAACAACCTATATATGGTTATGAGCTTTTGATTGACCAATTCTATGACAACATCTTCTGCATGTCTATCAATTTGTTGATTAAAATCCATGTCATGAATCACAATCGAATCAGCTCCAATTAAGTTTAAGCCTTGTCCACCAGCTCTCGTGGAAAGTAAACAAGCAAATATTGAAGTATCATTATTTATTTATTTTTGTCAAAATTATATGAACTCATTGATAGTGGGCAAGACCCAAACTCATACAACCAACATTGCAAGACTACCTAGAAACGGCAGTAATATGCATTATGAAACAGCAACAACAGTGAGTACCTGCGAACACAAAACATGTTAGGAAAAATAACCGGAGGCGCCTGGTGGCTGTCCTGAAAAATTTATCCGCCTCTACAGCGTAAATTCCCCGAGATACAACCGGTCCTTCTCAATCACAGTAGTGATGGAGGTTTTCGAACTGGCAAAAACAAATCATATATGTAACAGGAGATGAACCCAAAAACATTTGATTGGAAGAGAGAAAGTGATTTTTTCCGTATATCTTTGAATAGCTAATGAACTAGCTTTATAAATAGGCCACGCATATATCTCTATATTTGTTCAAAACTTTTTCCAACGTGTCTATATATAATGACGATGACAAATGCTAAAAGAAACGGCATCTCCCATCGAAGCCGTTAGTAAAATATATATCATAACTATATTAATTCATAAGTTTGTTCACATGGGTCGCCACATAGGACCAATCAGAAAATGTCATGCGCATTTCTAAACAATTACATGACATTCACCTCATCTCATCAGGTGGACAATAGGGTAATTACACATATGGTAATTACACATATAAATTCGCGCAGACTTACCAAAAAACACATAGGACTAATCAGAAAATGTCATGCGCATTTCTAAACAATTACATGGCATCCACCTCATCTCATCAGGTGGACAATAGGGTAATTACACATATGGTAATTACACATATAAATTCGCGCAGACTTACCAAAAAATATACCAGTGAGGTTCAAACCCCCACCCTACTGCTTGAAGGAGTGTGTTTAACCAACTGAGCTGCTACGCTATGCTGTAAGTCATACTAAATATATTATACTTAATGTAATGTTAATATCCTATATTATTCAACTTTGCAGGTTGCGACCATAAAAAAAATGTTTAATTTTAACAATACCATTATTTAAACACTGATCCTTTTAAAATATTTGTTACTTTTAATAGGTTAAAACAAAATATATTTTTAAAACTTATGTTTAAGTGTCTATCTTAGACTATAAAATCAAAAATAAGATTAAAAATAATTTTGGGGCATTTTTAAGGTATGAAACCCGTGCAATAAGGGACTATATTTATAGATAACATCATAAAGTAGATATTCTTTAACTAAGGGACTATATTTGTACTTGTTAGCAAAAGGGGAAAATACAGGAAAAAAATTCACATTTGCTGGACCAACATCATTTTTTGTTGCCCTGTCTTCACCTTTTATATATCTGGTTCTGTGATGATAAGTTGAGTTCCTGTAGAGCATAACTTCATTCAAAAAAATTTACGGTATTAAATCAGCCTAATACAATATTTGTTGCAGGTAGTTTTTTGAATAAGAGTAAGCTCAAGCTATACTAAATAATAGAGTGAAGGGTCAATTACAAGTGACCGGAACATTTGGTGTTTGAATCTTGAAGAGGGTCGGTCGATCTTCTGACTTTGGCAATCTGAATTTTTACTTTGAGTATTATTGATGGGGTCTTTTAACAATATTTTGTAAAATAATGAGTATTCTTTAGTCCTATTTCTTTGGGATTTTAATACCTATATTTCACTCATCTCACTTAATACACACGATTTAAGTGTTCCAATGTGTGGTTTTAGTTCAATCACCATTGGGTAGTGAGGGACCTATTTCTTACATAGTCTTTAACTAAGATACATAATGTTTCCTATTCATTGAACAAATTTCAATGTTTTATAAAAATACTTCTTTGGTGAGAATAAGTTTTTTGCTAATACTTATACTAATACTCATATAACTAAATATTTAAATGACATTATCTTATATCAATGTTGTATTTTATATTTCTTTCCATAACAATATTGTTTAGTAACACATTAACAAATTTTAAAATCCCAATATTTTTTATTAGTAAAATACTTCAATGATTTTTAAATTTATAAATTGGAATTTATTAAAACTTTTACTCTAATCAAATTGCTAATATGATTTTACAAAGATTAACTTGACAGTAAAAAAATTCTTAAAATATATTGTCCAAATGATTTCCAATAAGAAAACACATATTCTCACAACAAATTAATTCTCCAATAACATACTCCATTTTACAATAATTCAATTAGTTAGTATATAAAACATACTCCATTATAATTCAAATTAATTCTCCAATAACATAGTTTATTTGACAAAACAACTTTCATATAGTCAAAGTTGCCGCTAAAGATAAATCTAAAATTCAAATTTTTTGTACTTCTTTTCTTATCTTAGCTTCACAATCACTTCTGATGAACCTAACCCTATACCACCTCTTCTGATGTTAATTATATATATATATATATATATATATATATATATATATATATATATATATATACACACACACACACACACACATAAGCATATCTATATATTATAATATTAATTCCTAATAGGTTTATTTACCGTTATGTACAAACAATTTTTTACGTCAGATAACACACTAAAATATTAAAATCGTATATACTTCTTCAGGGCATATATACGATGTCTTAAAATTACACATCGTATATATGTCCCAAATGACATATATACGATGAGCCTTAAATTTTTTTTTTTTAATTTGTAAAAAAAATTTAACGGTCATGATTTCACTTTCAAAGTTGATCAACAGTGTAGATTGCACGACAAAATCAACGGTTGATAATCTTTTACCTCATCTATAAATACTCACTCCCACCATCACTATTTTCACACCAAAATTTCAACTTCCTCCTTCTCTCACACATCACAACTGAAGATGATGCAAGCTTCACTAATGTCATACTACGCGCCTTCTTCCCTCACTCTCGTTCATTCTAATATGGGGTTTGCTGATTATCATGGCATCATCTTGAAAGATGATGGTATAAGTTTCGATGGGAGAGATGTTGTTTCGTGTAGGTTAAAACACGATATATCATTTTCTGCTCTTAAGCAGAAACTATTGCGGATGGTTCAACCAGAGAACGACGAGCATGAGATAATTCGTATCGTTTATCGAAAACCGGAATGGACTGATGGAGGTCTTCAATTTTCTGCCGTGGATGTCAACACCGAGGATGACCTCCGACAGATGATGTCCAATCATATTATGTTTAAATGGAAGAGTTACATTCATCTGTACGTCGAAACCAGAAGGACCGTCGCTGAGATCCTTCGTCGATTAACTCCACCAACTCAGTAGTTTCTATTGTATTTTTTTTTATCTGTCTATTTTTATTCAAGTTGTTTATGTTTTATCGTTTGTGTAACTTTGTTTTATCGAATCAATGAAATCAAAAATTCATGGAAACTCGTAAAATAAATAAAACATCTGAAAAAAGTTAATAATAAAGTGCCAATATAATATCAAATACATCAAAAACAAATAAAAATCCCTAACGGCGTCCCCCTCGCCCTCGTCCCGCGTGCCTAAGCTCCCGACCACGCCATCCGGTCTTTGCCATCCCCACCACCTATGGAGTGTCCGATCGCCCGATCGCCATGCGCGATGTCGCCATCACGAATCCCCTTTCTACAAGCGGTCCACAACCTCCTCATCCACCAAGATCGTCGTGCGTAGCTCGGGGAGGTGTCGAGCTGAGCTCTAGGTGATGGTGGAGCCGGTAATAGTCCGGGGATAGAAGCCCGAACGTACCACTGTAAGTACCTACGTACAGTCTGATCTGGCCGCTGAACAACCCGAGTAGTGCGCATGATGTCCTCCACATATGCCATGAAGTGGACGATCCGAAAGACGCAGTCAGTATGACTCGGACGGCCACTGAGAGGGTCACGCGGGATGATCTGAGTGTACCCAAACTGTCGCAGGCACCTATCAGGCATGTACGGAACTCAAGTCAGTCGGCCACCGATGAAGCCTCTGTAGGAGAGATCTCGCTCAAAGGTCTACCACTTTTGTCCTCCTCAAATGGTCGCCAGCAGACATCCTCTGGCCTCAGCTCATCAAGCATCCTCCTGTAGTGGCTGAGCTTCAGGTGGTCAAACTTCTTCTTCCTGTAGCGCCCAGCTAGTGGCTCCGCACCCGAGATATGACCGGGCAACCTCTCCGCCATCCGAGGGAAATACCACATAATCCAAGCTCAAAATGCGAGAAATAAACAACATATTTAATTCACAAGAATTTACCAAAAGTCGGTCATGATTTAACAAAAATACAAGAAGTTAAGATGTGTGTACCGAAATAGGTGGCATACCTCAACATCTGCTGCGTAGTCCTCAAAGACGCAGTGTTCAAGGACTCGAACATGGCGGTAGTGCACTGCACCCCATGCATAGCCTCCAAGAACATCTCGCTCTCGGATCATCTAGGTAGACCCGACCCACTTAGCCTCACTACATCTCCGGTCTTCGTA
This sequence comes from Oxytropis ochrocephala, assembly GCA_020916435.1. Lineage (NCBI taxonomy): Eukaryota > Viridiplantae > Streptophyta > Magnoliopsida > Fabales > Fabaceae > Oxytropis > Oxytropis ochrocephala. Next base: position 41,828,298 of record CM037089.1, read on the forward strand.
GTGAAGATACTGTAGGTCGGAAAGCGGCGAGATAAGCCCTCACAAAGAATGTGATGTCACCCCCCTCCTCCAAGTTACGCTCATACACCTGCTCCAGCCATTTGAAGCTGTAATACGGACCCCCACGGGTGTTGTTAGCAGCCTCAACCCGTGACACACCCAGATATGTCTCAGCAAGCTGTGTGGCATACTCCGAGCTCACAAAGATGATGGCGGAGGTGTGGCATAGTTCCCCCGGATGGGAAGGTGCGATGCAAAGACGCCATTCAGAGTGATCGTCATTTCACCAAATGGCAAGTGAAATGACGAAGTGTCTGAGTGCCATCTCTCGATAAAAGCCGACAGCAACTCATGGTCTACTGTGGCGTGGCCAGTCTGGAGAAGTGGGGCCAATCTGGAGTCCCTGACCACAGTGGTGCGCTGAAGTAGGTCAGGGTAATGAAGATGGAGTCTAGTATGGACTTTGTTGCCATGAGCCCATACTTTGACAACATGCTGATACTCCTGAAATAAAAATAAATAAATAATGTAAGCAAAAAGTGCAGACTATGCGAGTTAAATAATTATTTAAGCAAAAATGTAAAACTTACCGGTCAATAGTATAGAAGTGCGGACATGATCCGCGGATCGCTGAAGAGAGAGACCTCAGGCTCCTCAGGCTCCTCAGGCTGAGGCTGAGGCTGATCCTCCTTCTGATGCCCCTGATCCTGCTGGGGCTGCTCCTCCTGATACTCATACATAGACTGGTTTGAGTAGTAAGTATCAGCCTGGGGCTGCTCCTGCTGATACTCGGGAGGTGGGGGATGGTAATGAAGAGGTTGAGGATCGTACTGAGGATACTGTGGATGATACCGAGGAGTAGGCTGGGAATGATCTTGAGAAACCGCCTCCTCTATGCCAATCCTCCTGCTGCGTCTGCTGCAGGTAATCCCCAAGATAGAAAGCTCCAGTGGGCTGATACTGAGTTGCGTCATGGTGCTCAGGCTGATACTCAGCTGGTTCAGCCTGTCTCTGTCTCCTCGCCAAGCATGGAGTCGATTATGCCTCCGAGTCCTCGTGCTCGGAGCGATGAGATGACTCCCTCTCTCTCGATCGGAGACCTCGCGTCTCCTCTATGCCTACCTGGACACCGCAAGCAAAGGAAAAAAAATTAGTAAAAAAAAAAATTAAAATTGCTCATCGTATTTACATCAACAATGGTGTATATACGATGCTTACCGGGTTTGCTCGTCGTATATAGGTATTCAGGTGTATATGCGAGTGGTGAATTTCTTGCTAATCGTATATACGCCTTGTGGGGTATATACGGTGAGTAAAAAAATGGTCGTCGTATATAGGGTTGGGGTGGGGTATATGCGATAGGTGGATTTCTGAGCTGATCGTATATACGTCTGTGTGGCGTATATGCGAGTGAAGGTGGTCAAACGTAGGTATGACCAATTATGTGAAGAAATGGTGATTTTGTAAACAAACAGGGTTATTTTGGTCTTTTCATATGGTGGGTGGGGGTTTAAGGGGAGAGGGTGGGGGTCCAAAAAAAAAACCCAACAAAAAACGGCACACAGGCCCAACAACTATTAGTGGCACGCAAGTCTCAGAAAGGCGCTTGCTTTTCCGACTCCCCCTCCTACTCAAAACACACCCCCTAAGGGTGGGAAAAGAACAAAAGGCCATTAATGAAACACGATTTTTCAATGATTCGGTTAAGGGCAACCGAAACTATTCGGTTAGGCATAACCGAAGGGCAATTTTTTTAAACACACCCCCACTTTTCATTTTTTGGGTATTCGGTTGACCCCATTCAAATGGATTCGGGTCAGGGCAACCGAATAGGTGTAATTTTCTTAAAACTGAAGGAAAAATATTTAACAAACTAAACCTGCGTTATTAACTTAAAAAATTAAAGCTGGAACAACAGAAATATATAGATAACTAAGTAAACATAAATGTCATACATAAGTCCACAAAATAAAATTCGTACAATACATTCACCAAATAGATAATTAAATCCATAAATGTCATATAGTAACTACTGAGTGGTGCGGTTCCTCCTCCTACTATACACACACCATACTTCCTAAGCCTACGGAATGGCCTCACTAGGAGTTTTAAGCCCTCGAGTACTCGCCATGGTCAGTGTGTCTTTTGGGCAACTGCCTCCATCGCCGCTCCATATCATTTACCATCCGAACCACATCCGCATGACATGTGAAATAACCAATTTGAATTAAGTTACAAATTTAAATTAAGTAACAAATTTAAAAGGAATGTTTAAAAGACACGTACTGCTACAATCCGGCTCAAATCCTCCACCGCATACATAATTAGCCTTGTCAATAAAAGGGTGTGAGACCCTCCCAAACCAATAGGCGTACTCGGTATGGTGTCCGTGCACCACAGGTAATATAGGCCCCCCTCTCCACCAACCACTAGTCAAAATTGGCCCACCTCTCGTCAGCCAACTCTCTTGTAACTACGGCTCTAGTTTTGGGTTTTGGGTCCTCTGGTATCCCCTGGACATTGCCAAACTGTGTCATGGCACGATCTGGCATGTACGGTACCATACAGCCAGCACTCTGCAAGTGGCCTCTAAATAGGCTGATGAGCTCAAACGGCCAAGTATCTCTATGGGCAGTGTATGGCTGCCAGGTTACCTCATCAGGGTGCAGCCTATCCAGAGATACTCGAACAACATCCCTAGTAAGAGGGGTGGTGGTATTAGCGACCCACCTCTTCGCACATGGCTGACTTTCATCATAAGTTGGGTCCACCGTCTTCAAGCCAAAGGGGGATCCCTGAAAGTGTTCAAAGATCCATGTCTGTAACGAATAAATGAAATCATTTAGTAGAGCAATACAGAAACAACAAAATTAACTTAAAAATTTAAATTTAATAGATACCTGAATTAGAGCCAGATAGCCACCCATCTGTTTTTTTTGGGCTTCACTGATTCCCCAAGTTGGTCGTATATATGGGCTAGCGCCATCCCTCCCCATGTGTAATCTCCAGCAACCTCCAAGTCAACCAGAGCTCCCAACCAGCCCAACTTTACCTTGTTTCCTGACTTATCGAGAATGGACCCCAACCCAACAAGTAGAGCAGATATGCCCTAGTAGCATCCTCCCAGCGCTCCTCCTGTATAGCCCTAGGGTACACCGTCTCCCTCAGCCACTTGAGGGTCACAGATAACCCTGGGGCTGAAGTCTGGTCATGTGCATCCTGAGGGTCTGCACCCAATAACTCAATCAACATCTCCTCTCCCTGATACTTGGTGTAGTCTGGAAAATGATAAAAATTTCCCGTCACGGGGATGTGGAGCAATGCAGAGACATCATCTAGAGTGATGGTCATCTCACCTATAGGTAGGTGAAATGATGATATGTCTGAATGCCACCTCTCAACAAATGCATTGACCAAATTACCAATGATTGTTGGGAATCCAATGTCCTTCAAATGCAGTAGCAATTTAGAAGTCTGTAGGAATCGTAGAATGTTTGGATGAGGGTCCCCTATCCGTGGGACTCCATGTGTAATAAGTCTCAACGGGCCACGATCCTGCAATATCGAATGCTATATTAAGTAAATGATTACAAACAATTTAATGATTAAATTATTTATAGAAAAAGTAAGTTACTTACATTGCCATCCCATATGGCTCTAGCAATGTGAGCCCCGTAAGTCGGTAAAACTGATTTATCCTCCGGGCCACCAGGAAAAGGAAATGTGGCACGAGGAGCAGCAACAACATCAATAGAAGTAGAAGGATCGTGGGCAGAATCTGCCTCCTCAACATGATCAGCTGCACTAAAGTCCTCAGCAGGACCAGCCAAGTCAGCTGCAGGATGGTAAGAATCTCTCTCAATGTCTTGCCCAATGTCATCCTCCTGCACAACTGGGGGAACTGGGGGCTGCAAAACTGGAGCATGCCTACCCCTACCCCTGCCTCTGCTAGGCCCATCGCCAGCAAAGACGTCGCCCTCCTTCCGCTTCTGGTTTGAAACCGTCATGGGTGGCTTGTTGCCGACCTCAGTGTCGTGTCGAGAATTACCACCTCTAGTCTTTGCCATAACTGAAAAAAATAACCACAACACATTATAAACAAATTTAGAAATTGAAATAAAACTATTTTAAAAATGACAGTCCTATTCGGTTGACCCCAACCGAATGGTCAAATTCGCACTATTCGGTTGGCCTCAATCGAATGGATTCGGTTGACCTCGTTCGAATGGCTTCATTTTAGCCTTCGTTCTCAGGAGCATTCGGTTGTCCTCAACCGAATGCTTCGCGATTCACAGATCTTCAGATACGCTTAAAAAACACCAAAACAATCGAAATGCAAGTAAAAAAGGGTTAGTAATCGTGTACCTTATGTTCCAAAAACGATTTTGGAAGTTGAAATCGAAGATTGAAGCTGGTTTGGGAAAGGGAAAATGTGTGGGTTGGAGGAGGAGGTTTCGGTTGAGGTGAGGGAGAGGAAGAAGAGGTTTCGGTTGAGGTGAGAGGAGGAGGGGGTGAGAGGGGTTTGGGAGGGAGGAAATGTGTTTTTAATTAAGGGTATTTTGGGGTTTAAAGGTTTTATGGGGTGTGAAAGAGTAGGAGGGGGTGTGGGAAAAGTAAGCGCCCTCAGAAATGGCACACAAGCCCAATATTTATTAGTGGCACACAGACCCAATAACTACTAGTGGCATGCAGGCCTTAGGGGTAACATAGTAACTTACTCATACCAACTATCGTGGAATAGGAAAAAAGCTCCAACCACTACAGCTTCAATCATTAACTTCTCAACCCTAATTGGGAAAAGAAGCAACACCAAAGATCACACGAAATTCCAAAGTGAGGTGAAACAACACGAAGCCAGATCCCAGATCGGAGAGAATGCAATAACACCATTGAGCATCACAAAAACCCAAGGAATGACAAGCGGTGGATCTCGGTTTGAAATTGCATGAGCATCACCAGCAAAGATCTTGCAAAGATTATCCGGGGTGTGTGAATCCTACCGCCATTTTACCTCCCTTTGAGAGACATTTTTGCAATGGTATGAGCCGCCTCGCTGCCTTCTCGACCAACCCAGGTGATTCCGATCTTAGTAAATCTGGCTCTCAAATTATTGATATTGTTACCAATGTTTGTAATTTCATCTCCCGTAGAGTTACCTCTAGTGGCTTCAACTAGCACTTAGCAGTCTGATTGAAAGATCGCATTTGAGGTGTAGAGGAAAGCAGCAAGAGAGTCAGCTTCACAAATACCTAGAGCTTCAGCCATAAGCGGAGAGTACACAAACATCACCATAGCCATTGTAGTAAGTACACTTCCTCTCTTGTCCCTACAGGTCACCCCAATGGCGCCCTTCCCCATATTTTTGTTGAAGCATGCATCTGTGTTGAACTTAACATATTTAGGGGGGAGGTCTCCATTTAGCAGGGAGACTCTTCGATCTGGAGATTTCGGTTGAGGTAACCATATTAGCTTTCTTACTCAAAGGTGTTGTAGCGTCAATATATTTCTCATAAAGAGATTTAGTACGAATCAGTGTGTCAATAGGGTTTAGGGTTTTTCCATCAAACCAAATCTCATTTCTAGTTTTACAAATTTTCCAAAGGGAATAGAATAGCCAAGAGGTAAGGTTAGGGTTTATAGAGGAGAAGGTGGTGATGTTGTTTAGAAGCCAGTTTTGGGTAGTGGAAAGGCCAATTCTAGTAGGAGGGGAAGCAAAGATAGACCAAACCAGAATGGTCTAGTCCAAGGGCAAAGAAAAAACAGATGTTCACTGGTTTCTGGTTCAACATTACAGATAGGACACAAGGGGGTTTGGGTTATTTTCTTTTGAAAAGTGATGCTCTAGTGGGGAGAATGTTATGGAAGAGTCCCCAGACAAAATGTTTGATTTTAGAAGGCACACTAGAGGTTGGAATACACTTCCACAGCTCTGAGGGAGGGGATGATGAAGATGGTTGAGTAGTGGTGAGAGCATTACTAGTGTTGAGATGTTTATATTCTGATTTGACTGAGTATTTGCCATCATTTGTAGTATCCATAGAAGACATCCAGGCAGTGTGGGTGCGAATGGCTTCAATTGCATTAGCTGGAGTTAGTATCCCAAGTCTTGTCAGGACCCAAAAGGTCATTAACCGTAGTAGTTGTGGCGCCTGTGAGTGCAACAACCTTTTTACCTGAGTCAAACCACATATCCTCAGTGATTTTTATTTGATGACCCAAACATATTGACCATCTTCCAGCGCCTGCTAGGATCCCTCTTCCATGTATGAGGCTTTTCGAAATTTAAGAGGTGCCCCTTGTAATAGTAGCAAGCCAAAAATCTGTATTAGGGAAGTAAACTTCTTTGAGGGTGGAACCCCAGTAGGAACTAGGTTCCTGAATGAGCCTCCAAACCTGTTTAGTGAAAAAGCCAAGTTCATTTTCTGGAATTCCTTGAATCCCATCCCCCTTAAGATTTAGGACAACAGAGCATTTCAAAAACCTTCCAATGAATACCAGGTGTTTTGCCAGAGGATCTCCACCAAAATTTAGCCACTAAAGAGGTGAGAAAGTTGTAAAATGACTTTGGGAGGGTGATTATAGAATGATGTAGCTAAGAATGACTTGGATCACTGCTTAAATTAAAACTTCCTTCCCTGCTTGATTGAGGATATTTCCTTTCCAACTTTCAAGTTTAGAAAATACCCTCTCCTTCAACCAGTTGAGGCTCTGAACTTTGGATCCACTCCATTTAGTAGGTACCCCCAAGTATTTCCCTGGGTTGATCCAGATAGGGATCCAAGTACTGTTGGTGATAATAGCCTTCATAGAATCAGACACCTTGTTGCCACATATAATTTCTAACTTAGTGAGATTAACCTTTTGCCTAGAAATCACTTGTAAAGGTGTTGAGAATTTTGATCACTTAAAAGACATCCTCACTAGAGTCTCTAACAAACAAAATGCCATAATCAACCATATCAACATTTTCCCCCTCCATCCAATTGTTAGCAGAGTCCTTGATTCTCATTAGTTTATTCTTGTCTCTCCTCTACACTGTATAAGCGTGAAAAAACTTGGTGCTCTTGTCCCCCCAGTTGAGCCATTTTACTCTAGACCGTTGACCCCAATACAACTCTTCTTGCTTCCATAACTTGTCAATCTCCATTTTAGTTGCTTTAACAAACTCCCAGTTCACCAGCTCGACCTAGGTTTATTTAGGGCTTCCTGGAGCTGTCTTTTAAGTAGATTAACCTCCTTTGCTGCATTCTTGAAGGTTCTAGCATTCCACCTTTTTAAATGATTTGTGCACGATTTTACCTTAGAAGTCCAGTTACACCAAGCATCAACATCACCAAAGTGAGCCCATCCCTCAGCTAGAATACCCATGCACTCCTCATGCTCTTCCCACAAAGCTTCATATTTGAAACTCTTCCCACTCGTAAGAGGAAGTTTGGGTTTAAGGATAATAGGAGAGTGGTCTGAGTTTATAATGGAAAGAGCAGTAGCCATAACATGAGGGTAGAAATTCTTCCAGGACCAGTTTGCTAGTACTCTATCAATTTTTTGTCTAGTCACATTCCCCTCACTAGGGTTACTGAGCCATGTGAATTTACAGCCTTGAAGATAAGGTACGTTAAGCCAGTAGCATTAAGAAAGTCTCTAAACAAACACATTCTAATAGGTTCCACATTCCTCACCCCCATCCTTATAAGTAGAATAGAGCATTTTATTAAAATCCCCCATGCAACACCAGACACCATCATTGGTAGGTTTTAACCTAGACAGGTTAGGCCAGAGAGAGATCTCCTAGAAGAGAAGACCGGATTCCCATACACAAATGAGATATCAAACATAAAGCCAGACCTCCCCTCCTTAGCTGCCACGTCAATATAATTAAAGCAAGAATCAATAATTTGAATATCATAGTAATCATTCCACAAGAGGCACAATCCTCCTGAGGTTCCAATAGTTTTGACACAAAAAACATGTTGGAATCTAAACCTTCTTTTAGTTATTTTGACTTGTTTCTTATTGTTAGAGTGAGAGAGAAAGTGAAAAGAAAATGTTCATTGTATTGATTGATGGAGAAGATACACTAGTGTCCTTTATATATAGGACTGATACAAAAGGAGAATCAGTTACACTAGTAACTGTTATGCTAACAGATTCAGTTACACAAGTAACTGAGTAACTAACAGATACATATTATGCAGACTAACTAATAACAGAAAACTGAATACTATATATTCACTTACACCCCCCCCCCTCAAGCTCATGGTGGTTGAGACTCGTTGAGAGGAGCAACTACATTGAGCTTGGAGCGTAGAAGATTGAACCGAGTGGAGGATAAAGCCTTGGTGAGGATGTCTGCCCATTGACCTAATCCAGGAATATGAGAAACCTTGAGCTGCTTAGGCAAAACTCTATCTCTCACAAAGAACAAATCTAATTCCATATGCTTAGTTCGTGCACGAAGTATAGGATTGTGGGCAAGTACAACAACACTCTGGTTGTCACAAAGGACCTGAGGAGTTGTGTGAGGAACACAGAGCTCACTAAGCAAGGACTGAATCCAAATCAACTCTGCAGAGACTTGAACTAAACTGCGATATTCGGCCTCTGCACTGGAACGTGCCACCACAGTTTGCTTTTTGGACCACCAAGATATTAAATTTGGTCCTAGATATACAGTAGCACCTGATGTGGACTTTCTGTCATCCACATCAGAAGCCTAATCAGCATCACACCAGGCAGTAAGGGCAATAGCAGGAGTGACAGATGCTGCCTGGAGGTGTAAACCATGATGAAGTGTGCCTTTAAGGTACCGGAGAGTACGTTTAACAACCACCCAATGTTGCTCTAGGGGTTGTGCCATGAATTGGCAGACTTTGTTAACTGCATAGCTTATTTCAGGTCTTGTAATGGTGCAATACTGCAGAGCCCCTACAACCGAGCGATACATTGAGAGATCAGACATCAAGTCACTGCCTTGTTTTGTAAGTTTGAGAATGGCAACCATAGGAGTGGCAATAGGCTTAGTTTCTGTCATGTGAGTCTTGGTGAGTAAGTCACAAATATACTTGCTCTGTGTGAGGAGGAGGGATTGATTAGGTAGGCGTTTGACTTCAATTCCTAGAAAATAGTCAAGAGTGCCAAGTTGTTTGAGAGAGAAAATGGAATCTAGCTTGGTAATGAGTGTCTGAATCACCGTGTTAGATGTGCCCGTGATGATAATATCATCCACATAAACTAGAAGATAAATTGTGGCAGATGTAGTAGAGTAGATAAACAAGCTAGAAACCCAACAATTGGAGAGTGGATTTCAGTTTGTCAAACCAAGCACGAGGGGCTTGTTTGAGTCCATAGATGGCTTTGTGCAGCTTGCAAACCAAGCTACGGTCAGAAGCTTCAAAACCTTGAGGTTGTTGCATATAGACCTCCTCCTCAAGCACTCCATTAAGAAATGCATTGTTAATGTCAAGTTGATGAAGTTGCCACCTGAATGTGAGAGCCAAAGTGAGTATAGTTCTGATTGTGACAGGTTTAATGACGGGAGAGAATGTCTCATTAAAGTCTTGTCCTTGTTGTTAGTGAAATCCTTTGGCGACTAAGCGAGCCTTGTATTTGTTGAGAGAGCCATCAGCATTCTCCTTGACACGATACACCCATTTGCAGCCAACTACATTCTTGTTAGGAGGTAAAGGAACTAAGGACCAGGTTTTGTTGTGGAGAAGAGCAGAGTATTTTACAGACATGCCAGTGTGCCAAGCAGGATATTGGAGAGCAGATTTTGTGGACTTGGGTTCAATGTGAGTGAAAAGTAATGTAGGGTGAATTCTGGGCTTAATGATGCCTGCTTTGGCACGAGTTTGCATAGGATGAGTGTTTGTAGGCATTGGTGGTGTAACACCCCGGAAATAATTTAATTAAATTGTTTAATTGAATTATTAAGTTCATTAGAGGTGTGATTGATCAAGAAAAATAAATGTGTTATTCAGGAGGTGGATCGGGTAATAGAAGGGGTGTTGGCGTGGAGGGCCCAGTGCTCACTGAGCCCACAGCTTAAACCCTAGGGAGTCTAAGCCAAGGCTCTCATTTTCGCTGTATTGAGAGAGAGCTGCGAAAATTTGAGAGAGAGTGAGAAGGAAGAGAGCGCACGACGCTAAGAAGGGAGAAGGAAGAGGAATCATCTCAAGTTTCGCCTGGTAAGAGTTCTATGTCGTTTTCTTCTCTTTTCCATTGTGTTGTATCATTCGATCCTTACTCCATTGTATTGATTCCTCGTTGATCAAGAAGGTGAGCGAGATTACGGTTTCGAAGGAGGAAGGAGACGTTTCGTTTGTGGTGTTGTTGGGTTCTTGCACGTGATTCTCTTAACCATTGCGTTCCGGAACATCGAAAAAATTAAGGTAAGGGTGAGCATTTCGTTTAACATAATTGGGTATAGGTAGGGTTTTATGGGGTTTTGTGAGTTAGATATTGTTGATGAATTGATATTAATTATGATGTCGTGATGAATTCTGAAGTTGTTGATGATTGATGAGGTTTGTGACGTTTGATGGAATTGAAATTGTTGGAGAGCTTTGATGTTGTCTTGCTGAATTTGATGTTGTGTTGCATGAATTAATGAATTGTTAGAATAAAATTTGATGGATTTGGAGGCTTGAAATGATGTATGATTCGGTTTTGATGTTGGGGATGATTGGGGAAGAATTCATGATGTGAACATAGGTGGGTAGGATACTGAATTTCTGCATTTTCTGCACGTTACACAGTTTCTGCAGTTTCGCGCCTCAGTCGCGCTGCAGTCACGCCCCAAAGCGCAGGTGAGATGCACAGCTAGTGTGCGTTCACCTTGTCGCGCTTCGTCGCGCGCGACTCGCGCTCCGGAGCGCGAGTCATTGTTTTACACTGTTTTTCACTGTTTTCTTTCAAATGCTGTCACGTTTTTGTAAATTGAATATCTTTTGAACCGGGAACCCGATTGAGGTGTTCTAAGATGAGTTGGAAAGCTTATTCAGAGGCCTAACTGAATATTCTATTTTTAAGGCAAAATAAATCGTTTATGGTTGCTGTATTTATTGAGTAAATGGTGCTGTTTTATGAAAATTGTGATACTATGTTTATATAAGTGATTTACTGTGAAATGTTATACTACTAGTGTTCTAATTGACTATGGCTAGACTGTGGTTTACCACTAAGGCCGAAAATTCGTCATTTGGTGTATTTTCTCTGTCTGCTACCATGTGAACCTCACCAACTTTCAGAAATAATTTCTTCTGGAGTGGCCAAGGCCTGTGGTGAGTTGTAACTTGGTCCGGAGAACTCCCATAGTCAATCAGGATACTATTTTATAGCACCCTAAACCAAAAGATAACTGAAATATATATATCCTCTATAAAGATGTTGGTGTGTACAATTATGATGATGTTGTAGTATGAATTGTGTAAAATGTGACGAGTTCACTCTATGAGTGATTATGACGATGTGATATCTATGAGTGATGAATTGCGACGAATACACCCTATGAGTGTTTCATGATGATGATGGTGGGTATTTTGATGAAATGCACATGTGTATATAGAGACTCATGGCATGTGCATAATTGTGAAGAATAGGCTTCGGCCTCCAGTGAAGAATAGGCTTCGGCCTCTTAATTGTGATGAATATGGTACCATCATGCATATTCCCTGGTGGGGGTTGCATCTTCATACATAATCATGTCTGTGAATTGATGTTGTTCATGATTTGAGCGGTGCTGTGTGATTATGATGTGGTGATGATGACAATTGAGCGAATGCCTGCTCCATTCTTTTCTATTAAGTACTCGATTATGTTTTATTGAAATTCTCACCCCTTCTGCTTGGAATGTTGCTCTATTGTGGCAACACTGCAGGTAACCGCGAGTGAAGGTCTAGCTGCCTTCTTTGTTAGGCTCACCGGGAAGTCGGTTTGTGTCGCTCTCGACGTCGTAGCACCTAGGGGCGTATTTTGGGATTGATGTTAAATTACTTAACTGTATGAGTTTTATTTGAGGATTATGAGACGTGTTTGAGTGGACTAGTGAGTCAATGTTTATTTCCGCTGTGATGAGATGATTTCTTTGAAGTTTGAACTGTATGATGTAGGTGTTGTTGCACCAACTTAATGGTGCATACGATGAGTTTAAATTAATGAAGACGTAACATTCCTTTCTACTACTTAAATAATATTTTTGAACAGTGTAATACTCTGATAATGACGTTGGAAATTAAGGGGTAGAAAAGGGGTGTTACAGGTGGTCAGGTGTTGGAGGTGGAGGATGTAGAATTCGGGTCAATAGTAGTGCTGGCAGTAGGTATTTGTGAAGGGTAAGAGTTGGAATGTTGTTCTGAGTTGATATTAGGTGACTAGATGTTTGATGGTGGAGTGGAGGATTCAAGTGATGTAGAGATAGTTGGTGAAGGTGATGTAGGTGAAGCAGAAACCGTAGGAATAGAGGAACTTGGCAGGTCAGTAGGTATTTGAATTGGTGCAGGGTTGGATTGTGATGAGGGAAACAGCCTTTTGAAGGGAAATTGTTGCTCATTGAAGATCACATCCTTTGAACTGTAGATTCTGCCCGTAGGTGAGAGGCACTTGTAGCCCTTGTGAGATGATGAGTAGCCAAGAAACACACATTCATGAGATCTGAAAGCCAACTTGTTAGCATTATAAGACCCGAGACAAGGAAAACAACTTCAGCCAAAAGCTCTTAAAGAGTTATAGTTGGGTAAATGACCATAGAGGACCTGATATGGAACATTGCCATGAAGAGAAGTAGTAGGGAGCCTATTGATAAGGTGTGTGGCAGTGGCAAAGCATGATCCCAATAGTGAAGTGGCATATTGGCTTGAGAGAGCAAAGTAAGGCCAAGTTCAACAATATGACGATGCTTTCTCTCCACTACACCATTTTGGTGGTGAGTGTGAGGGCAAGCAAGTCTATGTTGGACACCCAAGTTAGCAAGATACTTGGAGAGAGGGCGAAATTCACCCCCAATCAGTTTGAATGGCACGAAGTTTAGTATTAAACTGAAGTACAACCATTGCTTTGAATTGTTTAAAAATTTCAAAAGTCTCAGATTTAGATTTAAGGAGATAAAACCATGTGTGACGAGAGTAAGCATCAATAAATGAGACATAGTAGTAAAAGCCAGTTGAGGAGGCCATGGGTGAGGGCCGCCAAAGGTCACTATAGACTAATTCAAGAGGAAAAGAGTAAACTGTTTCTGATAAAGAAGATGGAATTCTATGGGATTTACCAGCACAACAAGCATTACAAAAAGTAGAAGTATATTTATTAGGAATTGGAATGTTACAAAGTTGAAATACATGTCTTAATGTGTTGAAGTGTGGGTGACCTAAGCGAAGGTGCCAAAGATGTGAAGTGGCAGCCTTGAAGGCCTGTGTAGCATGTGTAGATATATTGTTTACAGAAGGAAAAATAGAAAAATGAGTTGGTGATGCATAATCAGTCTTGGAAATGTGAGGAAACAAGTTCTTGAACTCATATAGACTATCAGGGCCAGCACGTCCATGCAAAAGCACTTCACGAGTAGCCTGTGATTTCACAAAGCAATCATTTAGATGAAATTCAAAGAAGACAGGATTATCTCGCATAAATTGATGCACACTAATCAGATTTTTGAAGATAAAAGATAAAATTAGGATTGAAAGGAGATGGAAAGGAAGAGGAACCAACATTAACAACTTTCAAACCTTGCCCATTGCCAACAAAGACTTGGCTAGGAGTTTCTAATGTCATGTGAGGGTGCTGAATGTGTTGGCCATTATCTGTAACATGAGCGGATGCGGCAGTATCTCCAAAGAAACTTGGTGCAGTAGCAGAGTGTGCATTAACCATAAGAGCAGAGGCTTGGGGATTCTGTTGCCATGGATTAGGTGAAGGAACAGGTGTGGCATGAGGGTTTTGAGGTCTGATATAGGTGTATGAATTGTAGGGCTGTGAATTTGGATATTGAGCGGGAAAGGTAGGTCGAAAATATTGGTTGCAGCAATGATAGCAGGTAACAACACTATGACCAGGTTTCTTGCATACCTGACATTGAATATTGGAACGGCCACCACGGCCACGGCCACGGCCGCAGAAACCACCACCTTGATAATTGCTCTGATTTTGCCCAGTGTTGGTTTGAGTGGATTGTTGATTACCATTAGAGTCTTGATTATTGTTTGTGTGAGTCAATAGAACCGTAGCAGAGTCATTCCCATTCTGAGTGCGATACTTGCGGAGGCGCACTTCTTGACCGAGAAGAAGAGCCTCTGTTTCAGCAACCGGAGCGTCGTCATTGAATTTACTTTCAATGATGCTATTGATCGAGTCGTATTCTTGTGGTAAACCATCAAGAATCGCATCGAGGTGGTCACGAGCGGAAATCGGGTCACCAACAGCAGCGAGAGAATCAACAAGGGATTTAATCTTCGCAAGATAGTCCTTGACGGTGCCAGTGGTCAATTTCATGCTGCGCAATTCGTTTCGGAGATGGCGAATTCTTGTTCGACCTAATTGATGAAAGTAGGAGTGAATCTTCTCCCATAATTCGAAGGAGTAGCTTGACCCGACGACCCGAGCCTGAATGGCGGTGGTGAGTGACGTTTGGAGTCACGATAGTAACATTTGGTCCTGGGCCTCCCACTGTTGATATGCCGAGTTCTCTCGATTGGAGATACGATCATCGTCGGAGAGATATCGGGGAGGAATTGACGGCGCAACCAAGAAATGTTGGAGACGGCGCGCTTTAACAACTGGTTCAACTTGCTGCTTCCACAAGACAATTTTCATCGTGGAGTTTTTCAGTGATCTTGTGTTTGAATTCTTTGACATCATTGCGAACTGCAGAACCTCCGGTAGCCGTCGTCATCAATGGTTGTTGAGGGCCATTGTTAATCGGAGGATCAGAGGGCACGGAAGCCATGGATAATAGAAGAAGAAAAAAAAAGGAAAATCAGAGAGAAACGTGGATCAAGATGCTCTCGATACCATGTTAGAGTGAGAGAGAGAGTGAAAAGAAAATGTTCATTGTATTGATTGATGGAGAAGATACACTAGTGTCCTTTATATATAGGACTGATACAAAAGGAGAATCAGTTACACTAGTAAGCATTATGCTAACATTTTAGTTACACAAGTAACTGAGTAACTAACAGATACATATTATGCAGACTAACTAATAACAGAAAACTGAATACTATATATTCACTTACACTTATGAGCCATAGTCTCCATAAGAAACACACAGTTGGCTTATGGCCTCTAATGAGATCATTTTGTTCTCTATTTATCATGACCGCCGCCAAACCACAACAATTCCAACTTATGCATGTCATTGTGATGGAGGGCCAGTTATTTGTCTGTCGCCTCTGCTTTTTAGTTGTTGTGTCCAAGTACAAATAACCCAAATTGTCTTGCAAAGCTCTCACCAAGAATCTTTAGGTTGCTGATTTGCTTTTTTTCCCTCCATCCTCCTCTACTACATCATTTTGGTAATGCACATCATTCTTCCTTTTTTTCAATATCAGCCCAGTAACCAAATTGAGAGCAAGGGCATCCTCCTCCTCTTTTCCAAGGCTAGCATCATTCTTATCTAGAGTACGCTCCTTTGGTGGGAATTATACTATATACTTAGGAGGTGATGAGTATTTCTCCTTTTGAGGTTCTCTCCAAGAGCTTTCTGGCTCAGTATTGACCTGTTCTGCTGCTTTGTTTCTACTCCAGTTGAGTTCCTCCATTCTCTTTTGTGTTTCAATGGACGCTTGAATGTTGACTTTGACTCTAATAGCATATAGGAAGGAAATGTTAGCACCTCCATATCTAACTTGTTCATGGGGTGGGTGATAACTCTTATTTATAAGAGTTATTTATGCTTTTTTTAGCTTAAATTATTGGGATTTCTAAAGTAATATTGTGTTTAATTAATTAAAATAGGTTGTTTAGTGTAAAAGAAGATTTAATTCTATTTTGAAGTCATTTTGGCACTTTGGTTCCCCATTTTGTGCTTTTATGTGTGTATTTTATTCTTTGCAAAGATCAGTGCTCTTGAAAGATTATGCGTTCTACGAAAGATGAGAGAGAAATTGCTGAGGCAAGCTCTCAAAAAAGGACAACACTCCCTATTGCTGGTACCAGGTTGTCATATGCTCAGAATATTCCCTTTTGTGGGTACATTAGCACATGTAATGACAAAAGTAACCTCCAAAGGATATTTCTTGGATCACTAAACCCTAGTACTATTTAAGGAGGCTCATCTTCCTCATTTGGGAGGCTGGTTCAGAAAGGAGGCTAGGTTTAGAGATAGCCTTTCTCTCCATTTTCGTTCCAAGCTCCATTTTCACAATAAAAGTAGAAATTCTACACAACAGTGCTGGGAGTGATGCTGCAACAATACAAGAGCTGACTTACTTGAAGATTTTCGTGGATTTAGGAGCTATTTGTACCTCCATTATCACTGTTCTTGGAGCCAAACTTCAGTCTACCTCTTCTTAGTATATTTCTTCCTTGTAATTTTGGTTTTTTGGCTTTAGATTTTGCATCTATGCTTTATTCTTGTGTTTGTTGTTTATCATGAGCTAAATACTCTGAGTTGAGATGCTAATAACTATTTAATGAAGTCTTAGTGTGTTTAATGCATGTATTTGATGTTTTAGCATTTTATCCTTTGTGTGATACTATTTCCAAACTTATTTTAGAATTGATCACCTAATATAAATACCATTTATAGATTCAGAGATGGTTTATAAATTGATCTCAAAGGATAATATGGGTAGTGATTATTAACGAGAGATCTTGATGTTCCTTACTTAAACCCTAGAGATAGGAGGGCATAACCCATAAGGTGAACACTGTCGGTGCTCAAGCAGCCTAGGAGGTACTTCTTTAGGGTTTAGAGATAAACTCTTGCAAGGAAACCTCGTGTGAAGTATTCAAGAAAATAACGTCTTATTGCTGCAGCACCTAATGCTGTAGCATTAGATACAACATTAATACATTATGATGACATTGCATAGTGAAAGGCATTCCAGCTTACTCTCTTTCTGAATTTCTATTAATCCTTTATCTTACGTACTATTTGTTGATAAAATTGTGTTCTACAACTTGTTATTTTACTTTGCTTTAACTCACTAGCTTACTTGCTAATTAAATATAGAAAAGAACTCAACAATCCTCGTGGGAACGATCTCTACTTACTCTTTATTACTTGTTACGATTTTGTATACTTGCACATATTGTTTTCACACAACAGCGGACTAGGGTAATCTCTAGTGAGGATGGGGTTAGTTCCCCACATCCTCCTTTCCAAGATGGAAATCTTCTATCCTTTATGGGCCAAGTGCTGGCCAAATTTTATCAGAGCTGAGGGGAATCCTAGTAGGCATTAGGAGGTGTTGTTATTGTGTATGGAGGTATTCTGTTTCATTAGTTGTTTCTGGTTCATTGGTTGGTAGGTTAAGTTTAATGGGAAGGGAGGGTGGTGGTGTGCTGAATATGTAGGATCGAGTAACATCTTGATAGGGGAAGTTTTGGGGTATTTTCGGAGAGGTTTCTCGAATTTGGAGGGGTCTATAGGTTTTGCCCATTTGGTTAGGGACAACATCAGAGTAGTGTTGTGTAAAATGTGGTATAGTGCAAGTGAACACTGTCCAAACAAGTAATATAGAGTAAGTGAGATCGTTCCGACGAGGAATTATGCTTAATTTTGAAAGTTTAATTTGGCTAACAAATTAGTGAGGAAAGTAAATGACACACAAATTTTTGGTAATATAACAAAAGTAAAGAGTGATGGAAATCAGTGATGAGAACAAGCTGAGATGCATTCACTTCAGTAGCTTCATTAAAATGCAATTAAGGGTATGCTCAATGCTGCAACAATTAGACATATTTTCTCAAATACTTCACACTAGGTTTTCCTCGCAAGAGTTTATCTCTAAACCCTAAAGGAGTACCTCCTAGGCTGCTTGGGCACCGACAATATTCACCTTATGGATTTTTCCCTCCTATCTCTAGGGTTTAAGCAAGGAACATTAAAATCTCTTTTAATGAACACAATCCATATTATCTTGTGAGATAACTTTACAAACCATCTCTGAATTTATAAATTCTATTTAGACTAGATGACCAATCCTAATATAAAATGGAAATACTTTCACACACAAGATAAAATGCATAAAATTGAACATACTTCATTAATCACATACTCCCTCCGGATTCATATATAAGCAACAAAACATTTTTTAGGTTCATATGTATCTGGTCTATATTATAGACCAGATACATTAACTATGTAATGAATCTAAAAAGTGTTTTATTGCTTATATATGAGTCCGGAGGGAGTAGTAATTTAGCTACATCAGGTTCAACATCTCAACTATGAGTATTTAGCTCATATTGAGCATACAAGACATGGAAAGTAACTTAAACAAAAGAGTAGAAGTCATATTACAAAAATCAAGGTAGAAATGTATACTACTAATGGTGAACAGTAGAGAACTCCAAAGGTAGCAATGGAGGACTGATCCAGCTCGTCCAAATGTAGAATCAACCAAGAAATTGTAATTCCAGTGATGCTGCAGCAATAGTCTCAACAATGAATCAATTTGGTATTTGGTAATGAGCTTGCACGCAAAGAGGGGAAACTATCTCTATACTTCCTTCCTGACGGCAGTGCATGCAAATGAAGAAGGTAAAATGCCTTTATATAGTGTCTTAGGCACACAACCCTAGAAATGACCTAATGGAGGCACATTTCCCTAGGGTAAAGGGCAAACTTGGAACATTCTAATGAGGTCACTCCATTCCGTGTTTCCTCAGCTCTGACAGCTGTCCTTGCCTCAATTTCCGTGTCCCTTCAATCTTTCTCTCTCATCTTTCGCATTTCCAATTGCGACGGCACCTGGTGCTGCAGCACTAAACCAAACACAATTAAACGCACAAGGGCACCAAATTGCCCAATTAAAACCAATTCAAGCCTGCACAATTATTTCTAACCTAAACACTTAATTACAAAAGAAATCACACAACTTGCTTGATAATTCACACCAAAATAAGCTTAAAGGATAAGTAATAACCATCATAAATGACAGTTATCAAGTAGTTTGCCACATTTCCCGTCAATCCTGTTTTTCTTTCTCTCTGTTTCTATTGGTGAGCTTCTCATTTGAGCTAGCATTGTTGGTGTGTGATGGTTTGGGGTCATGTTGGCAAGACTCTTTGCAGAAGTGAATTTTTGAGCAGTTTTTTTTTGTAGAATCCCCATATTTCTGTATATGCTCTTTGAGGATGGAAGCTATAGTTTTGGAGGCTGACCACTCAGATTGTGATCATACTTAAGAATGGAGGAACAATAGGTAGACATAATTCTTGGAGTTTTACAAGTTTTTTGTTCATGACGTATGATGCAACAATTGAAGCAAAGATCCTATAATCGCTCATACTTGTAAATAGCCCTGATTTTGGAGAGGTCCTTTCTTGGAATCTAGCAGCCTAAGGGGAGGGGCTTAGTGATATATAGGTTAACTCTAGCACGCATAAAAGTCCTCAGAATTCTCCCTTCAACGATAGATTCCTCTTGTTGGCTGATCTTGTGCCGACCTTCTTCAATTGTAGCGCATTTAGGTTATTCATATATTCCATGGGTAAGTTTTGTACCTAAATCCAAAATGGAATAACATCAAAATAGATCTCATGTGGTGACACTTCTGGGATCCAATATTGGAGAGCCTTTCTCATGATGTCTTTAGTGTGTTGCTCTTCTGCAAAAGTGGACAAGAATATATTTTTTCCCAAATGAAAATTTGCGGTTTGTCATAGCTAGCTCGAGCTTTTGCAATAATGTCTTTTCAATTTGTTTTGTTTATAGATTTATTGGCTTGTATTTTACCTACTGTGTTCTTTTGGATGTTAACAAATGGTTTGGGTTTACAGTACAAGCACTTCTTCTAAGATGATACTTTCACTATTTTTGTGAAAAGGTTTGAAGATGGACTTGAGGATGCAATTAAGAAAGAAGGGTTAGTAAATAGTGAATTGGATTTGCATCTTCTATTGTCATCTTGATTAGTGAGTTCATGTGTGTTAGTAAATAGCAAATTGTTGGATTTCCCATAATGTGTTTGTTAGATGTGGTGTATGAATTGTTGATGTGTTTTTCCTAAACCTGTATGGACATATGTTTAGTATTTTACCTATAACTTTTTCTATAAAACTTCTTTTTAAAATGGTTCTAAATTTTACAAAAAAACATGACTCGATTTGCTTCACTTTAGGAATCTGTTTATTTGGTTTTCGCTAAGACTTGAAAGGGAAATATAGACATCATTGAAAGAGGAATCATCATCACTTTACAGAGATATGAATGTAGACATCATTAACTATTTATTTTACATTCTATGTTCTTGAGTGTTGTAAATGTTTGTGATGATGTTTCGAGTAACGCCAAATAGAATTGGAAATCAAAAGTATATCCAGATTACTCATCAACAAATCCAATATAGAGTGGTGTTAGTAACTTTGATCACAATTAGAGTTTTAGAATTAAGAATTTTATTATTGTTAAGCTAGTTATGTGAAGTTTGATTTAATTGTATGTATATACTTTGAAAGTAAAATAGAATTTTTTTCTAAATGAATTATTAAAATTCACGTGGTAGTTTGAACATTTTGGTAGTATTGCCTTTTGAATCTAGGATGTTACAATTTTTATAGTGGATAATTATAATTGCAGAATGTTCATAGCAGATTTTTTAGTTGTAGATATTTATAGCGAAAATTTCTATAACATAATTTTTATAGTCGATTTTTGTAATTGTTTGTATTTTGGGGTCAACAAGGTTTTGATTTAATTGAACCCGACTTTTATTAAACTCGTATATCATTGGGTTTTGTCGAGTTAAAGAATGAACTAAAGTTTCAATATTGACCCAATCAAAAGTTAGGGTTGAATTAAGGTTGATCAGAACCAAAGTGCTATGCTCAACCTACTACACACCCTTGATTAGAGTAGTTTATCTCTCCCATTTCTTTGCCCGCAAACATATTGACAAACACATCAAAATAGAGATGTTGAACGAAAATAACGCATCCTAATCTTTTTTAAAAAAGGCATAAATGCACCAGTGGTCCTTTAAGTTATTTATTTGTAAAGTATTAGTCTTCTTAAGTTTTTTTCGTACCATTTTGGTCATTTAAGTTACATAACGTGTACCCCGTTATCCCTTTTTCAATTTCCATTTCAAACAATCTCAGTTGGCATTAACAACGATGACATGGTCGTGATAGACTATGCGTGTCTTCTGTCTTATAACAATTTGGTCTTTTAAGACTACTGTTGTGTAACAATTTAGTCATTTAAGTCAGAAATTTGGCTACAGTTTAGCCTTTACTACAAAGACACCATAACATTACAGAAGTCACAACTTCTTGCAAAAATTCTAAACCCAAAGTTCGAACTAGAGCTCCATTTTCTCCATCAATGGCATTTTCCTGAACTAGTGGAACAAATTTACGCATCGAAAAACTCGCAATATGCATTACATAGACTCATTCAATAGGAGGTGTAACTACAATGGTTGACATGCCTCTAAACATCATATAGCAACTGGGTCTAAGGACACACTAGAACTCAAGGTATCAATAATTGATCACTTGTGTGAATTGAAGTATCTTTTTTTAAGTGTTGAAGTTTATTTATCATGACAAATGCATCCTTCAAAGAAATAAAAGGAAGAGTTCCTTATGAAGTACATGATTAAGGAAGAGTTCCTATATGAAGTACATGATTTAAAATCTTATTGACAATTAATATTTTGAAATCAGTAAGTTGCATTTTTGTGGTGTTAATTTAGTTAAGTTTTCATGCGGTTAAACATCTAACTAAATTAATTTTTCTTTTCCTGACATGAGTTTCCACTTGTATGCAACTTGAAGCTGCAGTATGTTCTACAAACTCTACCTTAGCAAACAATCAATTGAGTTTCTACAATAATTTTTATTCTTTTCAAGGTTTTTGGAGAGGTATGATCCTTGAAAATACGCTTAATACCAATATTCTTGAAGGTCTCTTATGTGTTGGTGTTCTTGGGGAAAAGGTAAGTTAGGTAACCATTTGAAAACTTAGGTATTACCAATGCAACTAACATGATAAAAAAAACCAATGCAACCCCGTTTAGTATGATCAACTTCATGATTCAATTTCTTTTCAATTTGTAGTCAATCCTTAAATTAGATACTTTATCAGACATTATTGATTTGTTCACTGTAATGTAGAGAGTTTATGGATTCCAGAATTTCCAGGGTTTCTAGTTAGTATATATCTTTGAAATGATTTTAGGGTTCAAATTTTTTGCAAGAAGTTGTGATTTATGTAATGTTATAATGTCTTTGTATTAAGGACTAAGTAAGTTGTAATTAAATTGTACACTTAAAGAATCAAATTATTACACAACAATTGATCTAAATTGACAAACTCGACTTGTACCCGGATTTGATCCTCAAAATGGAACAAATTGAAGTCGAGCTTTCTTCTTCTTTCTTACGAACATCGAGGCGAGTCAAAGCACTACAGACAAAAAAAAAAGACTAAATTGTTACAAGACAGAAGATACATTGAGTCCATCATGAACATTAGCACCGTTAATGTCAATTGAGATTGTTAGAAAGGAAAATTAAAAAAGGGCTAATGGCATACATGTTTTGTAACTTAAAAGACCAATGAATAAAATACCAAGACCAATTTTTTTTTTTTTTTTTTAGATAGGCAAAAAAAATACCAATACCGATTAATTACAAATAAATGACTAATCCATTTTTGAGACACATCCTAATCAATTTCCATCCCCAGTACTACTAG
The DNA here is from genome assembly GCA_020916435.1 of Oxytropis ochrocephala. Lineage (NCBI taxonomy): Eukaryota > Viridiplantae > Streptophyta > Magnoliopsida > Fabales > Fabaceae > Oxytropis > Oxytropis ochrocephala. The sequence goes on from CM037089.1 coordinate 41,851,162, forward strand.
TACAATCGTGCTTGTGTCCTTAAGAAAGAAAAGTGCCCCTATTATTGGGGTTCCTCTTCTTCAATCAAAAAGCCGCACAATAACAAAAACGCTAAACAAGGAACATAAATCCTTTGGAGCAACTTTCACTATCACTACTACAACACTCTCAACCTCCATTTCCATATGGCTCCCGCCGCCACCGTCACTTTCTCCTCCGACGACATCGTTCTCAAATCCCCAAACGACCGTCGTTTATACCGTTTAATTCACCTTCAAAATGGCCTTCGTGCTTTGCTCGTTCACGATCCCGAGATTTATCCTGAAGGCCCTCCTAAACCTGTTCCAATCGACGAAGATGAAGAAGAAGACGATGATGATGATGATGATGATGATGATGATGATGATGATGGAGAAGAAGACGATTCTGAAGATGATGAAGATGAAGAAGAAGGAAGTGAAGAAATGGATGGAGTAGAAGGAAAAGAAGGGGCCAAGAGTGCTGCTTCTCAAAGCAAAAGGGTTGGTTTTTTTATGTTGTTTTCTGTTCTTTTGGATAGCAATTTGGTTTGTTGATAGGTTTTTCTGAATGTGATTATATTCTATGTGTTTTGTTTTTGCAGGCTGCAGCAGCTATGTGTGTAGGAATTGGTAGTTTCTCTGACCCGAAAGAAGCGCAGGGGTTAGCTCATTTTTTAGGTATGGATTTTTATCTCATTCATTCAAGCAATTTTTTTTTCTTTTCAAAGTTTATGCTGGGATCATTATGATTATATTTAAATATATAGAATTATGAATTCCATTGTAACTGGTTTGCAGAACATATGCTTTTCATGGGGAGTGAAGAATTTCCTGATGAAAATGAGGTGCGTTTGGCTATATTATGTATTGTTCTGTTTATTTATGTCCATTTGAAAATGATTGAATCCTTTATGTATTAGTGAGGAACTAGCTTATCTAAAATATATTTATTTGGTTTAGTAGAGTGGTCTACAAGAGATAATATCTGAACTTGAGGATCTAGTACAATTGTATGACATGAGATGAGATGAGATATGGTTGATGCTACGTTTGCATGAGTACAACTATTATTGCCCTTTCCTTTGTCATGTGCCTAATTTCGTGTTCGGGAATTTTTCCTGTCTTAGGTCAATAAAATTTCACTATACATTATACAAAATATTACACATTTAATGTTATATAAGATTTTATTTTCTTGGAATTCCATCCCTGAATGCCACATTCCCCTGGAGGGTCTTTTCTGAAGTTTTTCGACTTCCGATAGTTACGGATAAAATAAAATAAATGATACAATTATGTAATGTTTTTGCATCAGTACTATTATAATGGTTATTGTAATCGAAGTGATTATTCTATTGCTTCTATCAGATGCCACTTTTTTGGTTTGGCCCGCTCAGCAAACTCTTTAACCCCAACTATTGATTTTCTCTTCTTTTTTAATGAAGCTCAAACTTAATGGGGAACTGGGATTAAGTTTATTAGGTTCTTTGTTTCTATGCCACAAATTCTCATTTTTCATGTGGGTAATCGTGCTCTTAATATATGTGAAAGAAGCATAATTATTAATGTACAACTAATTAGCCTATCAATCTGAATTCTAGACTCTTTTTATTGTTAGTATGACAGCTATTTGTCCAAACATGGTGGCTCATCAAATGCATATACAGAAACTGAATATACCTGTTATCATTTTGAAGTGAAGCGAGAGTTTCTGAAGGGTGCATTGAAAAGGTAAACTTTGCTATGCACTGTCTATCAGGACATTTCCTGTCTATTACATGATTTTGCACATTACTTTTTGCCGACTGGTGCTGATTCCAATAGCCTTTCAGACAGTTACCATTTAATTTCATACTATGTGGTGATGATGCTGATGTTCGTCATGTTGTGTGTGAAGAATTTTAGTTACTGCAGTTTTTCAGAAGTAAAAAGTTGATTCATTTCAATCTCTTATTATTATTATTAGATTACTGGCCACATGTGTTGTATAGCATAAGAAGCACAAAACATAATTAATAATTTGATAGGTCTTTGTTATTTTACTGATCCCAGTAATCCAATGCTTTCAGATCAATTATCCTTTATTTTAGTCATCCCTATGTTTTTGAAATACTAGATATTATCAATCTAGTGACAATGGTTCTTCATTTTAATTGTTTTAATAGTGTTAATGTCTTATGACAGTAATTTTAATAACATTAATTATAAACAACACTAAATTATTTATTGGAGATTGGAAGGGTTAGTAATATTAATTTTTTGATTATCAATATTTTCTGTTAGTTTCATTTTGCATCGAACCTAACTGTAATGAATATTATGATTCAGTTTTATAATGTCTACTCATGTAGTTGAGAGTGAGACTAATGAACAGTGGGCATTTTTGTCCACCTTGATGTGCTAGATTGCTGCTTAACTTTTGTATTGGTTATCAGATTTTCTCAGTTCTTTATTTCACCTCTTGTAAAAATGGAGGCTATGGAGCGAGAAGTACAAGCAGTAGATTCAGGTATTTCTCATTCTAATCCTATGCTACAGACCATTTTCCCTTTTTTTAAGGAACATTTTTTTCAGAAAGAGCTACAACTTGCTTATCTGCCAGCTTGCTGATGAACTATGTTTTTATTTTCCAATTGTATACCATAATGGTGTACAAAACTGAACATAGAATTCAACCAGGTCCTTCAAAATGATGCTTGCCGTCTTCAACAACTTCAGTGCCATACTTCTGCACTTAATCATCCCTTAAATAAATTCTTTTGGGGTATGTTGTATTATTTTATTCATCCATTTGCTGGTCAATTAGTTGTTTAGATTATACTGTATATTTGAAATGCTATCTTATTTTTCATGGACATGAAGGGAATAAAAAGAGCCTGGTTGATGCAATGGAGCAGGGTATTGACCTGAGGGAACAAATATTGAAATTATACAATGATTATTACCATGGTGGATTAATGAAGCTTGTTGTTATTGGTGGAGGTGAAGTTCTTTTTCATTATTTTTGTTTTATACGGTTATTCAATTCAGAAGGAAGTTTACCAAGTTTGTTTTATCCATATCGTTGTTTCAAGCAATCATGTGTTTCCATACAAGTCAAACATGGGATATAAGTTTGCAACCGCTCTTGTTAATTTATTAGCTGCAAAGAAATTATCAAACTGATAGTATGAGTTATTAAGGCACATTTGTCAAAGATCATGCTATGTTGTAATCTGATGTAGTGGAAAGCACATTTTTTAAAGCCAGAAAATGAAAAGGGGGAGGCTCAATAGTTTTGCGTCTCACAATAAGATAATTGTCAAGCAGAGAATTAATTCAATTAACAGATGATTTTGCTTAAAGTTGAAATGAGTGCTGAGTGAGGGCTTTTTCTTGTGTAGCAAATACTAACCTACACTCAATAGATTCAGAGAGTAGTAGTCTCCTTGCAACTAGTTTTCACGTTTTGCGACATTGCAGCGTAATAAAATAATAATAAATTTAAACCATTGATTTCCCTTAAAGGATTAAGATACTTTAGATTTAGATCTATATTATAACAGATTTGAAAAGCAATAAAGCTTAAGAAGCAACCATGTTAAGCGTAGCTTGCTGGCTTAAAACCTATCCTTTATCCTATGTCCTTGTTCACAGAGGAAAAATGGTAAACAATTTTCCCGTGAGCAATCCCAATTTTATTCATTTTATACAGGGAAGCCCAAAATCTTTATCATATATTGTTTCTGTTACATTAGTTTTGGATTTGTGGTATTTGTATACTTTTTTGTTACAAAATTGTTGGTGATAGTGAAGAGCTTGCTAATGAAAAAAGATTTGAGTTTCCAGTCTGAGAAGATTGAGGCACATTAATTATCTTTCTACTTAAACGAATGGAGAATGGGCTAAGGTTGTATCTTGCCATTGTTGATAATTTTTTGTTTAATACTGCACGCCTAAAATGGTCAGCATCATATGGACATTTGGATTGTATTATGCAAAAAAATTGTCCAATGCACTACTTTAAAACATATAGTTTGTTCTAGTGGCTTTTGTCAGAAGTAGGATTAAAACCAGCATATGATGGTGTTATTTTAATGATATGCTTATCAATAATACAGAGTCTCTGGATGTGCTTGAGAGTTGGGTTGTAGAACTGTTTGGAGCTGTCAAAAAGGGTCCTCAAGTAAATCTAGAGTTCAAAGTAGAAGGTCCAATCTGGAAATCTGGTAAAATTTATCGGGTCGAAGCTGTTAAAGATGTTCATACCCTTGACTTATCATGGACCTTGCCGTCTCTACACCAAGAGTATCTAAAGAAACCAGAGGATTATTTAGCTCACCTCCTCGGGCATGGTAAGATATCTCATTTGATCGAATCTTAGAACGTTAAGAGTGTATATTTTCATCACCATGCATTTTTTCATGCATTGCACATCACCGTGGTCTGATTAAGAAACCAACTTCTAATTATGCATATGCAAATGATGGTTTTAATGCTGATTTAATAAAAACTAATTTATAATTTGAATTGAATTTTATTACCATTATTAAATAGCATGTGTTTCAAATTCAAACAGCTAAAACATGGAATTAGTTGCATTAATGAAGACAATTATGCTGAATTTCAAATTTGGAGTTTAAAGCAAAATTATATTTTCACCCTTTTAGTAAATGCAATTAATTCTGGTATTTTGAATTGGAATTCTTTTTTTCCCTTGAAATTTTGTTATACAGTTTTTATTTATAATCAAGAAAGATACTATTTTTCGAATTGGTATGGCCACACAATGATTTTTTATATTAAAATTGGTTATGCTTGATTAGTTGGAGCCAAATTCGAATTTCAAAATGCAAATGCCATGTCACCCCACAAAACTTGCTATGCTTGACAATAACATATAAGCAGAATTATGCGCCACCTATGTGGATATTCCTACGGTACATCAGAAAATTAGGCTTGAGATGTATTCTTAAATGTATATATAGTAATAATAGATAGATAGATTTTGCACTTTCTAAATTTCAATGACAAGTATAAGTATTGCCAAAAAAAATTCAATGATAATGACCTTTCTGTTGTGTGTATGTGTGTGTAACTTAACTCGAAGTGCTAGTCTAAATTTAGAAGTTTAAGATTGAACGCTTTATGGCATAGCTTTATTAACAATGATTTAACTAACCTTTCAGAGGGCAGGGGAAGCTTGCTTTCCTTTCTCAAGGCTAGAGGGTGGGCGACATCTTTATCTGCTGGTGTTGGGGATGAAGGAATTTATCGTTCATCAATAGCTTATGTCTTTGTCATGTCCATTCACCTCACTGACTCTGGTGTAAAAAAGGTAATAACATTCTTAACTTGCATAGGCTCTTCAGATAAAAGAGCAACTATTTTGTTTTTAATGATCTATCATCTGTCAAACTTAGTGCAATGATGCATGTTTCTTTTCATCAAATAAAATCAATTTCGTTTTCAGTTTCATTAATATTTGTCAATCTAGTGATTTAAAAGTTCTCATTAATAATCGTAAATGTGAAGTTGGTGGAAGCATTATTGACTATTTGATTGCAAAAACAAATTTTATCAATATTTGCTTTCAAGTTTCACCATTGTTTATTTTCTTTAATGTAGCTTAGCTTTTATCTCCTCACCTTGCAGATCTTCGATATTATTGGTTTTGTCTATCAATACCTTAAGTTGTTGCGCGAACTTTCTCCACAAGAATGGATTTTTAAGGAACTTCAGGATATTGGGAACATGGAATTCAGATTTGCAGAAGAGCAGCCTCAGGATGATTATGCTGCTGAGCTTGCAGGTTTCTAATCTATTTCCTTGAATTTGTTTTCTAGGCAATATAGAGTCAAACCTTTTTGTTTACTTTTTGGGTTCAAGTTTGCTTAAAACATTTGAAGGTGAAAGGCACGCTGAAGTTAGTGTCATTTTTAAATCTTGGTGTTTGACATGATGCAGTTTTCAAATTGAAAAAGAGTGCCGCCCTTTCTTATTTGTGGTTGTTTTCTCTGTCGGAGATATTGCTATTCAGAAAATCATATATAAATTTGTAGATATTAAATCGTCCTTATTTGCTTGTTCTAATTACTTTATTGTGCAGAAAATTTGCACTTCTATCCGTCAGAGCATATCATTTATGGGGACTATGTGTACAAATCATGGGATGAGCAACTGATAAAAGACGTTCTTGGTTTTTTCATTCCTGAAAACATGAGGATAGATGTTGTTTCAAAGTTGTTTTGTACGTCAGAAGGTGCGATATTTTTTCTCCCTTGTCTATTTGACATTTGCATATAGGCTTTTCCCTCCTTGCCTATATTATTGTGAATTTGTGATAGACACTTGGTAATTGATTAGAGTATATGGGGAAGAAAGAATTCCCTTGATTACAGAATAAAACACATATATTTGAGTGTCTGCTCTTCCCTTCACTAAGGATCCAATACTTACCTCAAATGGCTAGATACTATCCCTCTAAACCTCTTGTTATTTATATAGATCATAACATACCTCTACCGTCTTGCTCCTAAGTCCTAACTAGTTACAACTAACTGACTAATTGGCGGTAGTGGGGGTTGGTCATTAGTTAATTCAGCAGCAGTAGTCTTAAGCTTGTGTGGCTATGATGTTGTGTCAAGGAGGGTTGACCTGATGGAGTGTGGCCCAATAGTTAAAGGGAGACTAAGAAAACATATAGGTCAAACCATTAAGAGGGATCTATAGGTAAACCATATATCTTCAAATCTAGTGTTATGGGAAAATATGGCATCTTCTGTGACGGAAAACTGTTTGGTTTGTTGTTTTAAAATTAGAGTTGAGTTATATTTTCATAAAGATGATTGAACTACTTGTTGCTCTTCTTTTAGATTCCCAATATGAACCATGGTTTGGTTCACGTTATGTTGAAGAATATATTGCTCAAGACTTGATGGAGTTATGGAGAAATCCTCCAGAAATTGATGCCTCACTGCATCTACCATCCAAGAACGAGTTTATTCCTAGTGACTTTTCTATACGTGTTGGTGACACAAGTGATGATGATTTTCCAAATTCGACTTCTCCTAGATGTATAGTTGATGAGGCATTGATAAAATTCTGGTACAAGCTGGATAGTACTTTCAAAGTTCCTCGTGCCAATACATATTTTGAATAAACTTGAAGGGAGGATATGATAATGTGAAGAATTGTATATTGTCCGAATTGTTCATCCACCTTCTTAAAGACGAGTTGAATGAAGTTGTATATCAGGTTAGTCATCTTTCTTGTTATAAGAAACAGAACAGGACAATAAATGAAGATAGAAGATTCTCCTACAACAAGAAAGACGTAAACAAAGCATGGAACAAAAGAAAACTTATGCTCACATACAGTTTTTCTATGAAGGATACATATTACATAACAATAATTGCAGCAATGAATTTTTTAGGAGATTCTGCACCATAAAAAAAATTATCCATTTCAATTGTTTCTGGAGCTTTTCTCAAACTAATCTTTATAATCAAATTACCATCAACACCCAAATTATCTATGATAAAAAGCTTTATGCAGTAATGTGTAAAAAGTATGCCTAGAAGAGTGCCATAGTTTTCTAGAGTTAACTATTCTTTTCTTATTGAACATTAACTGTTTTTTCTGTTTTTAACTATATTGCCCATGGAACTGGTGTATGGTGTCACTCAAAAAAAATCTAGCCAGTTGACCTCATTGAATTTCTTTAATGCTAATGCCCTACTTTTGGAAATTGCATTAAATCCTTGGATAATTTCTCCAGAGTTGTGTTTCTCTTTGATTTACTTATTAATGTTAGTTAAGAATATACAAAGAATAAAGTTCTATTAAAATATTTCAGGATTAATACTGCCTTAAACAGTATCATTAAAGTTGGGGCCATTGACACCCCCAATTTGCACCTTGATTCCCACAAGGAGCTACTTTTAGTTTCTGTTTCCTAAATTACCCACCTCTAAAATACAATTGGCTTCTTAGAGAATATTGTATTCAACCTAGAAGGTCCTGTGTGTGAGCATTAGCTAATCTCCTAGTATATTAGACTTCAATTTAATTTTGGAGTTCATTCTTGAGTTAATCTGGGTAAAACTCATCTAATTAATTCTCTGAGAACTAATATATGTATCTTTCTGATGTGAATAACATGTTCAAATTCTAAGACTAGAATCTCTCTTCACTTCTCTCAACTCTAGCATACCAATACTTTTTGCTATATTTTAAGAGTTGACTTGAATAATTTTTTTTACTCCGAGGACAATTAAAAGTAGTGGAAATATATGAAAGTTCTAATGGTTCCATCTATATTTATATTTTTCTTTATGAGTGAATGTCTGTGTGCAGGCTAGTGTGGCCAAGTTAGAAACATCCGTCTCTTATGTTAGTGATATGCTTGAGCTGAAGGTCTATGGTTTCAATGAGAAACTTCATATTCTCTTATCTAAGGTTTTGTCAGCAGCTAGATCCTTTATGCCAACTGATGATCGATTTAAGGTGAGCGGGATCCTTGTGTGGATTTTTTATTATGTTAGTTTTAACCCCTGTTTCCCTTTTGCCCCTTTTCAATTTTTCTATTTTTATTCTTTGTTGTCATGGAACTATGCTTATTTGAACAGGTGATAAAAGAAGACGTGAAGAGAGCTTTAAAGAACAGCAACATGAAGCCCCTGAGCCATTCGTCATATTCAAGATTGCAAGTTTTGTGTGAGAGCTTCTATGATGTTAATGAGAAGCTGCGTTATCTAAATGATTTGTTGCTTGATGATCTAACGGCATTTATTCCCGAGCTTCGCTCACAGGTTTAAATGAAATATTTATAATAGTATTTTACTGTTACATTATATGCAGTCTTTATTGTTAACATAGATGTTGTCAAAGCTACTAGCGATCAATAGACACCTGATAGTCTGCTATGCCAATTCCTGAGGCGCACATCTAGATGGACATTTGTTCTTGTGCTTGAGGCTTGGGACTCTTTTCCTTGCTGTTCCAATCTCCAAATAGTTCTTTTTTTTGTTATTGTGTTATTGGTGCGAAGTATCCATCGGCTTCTCCAAATAGTTCTTTATTTTTACATATTGCTGTGCATATGGAAGTCCTATGCCTTAGATTTGATAATGCTAACAACTGGAAGAAAAGAACTACAAATTGATAAATTGTGCCATATTTATTAGTTTTTGGTTATATGATTACATGAATTTCATGATGAACTTGGATCAGTTAGCAGAGGTTAATTACAAAATGTATTTGGTTAGTTGTCTTTAATTTAATGTTGTGACATTGTTGGATATTTATTCTTTTATATTTTAACTTTGCACAGTTATACATTGAGGGTCTATGTCACGGAAATTTGACAGAAGAAGAAGCCGTTAGCATATCCAATATATTTAAGATGAATTTTCCAGTAAATCCACTGCCTATTAAGTCGAGGCATGCTGAGCGAGTAATTTGCCTCCCTCCCAATGCCAATTTAGTTAGAGATGTCAGTGTGAAGAACAAGTTGGAAAAAACTCTGTGGTCGAGGTAATTTCAGTTTAATTGGTTGTTAATTGTATTTCATTTGTGTCTTCCACAGGTACTTTGTTTTCAATATTCTTTGACAAATTTCTCCTGCTTCTTGCCATGGTTTTACTATTTATGCAGCTCTATTTTCAAATTGAGCAAGATTCTGGATTGGAATCAACCAAGTTGAAAGCTTTGATCGATCTTTTTGAGGAAATTGTAGAGGAGCCTCTCTTTAATCAGCTGAGGTAATAATATGACGCTAGGAGTATCTTTTTTTAACACCTGATGTTTGTTGAAGAAGACGAGTTCTCTCTTCTCACCTGTTTTCTCAGGGTTGTAGTTCTTTGTCCCAAATGAAATGTCTTTTAAGATAAGATTATCTCTTACTTCTTACATGTCTTCTCAGTGCACAAAACACTTGTACACATATTTATCATGTGAGTCGGTCATCAGTTCTACACTTGAACTTATTGGTTGCTGTCTCTTAGACTCATTTAGTTGTAAAACAGTTCAGAGCTTGGGTTATTGATGTGTGAATATTGGTTAGGTATGAAACTTTATATTCTGTTTTAGAACCTTAATTTTCACTGAAAGCAATGCTTCAAATTCAATGAAATCATTTACTTGCAGCATTTCTTTCGGTTAAATTGAGAGTGCTGTTTCTTCTTTCTTTTTTTTCTTCTGTCCTGCCATCTTGTTTGTTTGTTTGGGGCTAAAATTCTTGATATCTTTTTTGGATTCAGGACAAAGGAGCAGCTTGGTTATGTGGTTGAATGTAGCCCACGAGTAACATACCGTGTCTTTGGGTTTTGTTTTTGCGTTCAGTCATCTGAATACGACCCAGTTTACTTGCAAGGTAGAATCGATAGCTTCATAAATGGCGTTGAAGAATTGTTGGTAAGTGTTCCTCATTCCTTCAAGCTTCATGTTCTTTGCCTAGCTGCTTCCATGTGAACTTCAATAAAATTGACATGACAAATGATGGGTCGATATTTTTGAGAAAGGAAAAAAATGCCGTGAATAATAAAATGCTTGGATTTTGTAATATGCCAAATTTAAAGTCTTGAATCCTCGCATGATAGCATTTATAAGGGTTTTGATTTATGTACCCCCCCCCCCCCCCATATTGGCTTCCATACCCCCCCTAATCCAATTTAATACCAAAATACCCCTCTCATTTTTTCCCAAACTCACTTCAGAGTTCAGACCTCAAAAAACTCACCCTTCCCGGAATTACACTCGTTGAGGTAAATCCGGTGTCAATTTTTTTTAATATTCCCGGAGTTATTGCTGAAATATATTTCCGGATACAATGAAATTATTTCTTCCTGGATTTATGCTAAACACATAAATCTGGAGTGTTAAATTTAACACCGGATTTATGTGTTTAGCATAAATCTGGAGGCTTTTTTTTTAAACTTCACGGATTCATGCTGCTGGTGTTGTCTGGATTTATGTGTTTCACTCTTTCAAAATACTACTACTTCACCTGTTCACTACACTACACTATTCACCTCCTTTTTTTCCACACACAATCACCTTGCTGCCAAGAATATGGTAGGCCCAGGCACCCAGAAAATGTATGGTTAGAGACACGCCAGCTAGGATATAAGATGACACCACTCTATGTTAAGCCAAACTGTCAATATGATTCATGAATATCACAGAATTATGATTGGTCGGCTAAAAAGACAAGAAACCGGATTTATCTCTGGATGAATACCACGGAATTAAACTTCACCTTCAGTTTTTAATATCTTTTGTCAAAAGAGAGTACTCAGGTGAAAACAACTTTTTTGGAACAATTTTATGACTCCGGATTTATTCTCAGAGATAAATCCGGAAAAATCTTCAATGCGTATTAAAAACTGAAGGTGATGTTTAGGGTCTCCTATATTGAAGTGGTATGCTGTTAGATTTTTGAAAATTTGCAATGGTACCCCTCCTTTCCCACTGGAACGATTTGACAGTACTGCGATGCAAGGGAAGAGAGGGGGAGGATGTACCATTGGAATTATCTTTTTAATATGGTCAAAACTACAGCTATTAGATGCTTCAATTTAGCAACACTTTGTCCTTGAGATAAGATAACTATCAATGGGATAGCTCTTCTATTCGCATTTTCATTGCACGTATCATCTATTCTTTAGTGAGTTTATTTGCGCTCAATCCTTGAGTTAGAAGCTGTGTTTTGAAGAAATGTATTTGATTTCAGGACGGCCTCGATGATGATTCCTTTGAGAATTATAAAAGTGGCTTAGTGGCGAAACTGTTGGAGAAGGATCCATCACTCACATATGAAAGCAATAGATTGTGGAATCAGATTGTTGATAAAAGGTGCTTTACATATTCTGTATTCTAGTGGTAGAATTTAGTAAGTTGTCAATTATTGTTGATAAAGTATGAATGAATCACTAATTTAGTTATTTTGAGTCGGTCAATTTGGTCGAAGTAATTATGGACTAATGTGATGGATGGTTTTTAATTTCAGAGATCCTTTTGAATTTTCACTAATTTCATAGTTCAGATCACCTGATCCCTATTTTACTCATAAAGTACTCATAAAGTATAAGTAACCGCAGCAGCGATTTTTCCCATACGCGGCCCATTTGCATGATATCTTTTATCAACAATAATTTATTTATTGCGATTGCCTAATCTGTCCTGATACTATAGAGCAATTTCTGTTAAGTCATGTTAAAAGTGTGGGAAATATTAAGAGGGCCTTAAAGGGAATGTGAGGCATTGGTTACGTTTTATTGATACAATAATGGTTTAAATGATGGTAAAATGTTATATTTTTCAGGTACATCTTTGATATGTCAAAGAAGGAAGCAGAAGAACTGAAGAACATAAGCAAACATGATGTCATTGAATGGTATAAAACTTACTTAAAACATTCATCTCCCAAGTGTAGGAGACTACTCGTTAGGGTATGGGGTTGCAACACAAACTTGAAGGATGCTGAAGCAGTACCCAAATCTGTGCACATCATCACAGATGTAGAAGCTTATAAGATGCAATCCAAATTTTATCCTAGTTTTTGTTAAAGTCAAATGTATGTTATGTTGAACTGTTGAGGTAAGGTTTTCCTAGAGTTATTGATTAATGTAGTTTACATTTATTTGAGAATAATTCATTCATTTTATTAATAAGTTATTGTAGTCCATTGCCCGAATATTCTATTATGGTCCTTTTTTATTGTTCACTTGTGCTCCAAATATTTGGATATTTTTGAGGGTGTAATTGGAAAACATTCTTCAGGGACAGCTTACTATAAACGATTGGCCAGTTCGATTCTTTAAATCAGAATATTTCTTATTCAATGATAACATGGTTTGTGCCAATATTATACATGAGAAGCATAATCTAAATAGAACTGTGATTGTGATCATATCACGATCCTATAATTCTGGAATTAAATCAACTAATATACTCAATCGAGCAATAATAGTTTGCTTCTGGCTCTTCCAAATCATATTTCCACCTATGAATATACAATAAAGTGTGGTAGATCATTTATCACTTGCATCTGAATACCTAATGATACTGGTGTGATTTCTATTGGTGAAAAAAGTCTATTGCTTGATGATCCTTTGATGTACTTAAGAATTCAAACAACTACAGTCAAATGGTTGTCACTTGTCACATGGAGAGAGCTAAGGTACTTACTTTTTTTTTTGGTCCAAACTAAGGTACTTACTTAATATGCTAATAGGAAAAGATATATATGGGCTGGTCATGGTGAGATAATTTAATTTTTCTACAAATCTTGGCTATTGTTTTTCCCATACCCCTTCCTACTCACCACACACCTCCAAATTTCAAATATTCCAAAATTACCCTCACGTGGAACACGTGTGAAAACCTCCCTACACATTGTTTTTGACAGGTATGGTAGAGGAGCTTCGAACCAGTTTGGCTAACAATCACCGAACTGAGTGAGCAAAATTGGGGTGCTCCACCTTCTTACCAGGAAGCCAATTAACTACCAGGGCCAACATTCCAATGAAGCATTCGGGAATAACATCATTAATTACTTTAACTGTAAGCCAGAAGAAAAGGATGACACTGTTGAGAAGATTAAGCTTGACTTATCAAAGGCCATACAACAAGAAGTCAAGAACCTGGTATGATACCCACAAATAAACATTGGGACTCTATTGCAGCTACATCTGCAAATTTTGCAAACTTTGCCTAACCCATGTTCTCAGTACTATTCTAACAATATCTTCCAAATATATCTTCAGATTATTAGATCAAGCAAAATACGATGATGAAGAGGATGTATGGTAGACGTTATGGCAGGGTTTATGTAAGAAAAATTAAAAATAATAGAGCGATTCTTCAAGGAAGCGATTATTGAGGCGATTCGATTAAGCGCGGCGCTACTCTTGGCGCGCATATTATATAGAAGCGCAATTACTGGCGGCAAGTGCGATGAATCGCCTCGGTAAGTTAGTAAATGCCGGTTAAGTTAGTAACTGTCTGTGTGTAATATATTATGTTGTTAATCATTTGTATTGTTGAGGCAAGTTAGTATTTGACAAATTCATTGTACTTGTAATCTTTCCTATTTCCATAATAAAGGACAAATTCACTCTCTATTATTGTCTAGTTTTACTCTATTACTGAATTGGTATCTATCAATTTGGTATCAGAGCACTAATCCTAGTGCATTTTATGGTAATTACAAGAAGAATTATGGAGAATCGAATGGCAGCATTGGAACAAAGGTTTGGAGGGATGGAAACTGCTGTTGCAGAAATTTTGCAACGTCTAAATGAGACAACAATCAAACCTCGTCGCAAGCGCAATCCTCGTAATGGTGATGTAACTGATGAAGACACTCTCCAACACGGTCATGCTCTAGTTCTCGTGATAGTGACTGTCGTAGGCCTCATTATGGTGGTGGAAGGAGAAAATTGGAGATACCTGTATTCTCTAGAGAAGACGTACATGGTTGGTTGGTAGGAGTGGAAAGGTATTTTCGCATCAATGAAGTACGAGAAAGGGATAAGTTGGATGCTATTGTCATTGCAATGGAGGGGAGTGCGTTGAATTGGTTCCAATGGTGGGAAGGTGAAACCCCATTACGCACTTGGGTTGAATTTAAGAACGCTGTGAAGAGAAGGTTTAATCCGGACAGTCTAATAACCTAATGGGACCCTTGTTGCGTCTCAAACAAGAAGAAACAGTTAAGGAGTATAGAGAGAAGTTTGAAGCCCACATTGCTCCTTTACACCGCCAAGAAAGAATGATGTTGGACAACATCTTTCCAAACAGTTTGAAGGACGAAATACATGCAGAAGTGGAATTGTATGACTATGAGGATTTGGCTGACTTGATGGACCAAGCTTTGTTGTTGGAGGAGAAGAATGAGGCTTTGAACAAGAAGGGACAGCAAGGGAAGGACAGAGGAGAATGGAAAGGAACTAGTTCCAAATTCCGTTCCACTTGGGGAAACCCTAGTGAGAAAAAGGAAGGAGGAAAGTGGGGAAATAAAGAAGGAGAGAAGAATGAAGGGGTGAAAGCAAGGAGACTAAGTCCTGTTGAGTTAGAAGAGAGACATCAAAAGGGCTATGTTTCAAGTGTGGAGAAAAGTGGAATCGTGAACATGTGTGTAAATTTAAACACATGCAACTATCTTTGCAAGAAGTGTGTAAATTTAACTCATGTTATGTGAAGTGGAAGAAGAGTCTGATGTTGAAGGAGTGGAGTTGCAAGAAGAGGCAGCAATGGCTGAATTAAAAAAATTGCAATTATCTTTGCAAAGTAATGAAGGACTTACATCTAACAAATCCTTCAAGGTGTGGGGTGTGATAAATGGGAGGAAGGTGTTAGTTCTCCTTGACTCAGGAGTAACCAGCAACTTCAATGTTCCTAAGTTAGTGGAGGAATTAAACCTTGCAATGATGGATACTTTGGTGTATGTGGTGGAGGCAGGAACCGGTGAAATGGTGAGAAATAAAGGAGTGTGCAGAAGCCTAATTCTCACAGTGCAAGAAGTGAAAATTCAACAACACTTTTTTTTTGACAAAAAAAATTTAGCAACACTTCTTCTTGATAGAGTTAGGAGGAGTAGAAGTAGTGCTTGGCATGGACTGGCTTGCAAGTTTGGGAAATATTGAAGCAAATTTTAGAAATTTAACTCTGAAATGGCAGCAAGATAATCAATACTATGTCATCAAGGGTGATCCTACATTGTGCACGGTACAAGCATCTTGGAAGGTGGTGATGAAAGCTCTCCAGAATGAAGGGGAAGCCTATATTGTGGAGTGTAAGGAAGATGATAATGAGATGAATGTGGTGGGGCAGAATGACAAAAATTAGGATGCATTCCTAGCAGACTTTGAAGACGTGTTTCAAATGCCTACAGGTTTACCACCACCCAGAGGTCATGATCACGCCATTGTCATGCAATCTAGTGCAGCCATCCCCAACACCAGACCTTACAAATTGAGAAGATAGTGAAAGACATGCTGGATTCTGGTATAATAAGGCACAATACAAGCCCATTTTCAAGTCCAGTGTTTCTTGTTAAGAAAAAGGACGGGTCATGGAGGTTTTGCAAAGATTATAGGGCTTTGAACAAGGTCACAGTGCCTAATAAATTCCCTATACCTATTATAGATGAGTTGCTGGATGAGTTGGGGTATTCTATTATTTTTCTAAGTTGGACTTGAAGTCGGGCTACCATCAGATTCGCTTGAAAGAAGAAGACATAGCCAAGACTGCTTTTCGCACTCATGAAGGGCATTATGAGTACTTAGTGATGCCTTTTGGCTCACTAATGCACCTTCAACTTTTCAAGCCTTGATGAATCAGGTATTAAGACCATTCTTGAGAAAATTCGTATTGGTGCTCCTTGATGATATCTTAATTCATAGTAGTAGCTTGGAATCATATCAGAAACACTTAAGTACAATTTTAGACGTGCTAAAGCAGAACCAACTATATGCCTGATAACTCTATTTTATATAGAGTTATTCATACAATTAAACTTAGGTTATTTCTTATTTTCAAGTAAATTAATATGTAAATATAGCTTATTAATAAAGAAACAACATTTGAAGGATTCAAATGGATTATAACACTGAATTAAGCAAAATGCACATGTCTTGGTATGTTTGATGTTTTGTTCAGTGCAGCTACTTCAGGTGTGCCTACACAGCCTACATCAGGAGTGCCTACACCACCTACACTTGCTACTGCTACACCAGCATTATGAACCAAAACATCCAAGGACCAATTTGATGCTTCAACACTTGACATGTGACGTCATGCTTAGTCATGGAGAGCAGATCCACTTGCATATTTTGGCGACTTCAAGTGGAGAATTGCTTTAAGGGAGCCATTCATTTAAGGCCATTTGGCACTTCACCATTGGACCACCCCATGTGATAAGATGTGAAAGACCAACTTGCTCATAGAAGACCAGAAGATTAACCATGGTTAGCTGATCTCAGTTGGATTTGGCGCCAAGAAAACCCTCCAAGGGAGGAAAGCTCCATGCCTATAAATAGAAGACATATCCTCACTTCAAAATCATCCAAGCTTTTGTGGATCACATAGTTTCTTTATATTTGTATCTGAGTTTAGTTTTTATTTAAGTTTCTGAAGAGAATGAAGGTAAGGAAGTGCTCGACAACCACTCCCTTCACTTCTACTTGGAGGAAACTTGTGTAAGGCATTAGTATTGTACTTCAACTTGGGAATCTCATGCAAAAGATCTCTCCTTTGTGTAATCTCTATCCTTTTGAGTTCTTTTGTAATATTACTCATTTGATTATGGTCTTTGCAGATTCTCTCTATTATATTATGAGTAATATGAGCTAAATACCTTTAGTTGAGATGTTGTAGCCTTGTAATGATCTTCTAAGTAAGTAAATGGGGTTTATGTAGTGTATGCATTTTAACACTTGTGTAATACTTCTTTCAAAGCTTATTCTGAATTTGATCACTTTAGAATAGGTAGACTTGTAACAGCAGACATGGGTTACATTTAAGAAATCAAGAGTTAATAAGAATGAGTGTTTGTAACAACATCTTTGTTAAACTAGCTTTAATAAGGAATTGATTGTTAAAACCGTGTTAAGTCCTAGACATAGGATAACATAGTTCTTAGGGCGATACAGTGGATGCTTAAGAGACAGGAGTGGACCTATTTAGCATGCCTAGACATAGGAAGCTTGTACTGAAACTCTGAAAAAAGTGACTGAAAGGCACATCTTGATCTGTTGCACTCAACGCGTACTACACTGCTGCATACACCACTAAAACTCTTAGAAGTGATTTACTTGGTGAAAACATCTCAGCTACTTTATCTCACTGACTCCTTACACACATTTATTGTTTAAATTGTTTTAACTCAACTTGTATACTCCAACCAATTGTAAATAGTGTAGACACACTAAGTGTACACTCTAAACTCTACAAAGCTTTACATAATCCCTGTGGGTTCGACATTTTCTTATCATTATATTACTTGTGTGACTATGTATACTTGCATACTATTTTCCACACCAATGCCAATAGAAAGAAATGTTCATTTGGTAAAACACAGGTGAAGTTTTGGGTAATTTGATTTCTAAGGATGGTGTATCTGCTGATCCCAAGAAAATTGAAGACATGATGAAGTGGCCTATTCCTAAATACATTAAAGGTCTTAGGGGATTTCTTGGACTTACTGGCTACTATAGAAAGTTTGTGAGGAACTACGGGAAGATTGCATGGCCATTAACACAATTACTTAAGAAGGAAAGCTTTGTTTGGAATGATGAAGCACAGAGGGCATTTGAGACTCTTAAGACAGCCATGACAACTATACTAGTTCTTGCAGTGCTCAACTTTGAGAAAGAATTTGTTGTAGAGACTGATGCTTCAAGGAAGGGATTATGAGCCAAACATTGTCTGACAGGGGTCAGAGAAAGTCTGTGTATGAGAGGGAACTTATGGCAGTGGTTATGGCAGTTCAAAAGTGGCGTCCCTACTTACTTGGTAGGAACTTTAAGGTACATACTGACCAAAATAGTTTAAAATTCCTCACTGGAACAACGAATAATAAATGAAGGGCAGCACAAATGGACCTCCAAGTTACTCGGTTATGATTTTCAGAATGTATATAAGCCTGGGAAAGAGAATGGAGTGGCTGACGCCCTCTCTAGAAAGATGCATTACACAGCTATCACCACGGTACGATGTGAGGCGTGGGATGGTTTAGAAGAATAAGAAGAAGAAGTACATGCAGATGACAAGTTAAAAGTTATTGTACAAGATCTGTTAGGAGATTCCAATAGCCACCCCGACTATGCTTTAAGGAAGGACAGGTTGTACAAAGAGGGGAGAATTGTAATTCCAAAGAATTCACCCATAATTCAATGGATATTAACTGAGTTACATGACTCTTCAGTAGGTGGACATTCAGGATTTTTCCGAACTTACAAGAGAATTTCTGGTTTGGTGTATTGGGAAGGAATGAGAAAAGCTATCCAAGGCTATGTCCAGGCTTGTGAGGTGTGTCAGAGGAACAAATACCAGACACTAAATCCAGGAGGACTGTTGAAATCATTACCTTTTCCTACTCAAACATGTAGTGACATATCCATGAACTTCATTGGAGGACTTCCTAAGGCCAAAGGGTTAGACACTATTTTGGTGGTGGTGGACATACTCACCAAATATGCGCACTTCATAGCTTTGTACCATCCATACACAGCCAAGAATGTGGCTGAAATATTCACAAAAGAAGTGGTGAGATTACATGGGTTCCCTAGCTCTATAATATCAGATAGAGACAGTTTTCTTGAGTGCATTCTGGGCTAAACTCTTCAAACTTGCTGGCGCTAAACTGAAATATAGCAGTGCATATCATCCTCAAATAGATGGTCAGACTGAGGTGGTGAACAGGTGCTTAGAGACTTATGAGGTGTCTCACTGGACAGAAAGCGAAACTATGGCCCAGTTGGTTGAGTTGGGCAGAATATTGGTATAACACCAATTATCATGCATCCTTGAAAACTACTCCTTTCCATGCCTTGTATGGTAGAGAACCACCAGTCCTAATCAAAGGGGATGCACACCATTCTGCAGTGGAAGAAGTCAACAGGTTAACTGCTGAAAGAAATTAGATTTTACATGAATTACATGAACAGTTGGTATGAGCAGAAGATGTGATGAGAGCTTAGGCCACCCAGCATAGGAGGGCGGTTGAATATGAAGTAGGAGACATGGTTTACTTAAAGATACAACCGTATAAACTGAAGAATCTTGCCAAGAGAATCAATCAGAAGTTAAGTCCAAGGTATTATGGGCCTTATGAGGTAGAGCAGAGAATTGGACTTGTTGCTTACAAGCTTAAGTTGCAAGAAGACAACAAAGTTCATCTTGTGTTCCATGCCTCCTTACTCAAGAAGTCAGTAGCTCCTACCATGCAATTCCAGCCCCTACCTACTTGCTTGAATGAAGAATGGCAATTGGAAGTCGTACCTGAAGCAGCACGTGACATGCGCAGGAATGAACATGGAGAATTAGAAGTCTACTCACATGACAGGGACTTCCTGAATTTGAGAATTCATGGTAATGCGTTGAGAAGATAAAGCAAGAGTTTCCTGATTTTATCCTTGAGGACAAGGATGGTTTCGAAGGGGGAGGGAATGATAGACGTTATGAGAGGGTTTATGTAAGAAAAAATAAAAAAATAGAGCGATTATTGAGGCGATTCGATTAATCGCCAGTGCACTAATAATCTTGGCGCATATAAGGGCACGATTCTCTGGCTGGCAAGTGAAGTAACTGCCTCAGTCAAGTTAGTAACTACCTATGTGTAATATATTATGTTGTTAATCATTTGCATTGTTGAGGCAAGTTAGTATTTGGAAGTTATTTCCCTTGGAAGGCCCTGAGCACCTCGAATCGCTCAAGATAATCATTGTACTTGTAATTTTTCCTATTTCCATAATAAAGGACAGGTTCACTCTCTGCTATTGTCTAGTTTTACTCTATTACTGAATTGGTATCTATCAATGTATCTGCCAGAATCTGCGAATATTGAGAAAAATATTAGGAAAAAATAATGAATAAGAAACAAGCAATGGCCTGGAGAGATAGTAGGGAGGGGTCCGAACCCTTTAATGATAGAATATCCATTAATGCATTAATTTGGCGTGTTCGGTAGGGGTTCCCCGAACGTGTTAAAGCGGTGTAGCACAAGACAGTAGACACGACTCCTCTACACCGAACAAGTTCAGTTGGGGCGGTCTGAACCCGTGAAAAATCTGAAAAAAAGGACGCGCTTGGAAGTTTTTTATTCATTAGTGGTATTTTGGTCATTTCGTAGAGTTATGGGGTGTTCGCCGAGTGGAGAGGGGTGTGAGAAAAGCAGTGGCTCGAATCTTTGGTATCTATCTACTTGGATCTGAATAGGGTTCCCTTAAAGGGAGCTTTACATTCAGATCCATAAACCCAATTAAATCCCTTTGCTACTAGGCAAGCTTTATATCAATCATGTCGATCGTCCATCTGGACCCACCTTAACAATAAATACCCACTTATAAGCAACACTAGATTTTCGAGAAAAAATCGGGACAAGCTAGCTCCCAAGCAAGGTTAATTGGTGCGGTGTCTACTCCTAGTAATAGTTTAGCACACTCTTTGTTGTTACTGTGGGGTCCTGAAGCACCGTGAGATTTTACCCGTTGGTGTCAATTAGGTGGTTGTTGTGCGAAAAGGTGATGTGCAAGTATACACAATCGTAACAAGTAATACAATGATAAGTAAAGATCGTTCCCACGAGGATTGTTGAGTTTAATTCTATATTTAAATAAGTAATTTAGCTAGTGAGTATCACAAATAACAATAACGAGTTGTCAACAAGTATTGTGAAAAACATAAATGTAAATAAGCAAGTAAAGATAGATGGTAAGTAGAAATTCGGAATAAGAGTAGTTGAAATGTCTTTCACTATGTAAATTCATTAAAAACATTTTAATGTTCTGTTTGACGTTATAGCGTTGGGTGCTGTAGCGTTTGATGTGTGCCTTTCAGTCACTAACGTCAGGGTTTCGTTACAAGACTCTTATGTCTAAGTTCTAAATAAGTTCACCCCTGTATATTAAGCTCCCACAGTATTCACCCTATGAACTATGCTTTCCTATAAATGTCCTTAAAACAACCACTCACCCACATTAATCCTTGAGTTCGATTTATAGACCATGTCTGAACCTATAAATGTACTTATATTTAGCTGATCAATTCTAAAATAAGCATTGGAAGAAGTTTCAAGCAAGGGTTAAAAAGCTAACATCAAACATTACATTAAAACTCTTAAAAAGTCATTACAAAGCTTTAAGCATCCAACTACAAGAGAATCATCTCATGATGAAAAACAACACAAGAAATAAAACATAAAGGTGTTACCTAAAGCCATAAAACCGAAATCACAAATAAATGGAAAAATACTCCAAATGATGACAGCTCCTGTGACGTTACAGCATCAGTCACAAAATCGCTTGACGTTATAATGTTCCTCACAGCACAACAGAATTTATACTTTTTATTGTGAAAATGGAGCTTGGACGAAAATGGAGTGTAAGAGGGTTATTTCTAACTCTCCTCTCTTCAGACCAGCAAAACCAAAATGAAGAATAAGAAGATTGAGACTTCTATATAAAGAAAATATCTTCTAAAAAGGTTGACAAGTCATCCCACCAATTATTTTTATCCTCCATAACAAACTAGACAAGTGTCCCATAAAGTAAAAGGTGGGTGACGGTTGCAGGAAAAGTTCAATCGCTCTGCGATGATCGACACATGCACTGCGAAAAGCAGTTTTTCGTTTTCTCTCTCATCAATTTGCGACGTAACTCTATAACGTCTGATGCTATAGCATAGTGAACAAACACATTAAAACACAAGATGGGGCACCAAAGTGCCAAATGATCACAAATCAGTTCCTAACCCTCATTTATATTAAACAACATATATTTACTTAATTAAACAACAATATTACTTAAGAACTTGTATTAATTTAAGTAATAAGAGCATACATAACTCATATAAATATGAGTTATCAGTGGTCTGTGGACTTTTGTTGCTCTTCACGGTGCTTTCAGATTAATAGGTTTTATGTTACGTCAATTTGAACTTGCTCGATCTGTTCAATTGAGGCTCTGTTTGACAAGTCAAATCCTCTAGCTTATAGCGGATGGTTTATAGTGGATCAACTTCTTGTAAGTGTTTGCCCCAAATAGCTTATAACGTTTTTTCATTAGCTTATAGTGTTTTTTGAAATGCTAATTGAAGTAGCATTTGTGTTTATAGCTTTTAGCGTTTCACTTTTTCTCCCATTTATGCCATTATTACTTTAATTAAATTCCTCATTTATCCTCTATTAAATGAATATTCTCTCTCCTTTTCAAATATTAATTACAAATATTCATTTATGTCATTTTATATTTATAAAATTTAGTTATTTCTTAACATTCTAAAACAACTTTAATTTCAATCCATAAACTTATCTATTATCACCATCATGATGATGCTAAATACATCTGCTATCCACTATTTTTTACCATATAGAGCCTAAAGATGACATCTCATCAAGTATAGTGCTTCCTAAACAGTTATAGGAAACTTAGGGATAGAGACTGATAACTAATGCAAGTGTAGAAACATAGGCAGTTAGGCACGACAAGTGAGAGATAAACGATGGCATAACAAGAAATTATAAATTGGATAAGAATTGAGAGTATAATCAATGGCTGGAAAGAGATTTGGATACTTTGTCCATCATGAACAAATCTAAACATTGTGTGTGCAGGCTAAATGTCGCATTTGTTACGTACACTGCATGTGGGTTTCAACTTATGACAAACACTTAATTCCTCGGTAATAATTATTAAATTTTGTGGTAACTATTATACGACAATGTAATAGTTAGTACATACTAACCACAATTTTGTGTTTGTGTGGTTACTGAATTTTTTCATTGATGGGAAATGAATATTAGGTTCATTAATTAGTAACAACTACTAAGAAATTTCTTAGTACTTTAAGTCAGACTCTCAACTTATAAAACTTGATAAACGCTCAAAGGGTTTAAAAATTTACATTAATCGATTAAATAAAATAAAATAAAATATTTAATTAATAAATTTGAAAAAATTAATTAAATGAATGACATAGTTGATAACTGATTTAAATAAAAAATAAATCAAACAAATATAAATAACTTTTCAAGCAATTAAAAATTAAATAATTGTACTAAAAAATAACTTTAGGATATTTTTAATTTTCCAACATATTAACACACTTTTCCCCTCTATTCCTTTTTTTATTTTCTCTTACATCAAATAATACATTAAATCTATTCTTTTTTTCTTCTCATACTCTTTCTCACACTTTTCCATCTCGACCAAACTAGGGGTGACAATTTCTACTACAAGTGGAGATCTCCACGAAGATGGAGACGGGGAGAATATCCCCCCAAGGTCAGTTCAGAGATGGGGATGGGGACCATACCCCCCACTCTGTGGGGACCCGACCTCGAATACATTATATAAATATTCTTATTATATATATATATATATATATATATATATATATATATATATAAATTCATAAGTTTTTCCACATGGGTCACCACATAGGACCGATCAGAAAATGCCATGCGCATTTCTAAATAATTACATGGCATCCACCTCATCTCATCAATTGGACAATAGGGTAATTACACATATAAATTCGGCGGACTTACAAAAATGATACCAAAGTGAGGTTCGAACCCCACCCCTCTTGCTTGAAGAAGTGTGTTTAACCAATCGAGTTTGCTACGCTATCTTTGTAATTCATACTAAACATATTATACTTAATGTAATGTTAATATCCTATATTATTCAACTTTGCAGGTTGCGGCCGTAAAAAAATGTTTAATTTTAACAATACCATTATTAAAACACTGATCCTTTTAAAATATTTGTTACTTTTAATAGGTTAAAACAAAATATATTTTTAAAACTTATGTTTAAGTGTCTATCTTAGACTATAAAATCAAAAATAAGATTAAAAATAATTTTTAGGGCATTTTTAAGGTATGAAACCCATGCAATAAGGGACTATATTTATAGATAAAATCATAAAGTAGATATTCTTTAACTAAGGGATTATATTTGTACCTGTTAGCAAAAGGGGAAAATAGAGGAAAAAATTTCACATTTGCTGGACCAATCATTTTTTGTTGCCTTGGCTTCACCTTTTATATAACTGGTTCTGTGATGATAAGTTGAGTTCCTGTAGAGCATAACTTCATTCAAAAAAATTGACTGTATTAAATCAGCCTAATACACTCTTTGGTGAGAATAAGTTTTTTGCTAATACTTATAGTAATACTCATATAACTAAATATCTAAATGACATTATCTTATATGTTATGAATATTATTGGATATTGGATGTCCATTTCTCTTCCACTTCTACTTGTGATTACTACCTTTGTAATGACTTGTTAGTGGCTCTTTATATGCTGATCTTTCACTTCCATTCTACCCTATAAATAGGACTATCTCATATGTGTATTGGTACACTTGAAGTGAATAGAAAAATCTCTAATCTTCTTCCACATTTCTTTTTGTCTTCTTCTTGGTCTTTTATCTCTTATTTCATAATACGTTATCAGCACAAAGTTCTACCGATCTAAGATTTTTTTTATGGAATCCATAAAGCATCGGTGGTTTGGATGTGTTGAAGAAGATCCATAAAAGCATCGGTAACTACATTCTGGGATGCGAGGTTCTTTTTGATCTTTGGTAACTACTTTGGTCATATTTAATCTTTGTATCGTCTAATTTTTTTGGGAGTTGTTTTTACATTGTCTAATCTTTACATTTAATCTTTTGTCATGTTTATATTAGATTTTAAGTTGGATTTTAAGGATTTATTTGATTCTTTGATTTTATGTGAACGGTACCACATATTTGGGAGATGGATAATTTTGTAATCTATGATGATTTTTTTAATTAATTTTCTAATATGTTTTCGTTAGTGGCCCTTTACTTCCCTCTCACTTATAATTGTGTTTTAAATCATGGTTTTCCTTTTGGCTAATATGCTCTTGAAGGATTTTAGTTACTTGATTGTTTCTAATAAATCTAAGGTAGTAACGGTTCAATGTTTTACTTTGATTCTGTAATATTTTTCTTTCAATCCTGTGAACTTATCAACAATTTTTACGTTATATTCATCATCCAATTTTCTTATTGATCGAATATTATATAAACTTTTCATTATTAATGTTTCTAATAATTAAACTAGTCATTGAAATGATCGGTTCAGCGGTTCTGCAATCTGTGATGACTTTTTAATTGTTTAACCACATTGGATGATGCATAGTTTTGCAATTTGTGATTGCATAGTTTTACAACAATATCTGGAAGTATAATCGTGTCCCCTTAGTTACCTACTTATTGTATTATATAGTTACCAACTTTTGTCTGGCGTTTTACATATTTATTTGTTCTATGAAGCAACAATTCTATTGCCAATAATTCTTCTTCTTATTTTTTAATTGTGATCTTATTTTTGTTTTATCTCATTTTCTATTTATTTATCATTGTTGATAAAAATTTGTTACATAACTCTTGAAGAACGATAAATTCATCATCCATGCATCCCTGAAGGATTGCACAAAGAAGGATTGTGGTATATGTAACATCCCTAATTTCGTTAATTTCAAATTAAGAAATTAACGAGTGATTTATTACTCGAATAGGTAATAAATCAAGTCACGGATATGAGGTTGTGACGAAAACAATTTATAATTGCCGGAGACAATAATTTAAATGCATAAACTGAGTGGAAATTAGTACTCTAAGGGTATTTTAGGATTTATACGACTTCCGTTAAATGATCTCCGAGACACAAAAAGTATCCAAAATACTCTCTCATTCCACACTTGTGATAAAATAAGAAAGAATTAAGAAAGAGAAGAAAATGTGGCAGAGAGAGAGAGAGATAAGGAAGGAAGGAATTAAGAAATGGATAAAATAATATAAAAGAGAAAGAAGTGATAAAGGAAGAAAAAAAACGTGGAAACAGAAAGAAAGAAAAATGGAACAGGCGTGAAACAGAGGAGAAACGGAGAGGAGAATGGCGTGAGGGAGAGAAGAGGAAAAATTGGAACTCTCATGAATACTCAACGGTTGTAAGTGATTTTCGTCTCATCTTCTTCCATTTTTCGTCCTCTATCTATTGGTACCACTTTCACACCCTAATTTCTTCTCTAACTCAAGTTACCATTAATGGGTTTTGAAGCTCAAAATTGGGGATTTATGGATTTAAGCGAAATTGAAGCTTGGAATTGATGATTGGAAGCTCAACAACTGATGTGGAGTGTTCGGTTCCGGGTTTGGAGCGGATCCGAAGCGTGTTCGTGTGTTATGTGTCGATCGAGCTTCGGAGAGTTTCGGTTGTTCGTGATTTTCATCACGATAGGTGAGTTTTACTCGCTTAGGGAATTTTAATGATTGTTTGTGTGTTATGTTTTAATGGTTTTCAAAATTCGGCGTTTCGCGAATTTTAGAGTCAAAACGGTATTTTACGAAAGTACGCGTGTTTGAAATTTAAATATAAACCATATTATTTGAATATGGAATTGTTATGTTTGGACTGGATTGTGTGTGCTATGGCTGTACGTGGTTGAAATCGGATTGAAATACAGTTTGGGATCGATTGGAGAACTAAACGGAACGGAATTGGGGACTAAGTTGAGAAGTTCCTATGTCCCCAATGTCCAATGTTTCGTTTCGACACTCCGCTCGGCTTCAAACTCCTTTTAAATCCTTTTCCTAACCACCTATAGTATATATGGATGAATTGTTGCTTTGTATGTGAATTGTTTTGTCTGGACTGGTTTTACAGGAAAATGTACTATTTTGGGATGTCCGTATTACGGAGAGAAACTCGGCGGATTTTTGTTAACAATTTTTATACACATCCCAATTGGTTTTGAAATAACGATTAATACTATTATTATTTCGAAAAACCGTAATTAGTATACGAGTGAGGACATATGTTTTGGAAATTGAATTGAACCAAAATGTTCATTTCTATTTTATATTTGGCGCGGGATGATTATATTCATCTAAACCGGCCTACTTTGAACAAAATGTTCATTTCTATTTTATATTTGGCGCGGGATGATTATATTCATCTAAACCGGCCTTCTTTGAACAAAGTGTTCTATTTTTATTTCTATAATTGGCGCGGGATGATAATGTTCATCTAAACCGGCCTACATTTGACGATATATATAAAAATATCGAGTTGAGGTGACGACCTCTATGTGTTTAGTATGCTAGGGGAGGGCAGTCATGAGCCCTGGCCCTAGGCCCCAATGTTAAAAATTATTCCGCCTTTAAGAGTTGTACACTTATTGGCTATGACGGGGTCCACCCATGCTTCTTTAAGGTTGTTGGTGGTGTACTAAAATTGATAAGACTTTATTGTAATTCATTCTTGGATTACCTTGTGTTTCCATGATTCATATAATAGAATTGCTAAGAGATCGATAAGTATTAACTTGCTTTGTGTCTATGTTATTATGTTTCCGCAATTCATATAACAGAAATTGCTAAGAGATCCATAAGAACTAACTTGCGTGTGTCTATGTTTTTAATTGGCTCATGAGTGTGGCTAGGGTCACGGTAAAGCTCAACGAGGCAAGTTGTCTCACCCTATCATATGTGGTTATTTTTACGAGAAACAGGATAAAAGAAAAGGGCGAAGCACGGCGATTGATGCTTGTGTGGAAGATGGATCTGAGCTTTCATGCTTTTGCTATTACATTGGTTTCTTTGTAATATATATATTGTATAACTTGACTTGATACAAGTTGTAAGTTATATTTCTGCTACTCTGATATACTCTGATATGTAATGTTTTGTATAATTCGCGTTTAAGGCGCGAAAAAATTTTTAGGGTGTTACATTTGGTATCAGAGCGGTTCGACCTAGTCGGACCTAGAGACCGTATGGTCAAGAGGTTAGATTAAGTCAGCTAGGGATTTAGACAATTAAATGTCAGAACCTTTCAGTATATTACGTGAAGTATTGAGTCAGGATCCACTCAATGTTTCATGTGAGTTACTGAGAATTATGACAGTTAGTTGCCTCGGCCCCGAAAATGTCCAAACCCTACACCATAGGAATTTTGGCCTTCTCAGTTTATCAGAGCACGCAGCGAAAGCAAAGGGCTATAGTTGGTGTTCTGAAGTAAATAAAGGGCAGCCTAGTTGGTTCGAGAAAGCGGTGGGCGAATGTTCAATCGATGAACAGTGTGCATTGCAAAAATTGCCGTGGAAGTTATCGTGAGTTCTGCAGGAACTACAATTAAGAAAAAGCCTTGAGCGTAATAATGACGATATCGTAAGACTGTTAAGATTAATTGATGCACCCGAGGTCCCGGCCAGTTGATTAGTCAGTCTAGCAGTTATGGAAATATTATCCTATATATAACCTTACTTTATGGATAGAATAAACCCCAGCTTAGATTGCAGTTAGAGGTTTCCTCTGGATAGCTGCGAGTATTGATAAGGTTCCTTTTTCCTTAAAGCCATACTGCGAAATGCTATGAAGCCGATCTAGTAAGTTGTAGTGCAATCTCGAGAATTGGCTCTGAGAACCTAATGCGGATCGAATTAGTTTTGGTTACGGTTTACGAACCAAGTCCTAATCAAGATAAGATCAATAGGTGATTTTGATGGTAACATGTCTTTGGGTTTCAAATAATTCCCGTTACGGTAATATTTCGGAAAGAGTGATTATTGGATTGAAAGACACCTGCACCTATAGGGAATTTTAATGTTAAACTTTCGGATGAGGAACTTGAGGAATATCTTTTAAATCTATTTACGGAAACTTGTGTCCAATCAAGTTATGCAATGGTATTGCTTGATTTTGAGAAATGACTATGAGTAATGAAAATGAGATGTCACATGTGAGGAAAATATATTCAAGATGATTGATATATATATATATATATATATATATATGATGAAGCTAGTCTCAGTTTGTGAGAAATTTTCGATAGTTCACCAACTTGTTTTATTTATAACTTCTAATCCGGAACTCCGATTCTTATGTTCCGGGATGCGTTGGAAAGCTAACGAAAATGTCTACACATATGAGTAGTTTGTGAATCAGTTGTTCAGTGGTATTCTGAACTGTATCTCTGTATTATCCCAAGTTGTTTGGTACTAAAGCGGTTGTAGAACATAAACCTATTATAGGCTTGGGAAGTTGAAAGAGGATTTTAAGTCATTAAGATGAGATTCCTAAACACTGTTTTAGGATGATACTCATTATAGTTTTCCTATGGACCTATTCCCCAGAAAAGGTTGTTAGTAGCTATAGCTTTTCAACAGTTGGTGGAGCTTCCAAAAGCGAACGATTATGAGATATGCCGCCAGTATATCCAAGGGTGGAACTTTCAATCTCTTAAAGTGTCGTTGTTCTATATTAAGACGGAATCAAGTGAGTGTGAGACACCTTACTTATTGTTAACCAAGACATGTTCCATACCAAATGGATACGTTAAAGAGGTTATGGTTATGTTTGAACGTTTGTGGAGCTGGAGAGTTGTGGGACCAAAGGAATGACTAAAGTGGTGAGAATTGTTCTCGGAATCAACGTTGGAAGCATTATATTGTGCCCGTTTGATTCCGTAGAAGAATCCTTCTATTTTGATTATTTCTTTGATGAGTATAATAACTGGTTTGACTTCGTGATGAATCCAAACATAAACGTTCCGCTTAGAGAAAGTCCTACTTAGCTAGGAAAGCGGTTATGTATCAAGCGAGGGATCTATGTGATTAGATTCTTTTATGCTTGAGTATTTGAGTATTAGACTCCATTCAAGAGAATGGTTGGCTTTAGAAAAGTTGTTTGACATATGATCCATACCTTAGTTAATGACCACAAGGACCATGATGAGAAAAACTATTTGAAGTATATAATAGTTATAACGAGAACCGTATGGTCTTTGCAAATTTGAAGGAGAGTACGAGGAGTATTTGTGATACTTTTAACGAAGCTTTAACTACAGAAAAAGTAACTTAAGACTATGCTATTCCAAACAGATCAGTTAAGAAATGTTGTTTTGATTGGAAGGTGGCTAGTTCGGCAATCACTCGTCTATATTCAATGAAATAAAGTCAAAGGACTTTGATCTGTAATCCATTTGTAATGCATGAAATTTTTGGTTCACAAGTTACATTAGCAACTACCGTGATTAGTTACTGAGTTAGTAACATTGGTATAATATTATTAATGGTCCCTAATCTAAAGAACATTTTGATATTTGGGATGGGTACATCCTTGTATCACTAGTGTTGATGGAATCCAAGTGAATGGATAATAGACTCAGTTCAATAAAATGGTTAGTTTTGGAATAGTCATCTGATTTCCAGGTTCTGAAAGGCCGTCCATGTGTGTGAAAATATCCGGATTTCGGAATCAAGTTTCGAAGATCGAGTCACGAGGTGAAAATACGTCTCATTAGTATGTCGGGTTAACAAAGAAACAAACTCCTATGGGTAAGTGGGAAGATTATTTCATATTCAAATGTTTCCAAGAAAATTTTTACAAAACCGTTACCCATTTGTGAGATAGTCATGAACTCATTAGTGATGAGTTTAACCCAAGTTCTAATAGTACGGTATCCCATAAAATCGAACATGATATTACCTAGTTTTCCCACAAGTTGGGGTGCTCTGTGTTACTTGTTGGAAAGAAAAGATGGGAGCGGGAGGTCGGGTATAAATTACCTCCAGGTTGGATAAAGTTATGGTTAAGAATAAGAATCTATGCTTAGGTTGTTTAGCTTCAAGGTGAAGCGGTGATTTCAAATTGTGGTCTAAAGTCGGGTTATTTTTAATTAAAAGTTAGGACTTAGATATTCAGAAGATAGTTATCCATACTAGATATGGACATTACGAGTGAGTGATGCTCTTTGGTCTAACTAATGTTCCTACGGTATTCATGGATTACATGAACCGAGTTTTTCACCCGTATTTAGACTAGTTGTTGAAATTTTCACCGATAACATCTTAGTATACATTAAGACCACTATAGAATATGAGTGGCGTCTCTGCGTTGTTACGAATATACTCGCAGAGGAGAAGCGATAGGCTAAACCTTAGAAGTATGAATTATGAGTTTCGTAGTGAAATTTTGGGAACATGTGGTCTCGATCTGTTGTGATGATAGAAATTCTAGTAAAGGTGAAGTCAGAACGAATTGGGAATTGTCGTTTTCAGTTTACCAAAGTAAGGAGTTATGAGGACTGATTGATTTGTATGGTAAGTTTATCGGAAGAATTCTCACAATAGTTCTTCCACTCGTTCGGTTAACTTGAAAAGGTCGGCCGTTTGGATGAGATTTCGATTGTGAGGAATATTTCTAGAATTGTAAGAGGGATTGATTTCTGCTTCAATCCTTATTCTTCTAAATCCGTCCCTGAGTTTTCGCTTTGGGAAGGGTTTAGTATGTGTTTGATGCTGAATCAACAAGTAGCAGTTTATGTATTCACGCAAGAGAAGCCTCATGGAAAGGATTTCTCCAACTCATGATTTGAAATGGATAACTAAGGTGTATGCATTGAGAACTGAAGATAGCTCTGAGTCGACAAAAAGAGTTATGTTGACAAAAGGAGTAGACCACGAGAGTTGGATCTGATGATCCTGTATTGTAAGAGTTACATCAACCATTGTTACCGGTAGAGTATTGCCGGCGAAGAACTCAGTTCTCGAGTGTATTGTGCTAGTGGAGTGTTGTATAGTTTTATCTTGGGCATTGTTCAATTTAAATGAAGTGTTTCTTGTATCCTAATTGAGGAAAGATCTTCTAATCCCGGTCAAGCGTGTGGAGTTAGAAGCGATCGATCTTTGACTAATTCGTCATTTCAGCCAATCCAAGTCATATCTTAGGTCTGAAGAGAAAATGCTTGGGCGAGAACAATTACAATTGCTTGAGGAGTTGTAATCGCGTTTTGGTTCGAGGAAGCTATTTGGGAATTGGAGGGCGATATGCGGACTAGATATCCGTATATATACTCTTGAGGTATGTTTGTCAAATTTTGAGGACAAAATTTTTCAAGTTGGGGTATTGTAACATCCTAATTTCGTTAATTTCAAATTAAGAAATTAACGAGTGATTTATTACTCGAATAGGTAATAAATCAAGTCACGGATATGAGGTTGTGGCGAAAACAATTTATAATTGCGGAGACAATAATTTAAATGCATAAACGAGTGGAAATTAGTACTCTAAGGGTATTTTAGGATTTATACGACTTAGTTAAATGATCTCCTAGACACAAAAAGTATCCAAAATACTCTCTCATTCCACACTTGTGATAAAATAAGAAAGAATTAAGAAAGAGAAGAAAATGTGGCAGAGAGAGAGAGAGATAAGGAAGGAAGGAATTAAGAAATGGATAAAATAATATAAAAGAGAAAGAAGTGATAAAGGAAGAAAAAAAAGCGTGGAAACAGAAAGAAAGAAAAAATGGAACAGCGTGAAACAGAGGAGAAACGGAGAGGAGAATGGCGTGAGGGAGAGAAGAGGAAAAATTGGAACTCTCCGCGAATACTCAACGGTTGTAAGTGATTTTAGTCTCATCTTCTTCCATTTTTCGTCCTCTATCTATTGGTACCACTTTCACACCTAATTTCTTCTCTAACTCAAGTTACCATTAATGGGTTTTGAAGCTCAAAATTGGGGATTTATGGATTTAAGCGAAATTGAAGCTTGGAATTGATGATTGGAAGCTCAACAACGATGTGGAGTGTTCGGTTCCGGGTTTGGAGCGGATCCGAAGCGTGTTCGTGTGTTATGTGTCGATCGAGCTTCGGAGAGTTTCGGTTGTTCGTGATTTTCATCACGATAGGTGAGTTTTACTCGCTTAGGGAATTTTAATGATTGTTTGTGTGTTATGTTTTAATGGTTTTCAAAATTCGGCGTTTCACGAATTTTAGAGTCAAAACGGTATTTTACGAAAGTACGCGTGTTTGAAATTTAAATATAAACCATATTATTTGAATATGGAATTGTTATGTTTGGACTGGATTGTGTGTGCTATGGCTGTACGTGGTTGAAATCGGATTGAAATACAGTTTGGGATCGATTGGAGAACTAAACGGAACGGAATTGGGGACTAAGTTGAGAAGTTCCTATGTCCCCAATGTCCAATGTTTCGTTTCGACACTCCGCTCGGCTTCAAACTCCTTTTAAATCCTTTTCCTAACCACCTATAGTATATATGGATGAATTGTTGCTTTGTATGTGAATTGTTTTGTCTGGACTGGTTTTACAGGAAAATGTACTATTTTGGGATGTCCGTATTACAGAGGAAACTCTGGCGGATTTTTGTTAACAATTTTTATACACATCCCAATTGGTTTTGAAATAACGATTAATACTATTATTATTTCGAAAAACCGTAATTAGTATACGAGTGAGGACATATGTTTTGGAAATTGAATTGAACCAAAATGTTCATTTCTATTTTATATTTGGCGCGGGATGATTATATTCATCTAAACCGGCCTACTTTGAACAAAATGTTCATTTCTATTTTATATTTGGCGCGGGATGATTATATTCATCTAAACCGGCCTTCTTTGAACAAAGTG
The DNA here is from genome assembly GCA_020916435.1 of Oxytropis ochrocephala. Classification (NCBI taxonomy): domain Eukaryota; kingdom Viridiplantae; phylum Streptophyta; class Magnoliopsida; order Fabales; family Fabaceae; genus Oxytropis; species Oxytropis ochrocephala. The sequence goes on from CM037089.1 coordinate 41,885,344, forward strand.
TTCTATTTTTATTTCTATAATTGGCGCGGGATGATAATGTTCATCTAAACCGGCCTACATTTGACGATATATATAAAAATATCGAGTTGAGGTGACGACCTCTATGTGTTTAGTATGCTAGGGAGGCGGTCATGAGCCCTGGCCCTAGGCCCCAATGTTAAAAATTATTCCGCCTTTAAGAGTTGTACACTTATTGGCTATGACGGGGTCCACCCATGCTTCTTTAAGGTTGTTGGTGGTGTACTAAAATTGATAAGACTTTATTGTAATTCATTCTTGGATTACCTTGTGTTTCCATGCAATTCATATAATAGAATTGCTAAGAGATCCAGTAAGTATTAACTTGCTGTGTCTATGTTATTATGTTTCCGCAATTCATATAACAGAATTGCTAAGAGATCCAGTAAGAACTAACTTGCTGTGTCTATGTTTTTAATTGGCTCATGAGTGTGGCTAGGGGTCACGGTAAAGCTCACTGAGGCAAGTTGTCTCACCCTATCATATGTGGTTATTTTTACAGAGAAACAGGATAAAAGAAAAGGGACGAAGCACGGGCAGTTGATGCTTGTGTGGAAGATGGATACGGAGCTTTCATGCTTTTGCTATTCTGTTGGTTTCTTTGTAATATATATATTGTATAACTTGACTTGATACAAGTTGTAAGTTATATTTCCGCTACTCTGATATACTCTGATATGTAATGTTTTGTATAATTCGCGTTTAAGGCGCGAAAAATTTTTAGGGTGTTACAGTATAATTCCTGAAGAACTATGTATCATTGTTTATGAAATATATCTTGAAGAACTTTAAAAAATTTAATATACAAGCATCCCTGAAGGATTATGGTATAGTTCCTGAAGAACTAATGATTTGGTAATCAAGTATCTTTGTACGATTGCACAAAGAATGATTTTCTCTATCATTGTCTATGAAGATTTGCTATAGTTCTTGAAGAACTCAAAGAAAGAAAATATTCAAGCATCCTTGAAGGATTGCTCATAGTATATATGATTTTCTTGATTATCATTGAAGAAATTTTGTGGTATAGTTCTTGAAGAACGAATTGGTAATTTAAGCATCTTTGGTGGATTGCACAAAATACATTTTTCTTTGCTCATCTCTTATGGAGATTTGTGGTCAAGTTTCAAAGAACTATACATTTGGACCATGATTAAAATACATTTTCTTTGCTCATAGTATATTTTGAAGTAAAGGAAAAGACATGTAATTTATGTCTCAAATATTCTCATGAATTAGCAAAATTAGAAAATATTTTCAGAAAAACATTACGAATCAAGATTATGTGATATTGTGATTGTAAAGAATACTTACAAACCACTCAATGAATTTAAGTTCATTCCTAGAAGTGAATGACTCACATTATAATTTTGGTACAAGAAAAGTTGTGGTGATGGTCATTGATGTGGTAAATATTGTCATTATCCTATTTAAAATTCGTATCATTTGTGATTGTGACCTTTGTTATTCCTAATAGTGGTAAAGTATCTTTTGGAAAAATGTAATTTTTCTTCTTTCTTTTGCTTGGAATTCCAAATAAATATGTTGCATGAAAAAAAGGGGAAATAAGAAGATTTGATTGTATGATTAAATCCTAATGAACTAGACACTTTTAAGTTCAAAAGAATTTATATATTTGTTTAGCAAATATAGTTCTCTACTGAGAGAGACTTTCTATGCTCTCTACTGATATTTTTTTTCTTCGAGAAATTGTATTTTATGCAGCTCCTTAAGTTTGATCATTGTAGGCATATAATATTGTAGAGGCTTAAGTTTCTCATGCCAATCTTTTATCATATTCATTTTATTTTAGGATTGAATGAGTATTGACACTAGCATCAATAATGGAGAAATGTGTTTCTCTCATAGTAGAACTACCCATATTATAATAAAGGATAAAAAAAATATTTCTCCTAGATATTGAAGCGAGAAACCAAAGTTAGTAATATATCTGGCTCTTCAAATATAATTGAAGGCTCCGGAAGAGCTAATATACTATTATCCGGGGGAACAAATTTACAAATTGAGAATGCATTATATTCCCCTAAGTCTCGTAGAAATTTATTAAGTTTCAAATATATACATATAAATAGAAATCATATTGAAACAAGAGATGAAGGAGATATTGAATATTTTTATATAGCGAGACATATTTTGATAAAATACGTGTAGTGGAAAAATTGTCTACTTTTTCATCTGATTTGTATTACACTTATATATGTGCAATTGAAGCACATATTGTTGTAAACCAGAAGTTTACATATCATAATAATTAAGTTGTTGGCAAGATCGGTTGGGCCATCCCGAGTATATTATGATGCGAATAATAAATTTCTATGTGAACTTGTTTTGAAGAGCCAGTAGTTTCTTCAATCTACTAATTCTTGTGTTCACTAATTCCCAAAGGAAATTGGCAATTTGAGAATATTAAATCTCTCATATTTCTAGAACTGATATAAGGTGATATTTGTAAACAAGTACACTAATCACGTGGACTATTTAGATATTTGTGGTTTTAATTGATGCATCAATTGAAGGCCACATATATATTATATATAATTGTCGTCATCTCACAACCGGAAGTTTGTGAGATTGTTTGCTCAACTAATTTGAGTAAGAGGTCATTATGTGAATTACCTTGAAAGCATATGATAAGTATTGTATGTCTATTAGAATTGATATTGGATATCACACGTCATACGTTCATTCAAAAATGGTCTTGAAGAACCATTCTTTAGATGTTTAAAGCTAATTACATGACCAATACTTATGAGATAACAAGTTCTAATTTCTACTTGGGAGCATGCAAATTTACATGTTGTAAAATTGATTCGCATCAAGCCAACAAGTTATCACAACTCTTCCCCTTTACATTTTGTTTTTGGTCACGAACTTAATGTTTCCCATCTTTGAATTTTTGGACGTGCAAGGCACTATGATGGGTCCTAAAAGAATTTTGGAAATATATATTGGATATAAATCTCCATGTATAATATAGTATCTTGAGCCAACAATTGAAGACTTGTTTAAAATCCAGATTGATGATTATCATTTAAAGAATTAGATTTTCCAACATTAGGGGAAGAGAATAAGCAAATTTGTAAAAAGAGAGATCGGTTGGTATGAATTATCATTATCTCATATTGATCCTCGGACTAAACAATGTGAACTAGAAGTTCAAAAGATAGTTCATTTGCAAAGCTTAGCAAATTATCTAACAAATGCATTTACTGATCCAAAATGTGTGACCAAATCATATATATCAGCTGCTAATGTTCCAATAGAATGAATGTCCCTGTTGGACAATCTAATATTGCAAATGAGTCTAAACCACGCCTGAAGCGTGGTAGGCCAATCGGTTCCAAAGATAAAAATCCTCGAACGACAAAAAGGAGCTAAAAGTAAAAATGGTCCAAGCGAGGATATAGAACTCTAAAAGAGTATTCGGACATAATTGACATTCTGCCTCGGAAGAACCGATCGTGTACTGAAAAGTTATGAAATTAAAGAGATCTCAATGAATTATGTCAAGAATAAAATACAATGGAACCAAACGAAGTTGTTCCGGTGTATCGACAAAACCAATGAGGTCCAAACGAAGATATGGGCGTCGCCCCATAAGCGTAACCGCCCAAGCACGCTGATTGGAGCGCACTTCTCGCAACCGGCCGAAATTTTCGCAAAACGGTCGGACTCTACAGTATATATACGCCATTCGCACATGGCATCAGGTACGTTCTCTTACCTCGTGTTATCTGCGCGGCGACCACTTACTTGATCGTCGGAGTGTCTTTGCGAGTAACACGGCGCTTCGCCGTGAAGCCAAGACCGGTCCTTTCTCCTATTCAACGACCGGCCTAGTCAAAGGACAACAACTTCAACACTTCATTGGTCAAGGTACGATCAGAAGTCAACGTTGACTATGTTTTTACTAAATATAGAGCTAAATGTGATAAATAATAGTAAGGATCATGGACCAAAGTCTACTAAAGATTGTATACAATGTGAATTGACCAAAATTTAAAGATAAGCAGAATGAGATGGTGAAATTGTGAGATACATAGCTCGACATGTTGCTCAAGGGTGGATGTGAGTACTTTTCAGTACTTAATTAGCCTTGTAGTGCATGAAGAGCTCAATTTTCACAAAAATGAATATTACTACAACTTATTTGTATGACTCATTTGTTAGTCATAATTAATAAAGATCCCCGAAGGATTTAATATTGCATTGCACACTTTTCGGATTTTGAGATGAATACCCACACTGAATCAATCCCTCCATGAGATAATATAATTTGAACACATATGGTAAATGAGGGATACAAAAATGACATCACCTATCCATATAGTTTTATAAAAATATTTGGAAAAGAATTTGCTATAACTGATGTCTATGTTGATGAGATAAATATTATCGGAACTCCCGAAAAGCTTCCAAAAACTATAGACTGTTCAAAGAAATAGCTCTAGATGAATGACCTCAAATTATATCTGATGGATTTTGAGGTTAAACTTATAGTTGACCTCTACATGGAAAATCCTAGAAGGATCCAAGATACAAAGAAATATCTTCAAATAAATTCTTTTGAAAAATAAAGTCTCATATTGATATGCAAAAATTATTTATATTGATTACATGAGTTATGTGGCAAGCAAATAACAAATGTCTCAGTCTTGAAGACTATAAAAGCATGCATGCATATCACAAACCAAAATGCATCAGAAAAGGGGCAATGAATAAATCATTTTTATGTATGTTACACAAATTAACAATGCGATATACACGGTGTTTTTCGATCTAGATCAAAATCGAGATTACAAGTCATTATTATCTACATGTGGTGACAACTGAAATATCTTTATGGTCTACAAAACAATCTATGGTTCTTGCTTCTTCATTTCATGTCCAAATGCCAACAATTCAAGGAAGATGCTTTGAAGATAATACTGATCGCAAAGTTCCATTAAAAGAGGATATAATCACAAGTAACAGTGGAGTAGATTGTTCCATATGCACTCAGGGAGAAACTCCAAATGTTGAAATTCATATTCGGAAGTGGTGCTTCAATCAGGGGGAGAAAAGCTGCACTCTTTTTCCCTTTACCATGGTTTTGTCCCACTGGGTTTTCCTGGAAAGGTTTTTAACGAGGCAGTTCCCTCTGGTAGGATATTGTACTCTTTTTCATTCACTAGATTTTTTCCCACTGGGTTTTTTCTAGTAAGGTTTTAATGAGACATATCCTCAATGGACATCCAAGGGGGAGTGTTATGAATATTATTGGATATTGGATATCCATTTCTCTTCCACTTCTACTTGTGATTACTACCTTTGTAATGACTTGTTAGTGGCTCTTTATATGCTGATCTTTCACTTCCCTTCTACCCTATAAATAGGACTATCTCATATGTGTATTGGTACACTTGAAGTGAATAGAAAAATCTCTAATCTTCTTCCACATTTCTTCTTGTCATCTTCTTGGTCTTTTTTCTCTTATTTCATAATATTATATCAATTTTGTATTTTATATTTCTTTCCATAACTATATTGTTTAGTAACACATTAACAAATTTTAAAATTCCAATATTTTTTATTAGTAAAAGACTTCATTGATTTTTAAATTTATAAATTGGAATTTATTAAAACTTTTACTCTAATCAAATTGCTAATATGATTTTACAAAGATTACTTGACAGTAAAAAAAATCTTAAAATATATTGTCCAAATGATTTCCAATAAGAAAACACATATTCTCACAACAAATTAATTCTCCAATAACATACTCTATTTTACAATAATTCAATTAGTATATAAGAAACATACTCCATTATAATTCAAATTAATTCTCCAATAACATAGTCTATTTGACAAAACAACTTTCATGTAGTCAAAGTTAGCGCTAAAGATAAATCTAAAATTCAAATATTTTGTACTTCTTTTCTTATCTTAGCTTCACAATCACTTCTGATGAACCTAACCCTATACCACCCCTTCCGATGTTAAATATATATATACACACATAAGCATATCTATATATTATAATATAATTCATAATAGGTTTATTTATCGTTATGTACAAACAATTTTAATTTTTTACGTCAGATAACACATTAAAATATCAAATTAACTATTTTTTCTCCTAAAAAAACTAAAAAATTTAAGTTAGAATGAGATGTATACCCATGCTTTGTACGGATATATATATATATATATATATATATATATATGAGTAGGGATTATTTTACTCCAAGAGTAAATTTAAAAGAGTTACTCCACATCCTAACCATTGATTAGATTGAAATCAACGATTAGGATGTGAAGTAACTCTTTTAAAGTTACTCTTGAGTCAATTGAACTTCGACTATATATATATATATATATATATATATATATATATATATATATATATATATATATATATATATATATATATATATTATATTTAAATAAGAGTTTTTCAAAAAAAGCCCATGTCACAACACAATAAAGCCACGTTTGTCAATGAAAAAAAGCCACGCAAGCAATAAAAAAATCACTATCGTTGGATCATTCGGTGGGATTTCGGATAGAGAAAATCAACGGTTTACAAAAAAGGGGATTTCGGTAGTTGTTGAATAATTGATGAACAAACAAGAGAACACAGTCAATAATTAGCATTAAACTTTTCGGTCAAACCTTCAACGGTTACAAAAATTTTACAGCCGTCGATCACCGATTTGCAGCTGATCCAATGGATATGATTTAGCTGTTTTTTCATTGTTGTTTTAATTGCTGTTTTTTAATGGATTCGGTGTATCTCTATTTTTTAATTGCTGTTTTTCCATGTGACTTTGGTACAATATTGAAATCTTATCTTATCTTAATCATAAGTATATTAAATCATGAGTTGTCCACATATACATCCACGTAGGACCAATAGGAAAATGCCACGCACATTTCATGAAAAATACGTGGCAAGCCACTTCACATCTTAACATCCACGCCTGAGCAAACGAACCGATCTGATTGCATCTAACATAAAAAGCATTCAAACGAATGGTATACAGCGCTTGGGCCATCAAACAAATTCGCTGGTATTCTGCGGTTTGCTCTGTCAATAATTACAGCAAAGAAACATCCATTTATTTGCAATTAATTGTATTCAAACATTTCCTTATATCATGGATCCAAATTACACCTACTGAAAACTGGAAGCGTGCAAGGGAAGAAGTTTTCTCAATCGAATAAAAAGATGTTCCAGTCGGTGTTCCATTGCAATACTATTTTGTCCACTACTTATTGCAGCAAAACTAATTTGCTGAAATGATATCGTGTTTGCTAATCTGTGTATTAACCAGAATACGATAACTTCAATATATCCAAATTTTAAACCAATTTTAGCTAAATTATTGCAAATTAGAAATAATTTTTATTGGATCCAAATAAAATTAATATGAAACACAGCTACCAATTGTTTTGACAATTACCCAATTAAAATCAATGTATTTGTCAAACTAAATTGGTTAATGATATAAATATTTACCCCATCACATTTTAATATGTCATTGACATTTATAATTCAAGATTTCATTAATAAATTAAATAATTTAGTGGTATAAAAACATACTCATTCCAATGAAGTTCAGCATTCTAAAAATTTCAGTGAGTCACACATCAAGCTTACTGTATGGTCAAAAAATTGCTCCTTTATTTGACAGAATCGGGTGAGGAGTTATTTCCCATATGGTGGTTTTGGATCGTAGATGAATAACACGAAACCGGCTGCGCGTTGGTGCACAAAGAGGAAAGCAAAGTTTCAGTAATTGTAGAATGGGGTTTCGAATATGGTAATAGAATAATAGTGTAGTAGTTAATGACTAAAATGGCCTTGCATTACGCATAAATACCCATAAATATCCCCTACTTTGACTGAAAAAATAAAGGTTTTTTAATTTTACTTTTGTTATCCCCCATTATTTTCTATATACTAAACATCCATGTGTTTTTTAAAATTACTTCATTTACAAATGTAATACAAAAAATCATTGTCTATGATAGTCTAAACTAATTATATTTATATATATATATATATATATATATATATATATATATATATATATATATATATATATATATATATATATATATATATATTAGATAACATTAACATTTTATAAACGACGGTGTGTCTGAAAGACACATATATGCATCACACCATACATGAAATTGACAAAACACTATTTTTTACCTACCAAACCACGAATACAAATATTATGCTTAAAAAAAATGTATACCCGTGCTGGCACGGGTGATACATACTAGTATATATATACATATATAAAAGTAATTAATTTTGTAGTCTTTTTATGTGTTTTTAAATTAAAATATTAAATTGTGCTAATTGTGCTCATTTTTATATTTTTACTCTTATTTTCTTTTATACTTTTTTAAATATTAAAATATCAAAGTAAGACTAACTTTTATATATATTTTTCAATTTTGTTATATTTTAATTTTATATTTTTTTTCTTCTAATTTTAATAAGTTTTTGGAGTCCCTATGGAGACGATAGAGATCCATAGTGAGGGGAATGGGGAGAAAAACCATCTGAAGCGAGAAAGAGACGAGAATGAGGGACAATTTGGAAGGCGGTGACGAAACCACTCTATCTCATTGTCATCCCTAGACCAAACATAGCCTATTTGGCTAAAAAAGAGATATAGACGTGTGTATTTGGGTTTCTAGTGGGTGGGAGGAGCCCTACCCTTAAGAGGCTCTCAAATTAGTTCCACGTGTGTGTCCTATAATTCATATGTTTTAGGCCAATAATCGACCATCCAAACTCATCCACAATATCCTTGGCCATAACAATGGGACCAAATTTGGGACAATCCCTTGTGAAGTAAATTTCAGTTGATCCCTAAACTAACAACAAAAACCAAACAAATCTGGTATGTCTTATTGAATTTGTATTTTAATTAAATAAGGGACTTTGTTGGGTTCACACATGTCCTAGCCCAAATAAGTATCCTCTTCCTCATTGTTTTTTAAAGGAAATAAATGACTTATTTTAATTTCCGTGTTATTGTATCGACTTTGTTAGTGACTAATTTACGTTGAGCGCCCCGACGACCAAGATTTACTCGAACTTTGTCAATCAGTGTTTTTCTGCACACACCCAAAACTCGCATTCAAGCGCTCTGGATGTGATCCAAACCCACTTACCGCTCGGATCGGTCCTTATTGGTAAAAGAAATAAAACTTTGATATTATAGTTTTGAGTCTACAAAGGGTATAAAATCACACTTTTTTAAAGTTAGTGACATTTTTATTAAATATATTTATACACAAAAACTATAATAATTCCGATCTTAATTTCTTTTTGAGAAATGAAAATGACTTTTTCTGGTCCTTTTGATCTACCCTTTACCTCTTTTACTTATGCCTTTCTTAGGTTATCACCTAGTGGGTGGTGTGGAAACATCATTTTCAAATAGGAAACCCTTTGTTGTTCATGTCTCAAAATTGTCCATATCTACCTTACACAAAAACTAAGAGTATAGCATTGCATCATTGAAGGTTCATTTCATATATATATATATATATATATATATATATATATATATATATATATATATATATATATATATATATATATATATATATATATATATATGTATAAACGAATCAAATTTTTCATGGTTTTTAATATGCTTTTTAAAATTGGATATGATTACGCCCGTGTAACCCTTAGGAAGGTGCCAGAGAAAATCCAAACCGTCCAAGAAGTATATAGGAAGTGACAAAAAATTGATTTTTGAGTAAATAAATAAATAAATAAATATTACTAGAGCTGCCAAGGAGGATTCTCTTTCAAGTTCATGTACATATATATAACATCAAAGAAGAAATGGGGGCGAAAAACGACATGGATTAAGATTTAGGCCTTTTGTTTTCGTACCCCCCTCATTCCCTCCCACACCCCCATAATCCAAAAAATTCCAATAATACCCCTGCCTTTTTAAAAAAAAAAAAAAAATTCAAATTTTTCGGAATTACCTCAAAATAAGGTAATTCCGGTTCAAAAAATAATTGATAATTTCGGAATTACCTTTAAAACAGGTATTTTCGGTTCATAAAACATAAAAAATTTCGGAATTACCTCTAAAAAAGGTAATTCCGAAATTTTTAGTTTTTTATTAATTTTTTTAAACTTTGTATATTGAATTAATATTTAAACGCTGCGTTATATTTTGGAACTATGATCACGAATCTGCCATACGATTTAAATAACAATACGTCAAAATATATAAAATGAAAGCAACATAAAATAGAGTACAAATACAATTATGGGTCAAAATGTCTAAAAATGACCAAAAATAAGCACGTGAAGTAGGTGAGCGGCGACATCTAGAGCATCCCGCCAATCCAGACGGGCAGTGCGTATATATACGATTTGTTTTAATTTTTATTACTAAAAGGCTATTAAAAATAGTCAAAACTACTCTAAAAAAATATAAAAACACCACTAAAAATCTAACAAAACCAAAATAAGGCTATACAAATTTTTTTAGATTTTTGGAGACTATGAAAAATTAAAAAAATCGTAAAAATAATAAACGATGGAATTTGGGATTTTGAGGTCAGTAGTCCCAGTAAGAAGTCCCTTCTAGGGAGTCTTGATTCTTGATTTTTTCGCTTCTAATGGTCGTGGTTTCATTACGATCGAGTATGTTGTCCGAAAACCGATTTTTAGCCTAAATTATTCGTTCTACGTTGGTCAAAAGACTCTGCTTTCGCTCTACGTTTATCCGATCGTCTACTCGCCATTTGCTCAAAAAATAAATGTAATTAGAAAATATTAAAAATTGAAAAAAAAAAATTAGATTTTCTAATTACCTAGTAATTCCGAAAAGAATTTTGAAATACCTCGAAGTGAGGTAATTAGGTTCATATTCTGACAACCTAATTACCTCCTTTCGAGGTAATCCGAAAATCTTTCGAATTAGAGGTAATTCAGAAAATCTTTCTAATTAGAGGTAATTCCAAATTCCAATTTTTTTTTTTTTTTAACAAAACCATGTAATTTTTGGGAAAAAGTAGGGGTATTTTTGTCCATTTGGGACATTATGGGGGTGTGGTAGGGAATTAGGGGGGTACCGAAAATAAAACCCTAAGATTTATGAGAAAGCCAAACCGAAACTTCCATGTGCCACTAACATGGTAGGGTCTAATATAGGTTTATAACAAACTAATGCACGGGTAATAGTGTATTTGTTATAATTTGACAATTGTAAAATTTAATACAAGAAAAAGAAAAAAAACTCGATAAAAATGTTATATTTCAACTTGCTTAAAAAACTTGTGTTGCAGAAAGTTAAAAATTCAGAATCTCCTTCTAATCTTAAAAATAGAGTAAAAACTAGAAAAAAGAAAACGAGATCTAATATAAGAAATGCACCTCGTTGTCTCTCCCGTAGCCGCTCTCATTGTCGCTCTAATTATCGCTCTCGTTGTTGCTCTTGTTCCAGTCCCCGTTGCCAATCCCGATTGTTGCTCCTTGTTGCCGCTCATGTTGTCAGTCTCTCGTTGCCGATCTCAGTTGTCACTCTCGTTGCCACTTGATTGATTTTAGTAGTTTAAGTAGATTACAGTCAATAGTAAATTATTTTATTTTATTATGTTTTTGTTACAAACTAAGGGGGAATTATTGTCTGTGCCAAAATTTTTTTGTCAGTTACGTATTTGCCCCTAATGTACACGTGTCATTTATGTAGTTGCGCTTAAAATGTAAATTTTATGAAACCTTTCTTTTTATTATATTATTATTAATTATAGAAGATTAGATTAGATTTAGTATATTTTTTTAAGATAAACTTTATATTTAGTATATAATATTATTATATGGATATTGATCGTAAAAAAAGAGATGCATGCAAAAAAAGAAAGAGAGAGATAGAGATAGAGACAGAGATAGAGAGAAAGAAAAATAAGTAAAACAAAAAGCAAAAACTAAAAGTAAAAAGCTTACGCAATTTTGTCTTTTAGTGAGTAAATGGCAATTTTGCCCCCAAATTGGACACGTGGCAAGCTTATAATTGCATTACTTTAGACATATTACTAACATGTCTTTTGATGATATTGAAGATTAGATAGATTAGATTTAGTATATTTTTTAGATAAACATTAGATTAAGTATATATAAATATAATATAATTATATAGATATTGATCGTAAAAAAAAGATATTCCATGCGATAAAGAAAGAAAGAGAGAGATAAAGATAGAGAGAGAGAGAGAGATAAGTAAAACAAAAAGAAAAAGTAAACATGAAAAGTAAAAAGCTTACAAAATTTTGTCTTTTAGTGAGTAAATGACAACTTTTTCCCTTATATTGGACATGTGGCAAGCTTATAAGTGCACTATTTTGAACTTTTTGCTAGTATGTCATTTGGTTATATTGAAGATTGATAATACGTGTGGGTTGTAGGCTACTCGAAACTCAATCGGGCTAGCTCACCACATGTAGTGGTGACCTTGAGCATGGACGACAAGGCCGGTCGCTTATAACTCTATTTTTTTGGGCTTCAAAATTTATTGTACTTAATAGTATATACATATATTTAAATACAAAAATTTTATGTTATTGCAATTATAATTATATATACACACCACTACAAGAAAATCGCTGATTTGCGACGGAAATTTCCGTTACAAATTCGCATTTTCGATGGACAAAAATCCGTTGCCAAACCACTCGTCGCAAATATCTGTGGCAAAGTCATTACAAATTTTTTACACACATAAATTTAGATCATTTTCTAATCGTATTGCAAACTTTTTGAAATTTATTTAAAACACTATTATTATTATGATTTTGATAATGAAATTTTATTTGAAGAATTTGAAGTCATTATAGAGAGAGGTTTTATTTTTCGAATGAAAATCAAGTTGGATAATATTAATTTTTAAAGGTAATTAATTGTTTTCATAATGCATGCTGACATATAAAATAATACTCCCTCCGTTCTTAAACTTTGATCTTTTAGGCCTCTTTTATTCCAAAACTTTGGTACTTTTGAGATACCAATTTACAATTTACCAAATTTTTCCAAGTTTGCCCTTTATCTTTAATTAATCTCCAAATTAAAATTAACTGTCACTATTCACAATATGAACTCATTTGGATTCCCAAGTCAGTGAGTATTAATGCTACAAAAGGGTACTTTAGTCATGGTATTGCAAATTTATGATTTCTTAATTTGTGTGAAACACTCTAAAAAGACCAAAGTTTAGGAATGGATGGAGTATTAACTATGTCGCAAATTAGATTAAGCAGTCTTACTTTAATTTCTATGGAAAATTATTTTTAAAGAACCTTGATTGTGAAAAAATCATTAACGACTTTTAACAAAAATACAAGGAAAATATTCAACTAGTTACAAGTGTACCATTTTATTTGTTCATCGGCAACCGAAATCTTAGGACCTACCCTGACTACATGTTCAAGTCTTATTGGTCTGACAAGAAAACCGACCGATTGTAAAAAAAATCTCAAATTTAACTATCTAAGCTGCATGCTGACACTATTTTTTTTTTTGGATTTGGCGTTTTCTGTCTGAGGTACGTGTTTAACCTCTGTCTGGTCAAAACGTTGTAATAATATCCGGACCTATGCCAAGTACCTCTGCAATATTGGGTCTTTTGTTATGAAATTCTCTTTGACCTGGGACACTACCAGTAGTGAATCAATATTTAGCTTAATGACTTTTACCCCGAAGTCTAGAGCCAAGTCTCAGTCCGACATTGAAAGTCTCGTACTCTGCTTGGTTATTAGAGGTGCTGAAAGAGAAGCTAAGTGATACTTCGATCATTAACCCCTCAAAATTTTCAAGGATGAGTCCTGCCCCGCTGCCTTTGCAATTAGAGGAAACGTCTACGTGGAGTTTCCAGTGCAGGGAACTCGAATCGGTGGAAGTCAGCGCCATTTCGGCAACAAAACCGGCAAGCACTTGTGCTTTGAGGGCTGATCGAGACTCGTATTTGATCCCGAACTCAGATAGTTCAACAGCCCACTTGATGATCCTTCCTGCTAAGTCGGGCCGATGTAAAACCTGTCGGATAGGCTGACCTGTCCTCACGACAATCTGGTGTGCCACAAAATAAGGTTTCAGCCTCCTGGCTGCCACCACCAGGGCCAGAGCTACTTTCTCAATTTTATGATACATGGACTCTGCCCCCTGAAGCACTTTGCTGACAAAGTATACTGGTCGTTGGTCGGCCTCTCTTTCTCGAATCAATACGGCACTAACAGTTTCCTCAGCTATGACAAGGTATAGGTAAAGAGTTTCCCCATCTACCGGCCTCAATAAGATTAGGGGTTCCAAGAGTATCTATTTGAGTTCGACTAATACAACCTCTCATTTCGATGTCCATTTGAACTCAACTCCCTTTTTCAGAATTTTTTACAGTTTTTTCGGAGCGATCTATTTGCCGCCTTCGACACGAATCTTGACAGTGCTACAATCATCCGTGTCAATTTTTGTACTTCTTTCTTGGTGGAGGGTGGATGCATGTCAGTCACAACCCTGCATTTGTCCGGGTTAGCTTCTATTCCCATTTCTGTGAGGCAAAACCCGAGGAACTTTCTTGCTCTGACACCAAAAGTGCATTTCTCAAGATTGAACCTGAGGTTGTTCTTTCTTGCTTCGGCAAAAATTTCTGTGAGGTCGGCCAGATGTCCCTCGTCCACTTTACTTTTCACAATCATGTCGTCAAGGTATACTTCGACGACCCTGCCGATCAGGTTTTGGATACCTTATTCATCATCCGTTGGCAGGTGGCCCCAGCGTTCTTAACGCCGAAAGGCATGACCTTATAGCAATAGTTACCTCGGTCGGTCATGAATGTTGTCTTCTCCTGGTCCGGCAAGTTCATGGAAATCTGGTTAAAACTGGAATAGGCGTCTAGAAAAGACGGGAGGCAGAAACCTAAGGTATTGACGACGAGTCTGTCGACGCTGGTTACCGGGAAAGCATATTTCGGGCAGGCCTTATTGAGATAGGTGTAATCCACACACATTCTCCACTTTCCGTTGTTCTTCTTCACCAGTACAAGGTTGGACAACCATGTAGTGTATTTAACCTCTTTTACGAATCCTGCAGAGATCAGGTCGGCCACAGCCTTTGACACTGCCTCGGCCTTTTCTCCGCTTTGTACTATTCTGCGCTGGGCAACATACTTCGCGCCGGGGTTTACTGATAGGTGGTGACAGGCCACTTCAGGAGGTATTCTCGGCATATCGGCGGCGGACCACGCGAACAAGTCGGCATTCTGGCGCAGACATGCTGTTAGACTTTCCCTTACACTGTCACTTAGGTCGGCCCCCAACTTAACCGTCTTGGCTGGGTCATCACCTAAAGGGATCTCGAGAAACTCCCCATGTGGCTCAGGGCATTTTATTTTCTTCTTGAGCTCTCTCGCTAGCTGATCATCATCCTCGTCTATAGAACTATCCGGGTCGTATCTGGCATCGACATCCGTGAGATTCACTTTGTTAGCTAACGGTGGCAACTCATGGAGTTTCTAATGTTGGCGTCGGGTTTCTTTGAGGGAGAGATAGTGGCATCTTTCAGGTGCCTCGAGATCGGCAGATAGGGTTATGATTTCATCAGTCAACGAATAAAACTTCATCTTAAGGTGCACTGTTGATGCCACAACGCCGAGTTTGGCGAGACGACCTCCCAACGATGCACTGATACAAAGACGTCAAAGGCAAGACCAAGAATCGGGTCTTGATTGTTCGAGAAATTTTCCGTTGTCCATAAGTTACCATTACGTCGAGGTAGCCCAACGGTCGAGACAACTCTTCCCCAAGTCGGACAGGTCCGTGTCGAGATAGGGGCTCAAGTCGGCTGGGGATAGTTTGAGCAGGGGGAGGAGACCTTGAAACATGATGTCAGCGGAGCTCCCTTGGTCCACGAGTATTTGTTTGACCTCAATGCCCAACATGGTGGCCGAGATAATCAGGGGGATGTACTCATTGGGCTTCGCGATTTGGAGATCTTGGTCGGAGAATAATAACGGGGGCCTGGACGAATTTAGCATGGAATTGGAGTTTTTGGTTAGATTGGTTATTTCTTGCCATTTGCGTTTCAGCACCTGCCGTGTCTCGCCGGCTGAGACAGAATGGCCACCTGTAACAACCATCGTCGTCGGTGGGATGTTGCCTCTAAAGGAAGGAAAGAATTCGGGAGAGAGTTCTTCCACTGTGAGCTCACTTTTAGCCATCAATTTAATTAGAAAAAATAGATGAGAATGATAATGAGATGCCATGTTCTATTGTCATTTTCAACTTGTCGGTTCAACCTCTACGATGTAAGCTTTCAAGTATGAGAAATGAACCCTATTCAACACTATTATTAGCTAGTTTCTGGCCATGGCATTACACGTGACCTAACATCCAACAAAGCAACAAAAAATGTCCACAATGTCTGCCTCTTCTCATGTGTCTCACACAATTTGATTCATCATAATTTTACTAGGAAAAAACTCTTACAAAATAATAAAAAAATACAATTAAACAATAAACTTTTTTTTTGAGCTGAATTAAACAATAAACTTATCGAAGGGGAAGCATGGAGACCTTTAGATAATATATATTCCTATTTTAGTTTAATTTTCTTTCAGATACAAACAGTGCTGTGCTAGCTGACACATGATACGATATCGTATCATGCATATTAAACAGAGATATTAAGAATATCTGGTCTCTCAGTATATTGTATTATATTATATTATATAAATTAAATAATTTAAGAAATATAAATATAATTTTACCATCTACAAGCATATACCTTGGGAAGTTAAACTTCAGTGGAAGAGAAGTTAATTTATACGTGTCTTAACTCTTAAGTGACGAAACTACTTTAAAAATTTACTTTCCTCTTTTTAAATATTAATCTTCCAAAATATTCTCAAACATTAGAGATCAAAGTTTCTAATTTACAATATAATTTCTTGATATACAAAAAAAAAAGGGATCTTATTTAGTCAATATAAAAAACTGCATATACCCAAGAACACTTGATAAGATGATAGAGATCTCTTCCATTCCATCTTAATCAGGGTCCTGTGATCGAATGCAGACTTAGATATGCAATAGTAGTGTTAAATCTTTTGAGGGAGAACTTTACCGCCTATTATGATCAGAAGATACCCCGTTTATAAAAAACTGTATACAATCTTTTGTCCACATGGTTTTTTTTGATGAGTTTAATATATGCTACTGAATACTACTAATTTTGACATGATCTTTCACCAAAAAATACTTACCACATTAATGCAATAAATTTTTTGGAGTTGGCAGAATCAATTAATTAGCAATATTGCATTATTTTATCTCACACACGAAGGTTAGTGTTGCACAGCTTGTCCAACCAAAAGCAAGGCTGTTTCTTTTTAAATTATCTACCAAACACTTCAATTACATTTAAGAACTGAATAAATTAACATTCATACCTTTGTACCCACACCTACGTGGCACATTCCCAAGCACATAGAAGTTTTTTTTTTTTTACAATAATACAACCAACAAAAGTTTTATTTTTATTTTTTAACTTTTTAACAGGGATCAATACAAAAGTGCTCTTTGCTTCTCCTATATGACTCGAACTCATTATCCTTTGAATGTAGATGAAATGTTTTACCAACTGAACCACGCTTTGTTGTCTACACAAATAACGGAAGTGCTATATCAAATATTACATATGGTCTCAACTATTAACAAAAATAGTTAGATTACTGCCGTCAAACGATTTAGGTGGTCTCGTTGACAACTCACGTTTCAAGTTAAATAAGTTAGATTCAAGTTTCAATCTCAAAATGTATGCTACTTGATCAAGATTAAACGGTCTAGATCGTCTAACTGTGACACTGAGATTATCTTGTAACAGAAGAAATTCCTATTTCATTGAGGGTGTTATTTTTGGTACCCCCCTCATCATCTACCACACCCCCATAATATCCCAAATGGACAAAAATACCCCTACTTTTTCCCAAAAATTACATGGTTTGTTAAAAAAAAAAATTTGGAATTTCGGAATTACCTCTAATTCCGAAAAGATTTTCGGAATTACCTCAGAAATGAGGTAATTCCGGTTCACATTTGTGAAACGGAATTACCTATTTACGAGGTAATTCAAAATTACAATTTTTTTATTTCGAACGAATAATTTAGGCTAAAAAATCGGTTTTGGACAACATACTCGATCGTAATGAAACCACACCATTAGAAGCGAAAAAATCAAGAATCAAGACTCCTTTAAAAGGGACTTCTTACGGGACTACGGCCTCAAAATCCCAAATTCCATCAAGCATTATTTTTTACGATTTTTTTAATTTTTCATAGTCTCCAAAAATCTAAAAAAATTTGTATAGCCTTATTTTGGTTTTGTTAGATTTTTAGTGGTGTTTTTATATTTTTTAGAGTAGTTTTGACTATTTTTAGTAGCCTATTAGTAATAAAAATTAAAACAAATCGTATATATACGCACCGCCTGGCCCTGGATTGGCCCGGATGCCCTAGATGTCGTCCGTTCACCTACTTCACGTGCTTATTTTCACTCATTTTAGACATTTTAGACTAAAAAAAAATTAAAAATTTGAATTACCTTTTTAGAGGTAATTCAAAAATTTTCATGATTATGAACCAGAATTACCTTTTTAGAGGTAATTCAAATTTTAATTTTTTTTTGAACCAGAATTACCTTATTTTGAGGTAATTCAAAAAATTAAATTTTTTTTTTTTTAAAAAGGCAGGGGTATTATTGGCATTTTTGGGTTTATGGGGGTGTGATAGGGAATGAGGGGGGTACGAAAAATAACACCCTTTCATTGATCCTTGAGCATTGGAAAAGAGGGGCTGCATCATGGAAATGTCTACATAAGCTTCTACTTTTTTTTTGAGAATTAACTATCTTACCACTGTGCTAAGATACTCTTGTAACATAAGCTTCTACTTTTGATTATATAAAAAGATACTCTTCCATGTGCTAAG
Organism: Oxytropis ochrocephala; assembly: GCA_020916435.1. Classification (NCBI taxonomy): domain Eukaryota; kingdom Viridiplantae; phylum Streptophyta; class Magnoliopsida; order Fabales; family Fabaceae; genus Oxytropis; species Oxytropis ochrocephala. The sequence continues at coordinate 41,904,397 of CM037089.1, forward strand.
ATACTATTTATCATCTACTTAAGACCCTACCCATTTCTATTGAAAGTGCAATTTAGCTTTTGACTGAAACACTTAACATCAAGCACTAGCTAATCAATCATACCTATCCTCTTATCCAATTATCCAAAAATACATTGGAAAAAAATATTAAACTTATGGCTAACTATCTATCCTTTTTTTTTTACAAGGGCTAACTATCTATCTATGTTTTTTTTTTAAAAAAATCGGGTATCCTATGTGCGAAACTAGAAAGACTAATCTTTCGAGCTGATATGACCACAATGAGGGCAAAACTCCTTCAAGAAATTTAACTATCTATTTATGATATTTTTTTATAGGTAATATTAGTTGTTAATTGTTAGATGGGTGGAGGGAAATGTTAGTTTCCAGAGTTTGAATCTCGGACTTCCATCTTATACTCATTTGATATCTCTTAACTCGCTAACTAGACTACCTAGACAGGGTACCAAATGATATTGATTTTGGTCTATTAAGTTGGGAAGAAAGATAGTTGAGAATGCATGTGCATGAATATGGCCCACAATATAAGCAGTTGGGATCACCAACTAGAACAAACGCATGTGCAGTTGATTTGTCATTTGTTTTGTGACTTTTAGGGGGGGAAAAAGCACGCGCCTATGTTTATGTTATTAATGATTAATGATATCAAATTTTATGTTAGTTATAAATAGAGGTACCCTTTAAGCTTAGGACCATAGAACTTAGCTAACAAATTGCAACTTCCCCTGTTTTCTCCCCTGTTTCTGCTCTGTTTTTAGCATAATGGCTCTGAAGATTAGAATGGAATTTTCAATTGTGATGATGATTCTAATTGTTGTTATTATTAACATGAATTTTCAAAGTTCCTTAGCTGATTATGGTGGTTGGGAGAGTGCTCATGCCACTTTCTATGGTGGGGGTGATGCTTCTGGCACAATGGGTAAGTAGCTTTTGCTTTGTCCTTTTAATAGCTTCTGGCACAATGGGTATTCATAATATACACATATTTTTTAATTTTTAATTATGGTTTATGATAATTATATTGGCATGTATAAACCTTGTTCAATTAGCAATGTCATTTTCTATCTTAAGGACTTTAAATCAAATATTGTCCTCATCTATTTCCTCCCTTTTACTTTGAAAATTCAAGATGAACCAAGTCAACACTAATACACTACTCATTATATTTTTATTAAAAAAACTATAAATTTGTTTAATTCTCTTCTTAAAATCTATTTTTCAGTTTTTAAAAAAAATTAAAAACTAAAAAATTTGTTTGGTTAACTTGTTTTGTAAATCTGTTTTACAAGACCATTTCTTATTTTCTTTTTATAAACTACAATATAAAAAATAATACTTATATTAAAAAACAGTTTTTAAAACTATTTCATAAAACAATTTTAAAATACTAATACACAATTAAATCTAAAAGTCGGTGAGATCACGTGACTAATAACATAAAGAATAAAAAAACTCTATATTGTTTGTTTCTTTGTCTATATAGAAAGTTTGATTTTTGAGAATTGACATGGTGAAATTGTATTACTTTTATGTAGGAGGAGCATGTGGGTATGGAAATTTATATAGCCAAGGTTATGGAACTAACACAGCAGCATTAAGCACTGCTTTATTCAACAATGGCTTAAGCTGTGGATCTTGTTATGAAATGAAATGTGATGATGATCCAAGATGGTGTAAACCTACTTCTATTATTGTTACTGCTACAAATTTTTGTCCACCAAACCCATCTTTGCCAAACAATAATGGTGGTTGGTGTAACCCTCCTTTACAACACTTTGATATGGCTGAACCTGCTTTCTTGCAAATTGCTGAGTATAGAGCTGGAATTGTGCCTGTGGCTTTTAGAAGGTTAGTGAAACATAAATTTGGATATGCTCTCAAACTTAAAGGTTCAATTAATTTCCTAATGGGATATACAACTATGTTACCTAATTTATAATGTGAAGATATTAAATGTTGGAAACCAATTTCTCTCACATTGGAAATGTGTCATAAGGATTAAGCATTTATTCCTTTTGTAGAACATGGCCTATTCATGGGATTTGGTTTGTGTCCAATCGAAAATGCATGCAGTCGGACAGTCAACAAGCTCGGAACCGTCTGATCTTAATTGGATGGTTTAGATTTCAAAGTCGAAACTTTTTACTAAACAAAAATAAATCTGCTATTAAAATCAGAATTGTTCGATTTAATCGGACGTCTCCAAACTTACCGACTATATGACTGCACACATATCCAACTGAGGTAAAAGACTTGAATAAAATAATATATTAAAAGTAAGATTTTAAGTAGCGGTCGCAATCACGATTTTTAATATCGTAAAAAATCACAATCAATGGTTATTGAAGTAATCTCTATAACAACTATGTTGTGGCTAAGAAGACAACAATAACCTTAATGTCGCGACCTGAATTGCGGTCGCAAACTTTTTTACATCTTTACTAATAACTATGAGCTCTTAATTTTTTTTTTTGACAAAGCTCTTAATTGTTGATGTTTACTCATCTTATTTGGTGATGACAACAGAGTGCCTTGTGTAAAAAAGGGAGGAGTAAGATTCACCATCAATGGTCACTCATACTTCAACCTAGTATTGGTCACCAACGTGGGTGGTGCGGGCGATGTCCATACCGTGTCCATCAAAGGGTCAAGAACTGGGTGGCAATCCATGTCAAGGAATTGGGGCCAAAATTGGCAGAGCAACTCTTACCTCAATGGACAAAGTCTCTCATTTCAAGTCACTACAAGTGATGGTAGAACTTTGACAAGCTATAATGTGGCACCAGCCAATTGGCAATTTGGTCAAACCTTCCAAGGAAGCCAATTTTAAACTTTGCATTATGGGGTTGGTTGGTTAATGAAAAAGTTTGTATAATTAGTAAGTTCTTTTTGATGAATGGAGAAAAAAGTATTGATGGTATATATTGATTCTTGTAAGGGTGATTTTGAAAGACCAGTGTTTTAATTTGTTGGTCTACAAAGTAGCTGAGGTGGGTTATGTAGCACCCGCTGGTCACTTCACATATATGTACTAATAATGTTAAACGTGGAGAGTTTTATGTCATTTTTTGTATTGATGAGAGAAATGTTATTTGAACTAAATATTTACTAATCTCATAATTAATGAGCAGTTATATGATTAAAGGAGCTTTATAAATTTTGAGATGTTAGAGTTAAATATCCTGTATGATAATATTGTTTATTGGTTTTTTTAATCAACAATGCATCCTTTACGACAACTGTGGAGACTAATCCTTCGAGGTATCAGAGATCCATTTAAGGGGTTGACCTCTCTCAATAAATGTTTTTCCATACGCACCAGCTATGAATCGAACCTAAGATCAAATATTTAAGAAACTCAAATATCTACCACTTGTGTCACATCATGTTAGTTGGTTATTATCTGTTAAGTTGTATACCAGTTGGGTATATAAATGCTTTTTATGATATTCATAAGGTTTAGCACAACTCTTAAAATCAATTTTGTTAGGTTGAATTTTCTGTGTTACCGAGTTCAAACCATTATGTTCCTAAGAAGTCGGGTGGGCTCTGGTAACCCATTGCCCCACCCACACGAGTTTGAGAGGATCTCTCCATGAATTTTGTGTGTGGTTTGCCTTTCTCTGAGGGTCATTCGGACCTTGGTTGTGGTTGACCACTTTTCCTAAGGGTGCCCATTTTGGTTCTCTTTCATATCCTTACATATCTTATAAAGTGACCCAAATGTTTATTACGTTGGTTGCTAAGCTCCATGGTATGCCACATAACATCTTGTTCGACTGTGATCCTATTTCCCTAAGCCGTTATAGTAGGAACTGTTCAAAGAAGTGGGACTCACTTAAAAATGTCCATTGGTTATCAGTCAGAGGCTAACGATCAGCCTGAGGTGTTAATCTAGCCTTGCAGTAGGATTTGCATGCCATTGTGCACTCGAAGCCTTTTGTTTGGTGTTCATTGCTGCTATGGGTTGAATGGTATTACAACACATATGTCCATTCTCGCATAAGGTTCAGTCCTTTTCAGGTTATTTTTTATAGTCTTCCTCCTGCTCTCCCTAATTATGTTGCAAAAAATTATGTGCTCAATGTTGTGGAATTTATTCTTCTCTCCTACAACCAAATCCCTGCTAAGTTGACGTGCAATTTGGCCAAGGAACAACTACAAATCGAGCCTCCAACTAATGTGAAGCGTCGCGACGTGGACTTTTTGGTTGGTTCATGGGTTTATGTTTGTTTGTGTCCCTATTAACATGTCATTGGTAGATTGCTTATCTCCTCGACTTACCATCTTCCACCATAATTCATTTTGTGTTCCACTGCTTAATACTCAAATCGCACCACACCCTTTTGCTCGTAACTACACCCCTGTTACCTGACCAGGTTTTTCAGAACACCCCATTTTTGAACCCTTGTAGTTTTGGCCACCAAGCTTGACAATTTTTTTTGGCCCGCCCACTTCTATGGTGCTGGTACAATGGGATGGAGATGCTATTTCGGTCCCTCATGACCACATTCATCAAGATTTAGTCCTTGAGGACAAGGACACTTGAAAATGTGTGCTTATAGTTGAACCCACTACTTCAAGACCCAAAAGGGTGACTTCCAAGTCAGGGTACCTCAGAGACTATGTTTAAGGGAGCATGGATGTATGAGGACATGTGGATATTAGTGTAGGAATCTTCTATTTTTCAATCATTGTCAATTGCGCACACATGGTGACTAGGCATTATATTAGTAAGATGTTGCAACACATCCTTAGTCGTAGGAGTTTATTAGAGAACCTCCAATAGCCTAGTAATTTAGGATGTGTTTGGGAGTTTGTAAGAGAGGGCATAAGACTTCTAGTGCCAATTCTTTGGTGATGGGGGAAAACTATCCCTCCAAACCTCCCTAAACCCTCTCCTTGTTTATTTTTGAGCTCCTCCAAAACCCTCCAAATTTGGGGGATTTTGGAGGGGTTAAAAAAAATAAACAAGGAGAGGGGTTTGGGGGATAACTTTTCTCCTAAACACTAAAGAATTAACACTATTATCCCCATACCCTTCCCTCTAAACTCGAAATGAATCCTTAGGGTTATTTAAAATGGCTCCCATATGCAACATTTTTTGGCAGTACTTGATGATTTTTCGTTTCAATACTCAACTCTTTAAACTGAGTCCCTTTGATACCCCACATGTCACACTATAATACATTTTGGACGGTTGATTGATGTAAAAAAATAAGGGCTAAATTACTGTTTTGGTCCTTTATCTTTGGCCTCGATTTCATTTTGGTCCTTTATCTTTTTTTTTTCTCGTTTTGGTCCTTTATGTTTCAGTTTTGTGTCAATTTGGTCCTTTTTTGTAGTTTTCTGTCTATGACCTTAACGGACGCCACGCTGGCAGTTAACTGCTAACGTGGCGTCTTAGTTGTCCAATCTGACGTGTCACTCATTTAATGACATGGCAAACAGGGACCAAATTGAAACTAAAATAAAACATAAGGGACCAAATTGACATAAAAACAAAAAACACTAAAAAAATGAAATAAATAAGATAAAGCATCAAAAAACAAAACTGGAAAAACAAAATTCATCTTCTGAAAACAAATTTCATCTTCCTCATCTTCCTCCCACCCACCCACCCACCCCCTCATCATCATCACCATCTTCCTCCCATGAATCAAAAAACAAAACCTAATCATCACTCATCTTCCTCCCACCCACCCACCCCCTCATCATCATCACCATCAAAATAAACCCCAATCATTTCCAACAACAACAGATCTGCGAAATATACAAATCTGTTCCAATATGAAGAACAAATCTGGGTAAAAACGAAAATGGGTAAAAACGAAAAGCATCATCATCTTTCATCATCATCATCGAAAATGGGTAAAAACGAAAATGGGTAAGAACATATCTGCGAAATGAAGAACAGATCTGGGTAAAAACGAAAAGCATCATCATCTTTCATCAACAACCCTACAAAACCCCAAATCATTTAAGGTCATAAACGAAAAGCAATTTGTTCTTTGTTCTTCATTTTCCATCGTTTTTTATTTCAAATGATTTTGGGTTTCAAATTCAGGTTTATTAGAGAGGAGGAGGAGGAGATAATGAGTGAAGGGGTCTTCATTTGACCATGGTTTCAAATTCGTTTTCCGGATAATGGGTTTCAAATTCTGGAAATTTTGGGTTTCTTCATTTGACCAAAATTCTGGGTTTCAAATTCCAGCAGCAACCTGTGTTTTTTTTTGTTAATTTGTGTTTTTATAATTTAAAAAAATTAATTGCTTATGGTTCATTAGATTTAGAATTAAAAAATACATTTTTTGCCACCTCAATAAATGAATGCCACGTCATTTAATGAATTTGAGATGCCACGTCGTGAGCTAATCCGACAGTGTGGCATCTGTTAGCTAAAATCGACTTACGAGGACCAAATTGACACAAAATCAAAACATAAAGGACCAAAACGAGAAAAAAAAAGATAAAGGACCAAAATGAAATCGAGGCCAAAGATAAAGGACCAAAATAGTAAGTTAGCCAAAAATAAGAGTAAATATACAAATCAGTTTTTGACAATAGAACCGGAGACCAATTTGGTCTTTAAGAAATAACAAGTATTCATTTTTTTTGTTACCGTGTCAATGGTGCGTAGTATTTAACAGTTTTGTCCGCATCATCTCATGCATAGACTAGTCATCGACAAAAAAATAGGAAAAACAAAAAAACAGAACTGTTTCTTAAAATAAAAAGAAAGTTCATCTTAAAATAAAAAGAAAGTTCATCTTAAAATAAAAAAATGAAAAATAGGAAAAACAAAAAAACAGAACTGTTTCTTAAAATAAAAAGAAAGTTCATCTTAATTTTAATATATTTTATTTCCTTGTCACTCTTGCGGTCCGCATCATCTGGTGGCAAAAACTCTGTTGGGAGAACCAAAAGGGCCAAAACTGTTAAATACTACGCACCATTTTGTTTTTCCTATTTTTTTTTCCTTTTATTCCATCTTTTGACTCACGCCTGCAAGTATATTGAATTGCTAATGTTGTGAAACCATATGTCAGTTCACTATTGGGATTCACATTTCACGTCTAATTGTGGATTTGTGGCAAATTGCTTCTCATTTTGAATTACAACTTGCAGGATAATATATGAGCAATTCATTTCAGTTCTGAAAATTTGTGTCGCCTTCTTCCGTATTAGCCTATTAGGTGATTATTGCTTCATATAAGTGAAATTCATATTCCGTGGTTGGTGGAAATTCTGGAAAAAGAAAAAAAAAATCTGCAACTAGCATCTTAATCGCTTGCAATAGTTTGATCCAAAGTTTTCATTGCAAACTTGTTTTTGATGTTATTTCTTTTATATACGTCCGATTCTGAAAATTCAAAATCCTAAATTGATTAGAAAAAATAAAAGAATTCAAAAAAAGGAAAAAAAAAGACAAGTGCTGTGAAAAAGTGATTCTCATAAAAGCACTTAGTGAAAAAAGGAATTTTTACAAAAAAATTTTTTTTGGAATTGTACACTTTGACACATCAATCATTTTTGCATCTTTGTTGCTTCTACTAGACATTGCAAGTTTGTTTTAGTACTTTAGCTTCCACATATTTGAGCCACTTAGTCATTTAGTTCAATTCTTTCTTGAGTTGAGTCATTGTTGGTCTTTTGAGGTGTCTTCCTTTGCCTCGTTTTTTCTTCTTCCTCTTTCGTGTCATTTAAATTCATCGGTTTTGTCTTAGAAGTTTCTCTTGTCTTTATTGGCCTCTTGATGATAACCTTCAAGTGTGCTTTGTCACAATTGTGTAGAGGTTTACTACAAACTTGATTGAGACTTGTTTGGTTTGTTTTAAGAACTTGAAGAGTTGCATTAGGGAGTGGAAAAAGGCTAGAGTGAACATTATAAAAAAAGCCATAATCTGTGTGAAACACGAGTGATACACTTTCTTTGAGCGGAACACTTAGCGAGTGGTGAGGTCCTTTTTTTGTTTTTGTTACTTTATTTATCCTTGTGTTACTTGTTATCTTGTTGGAATCATGAATAGAGGTTTGGACAATAAAAGAGCATCAGTTGCAAAAATTCTTAAGAAGTATAAGGTTGGTGATTTGCTCCGAAAGATGCATGAGAGGTATGAAGAGAATGTGAGAGAAAAAGATAGAAAGTATAAAAAAGAAAGGAGCTATGAGAGGAGAGATAGAGAAAAAGAGAGAAAATATGGAGATTATTTGAGAGAAAATGAGTTGAACGAAAAAGTGAGCATTCCAAACTTTCATGGGAAAAGTGACCCCGAAGAGTACCTTGATTGGGAGCTTAAGGTAGAACAAATTTTCTCTTGTTGTGGTGTTAGTGAAGAACAAATGTTGAAGTTGGTTGTGTTGGATTTTAGAGATTATGCTCTTATTTGGTGGGATAAAGAAAAAAAGCTTAGGAGAAATTGTGAACTTGCTCTTATTGAAAAATGGAAAGATTTGAAGGCCATGATGAGGAGGAGACATGTTCCTTCTTATACCCATAAGGAGTTGCGTGAAAAATTGCATAGGTTTACTCAAGGAAGTAAAAGTGTTAGTGAGTACTTTGAGAAGTTAGAGGTGACTTTGACTAGAGCTAATGTGGAGGAGAATTTGGCGGATACCATGGATAGATTTCTTGATGGGCTAAATGAAGATATAAGGGAGCAAGTTGAGTGTCACCATTTTGTAACAATTGAAGATCTTGTCCACCAAGCCATTAAGGTGGAAAGACAATTGCAAATAAAGAAGGCCTATCAGAAATCCCCTTCAAATTACTACTCTCCAAGTTGGAAGAACAATTCCAAGAAGGAGGGGTCTCCACTCAAAAGACATGATGTTGCAACCTCCAAGGGTAAAGGTACAATTTCTAACTCTTCTTCTTTGAACCCTAAGTTAAAGAACATGAAATGTTTTAAATGCCTAGAGTATGGGCACATTGCATTAAATTGCCCAACTAAGAGAATCATGATCTTAAGACAAAATGGGTGCATTAATTCACAAGAGATTGAATGTAAGAAAAATCCTCAAGAGGGGGATTTGCTCATGGTTAATAATTTTTTTGGAGTCTATGAGAAAGATGAGAATGACTCACAAAGAAATAATATTTTCCAAACTAGGTGTTTCATTCTAGGAAATATATGTTCTTTGATAGTTGATGGAGGTAGTTGTGCAAATGTCGCTAGCACTAGGTTAGTGTCAAAGCTTAATCTTGAAACTACTCCACATCCTAATCCATATAAAGTGCAATGGTTAAGTAATCATGGAGAATTAGAGATAAGTAGGCAAGTAAAGATATCATTTTCTATTGATAAATATTGTGATGAGGTTCTATGTGATGTAGCACCCATGGAGGCTAGCCACATATTGTTAGGAAGACCTTGGTAATTTGATAGGAAAGTTATTCATGATGGTGAATCCAACAAATATACTTTTCTTCACAATAGAATCAAATTCACTCTTTACCCTCTTAGTCCAAACAAGGCCAAAGAAGACATGTTGGCTTTGAAACTTAAAATAGAAAAAGAGAAAGAAGAGTTGAAAGAAAATGAAACGAAGTGTGCTAAAAGAGAGGAAAAGAGAGAAAATAAAAGCAATGAAAAGAAAGAAGTAGTGAATAATAAAAATCTCTTAAAAAGGGAGATTGAGGTCAATAGAGCATTGTTGGTAAGACCTATGCTGAAACTTGAAGTTCCATTTGATTGTTTGTATGCTATCAATTCTCCTAGTGTTGTTGATCTCTTCCAGAGCATGCATAGGGATGAATATTCAAGAAAGGTACCCCATGATTTGGTGTTTTATGGCACTACTCCCAACTTGCAAGTTTCCAAGGAAAGTCATGTGCTTGAAGAAGTTATTTCCAAAGAAGTTTCTTTTGGTTTGATTCCTTACACAAGTGTCGAATTAATTAAGCTTTCTAAATTCACGATGGACTACTTTTGTGTTGCATTGCTTAAGTTTTACTTTTCCCGTGTGCTTGAAAATATTGTAAATTTGATGATGGGATGGTCTAACTTATGTCTATTGCCTAAGTTTGAAAATAAGAGTCCTCACGTGGGGTCAATTATTTCAGGAGAAAGACACAATATTGTTATTTCAATGTTCATGCAAAGAAAGGTAAATTTGGTTATAGGTATCTACTCCAAAAGGTACAAATTGCTTCCTATCTTTTACCTTTCATTGTTTACTTTTGAATGGAGTTGGGTGTTTCTTATCTTTGTCAAATGTATTGATTTTTCCCAATTTCCATTTGATCCTGGAGGTACACTGGTATTGATTTGATTTCTTTCTTTTTGTAGGATACAACAGAGATTAAATTTGAGGTCGAATTTCTTCAAGAAGGAGGGAATGATGCGGACCGCAAGAGCGACAAGGAAATAAATTTTATTAAAATTAAGATGAACTTTCTTTTTATTTTAAGATGTAATAATTATACTTTAATTAGGATTATGTTTTACTTTATGATTGAAATTAGGGTATTTTGGTATTTGTGTGTATGCACCTTTGGCCTAGGCACCATGGTGTGCAAGGTGTGTAGCTTAGGCACAACCCTAGTAGGTATTTAAGCAACTTTTATAAGTTTATTTCCCAGCTTTGATGAAATAGAATTGAGAGATTAGAGAGTGTTTTTCTAGGGTTCTTCTTAGAACCAAATTTGAGTCTTATCAAGAGCCTCTTACTCTTGTGGTGATTCTATCTTGATCTTATCATCCTCTTGGATGTGGCGATTTCTCCATCTTCTTGCCTTATCCGTTTGTATGTTTCTTTTCCCTTTTATCTTTTAGTCTTCTTTCCTATTTTTGATTCAAGAAATCACTTGGTTAGATCCTTCATCTAACATGAAATTAGTTAGATCATCATCACCAGATATTCAAACTCGAGATCTTGGGGTGGGGTCCAAACCCAGTTATCGCTTGGACCAACCTTGTTGGTCTCAAAGACTACATTGATCTCATTAGTTTTTGTTAAGGACGAAATTGAGTAAAATAATTTAAAATTAGGCTTAAATATCATTTTGGTCCCTGCAATTACAACGATTATCCATTTTAGTCCCTACAAAAATATTTTTTTATCTGGTTTGGTCCCTGCTGTCATTTATAAGCTTATGTATCTCATTTTTTTTTGTTTTAAGCTGATTTGGCCTATTTTTATACAGGTGACAATGCTGAAGTGGATTTAAGCCAAACCTTGGACTTCCATGTCATTTCTTTAAAATTGAAAACCCTAATATACCCTTTGCGGGTTAAAAATCAATTTGGGGGAAATTTCACGTTCAGACTTGCAAAGAGAAGAGAGTAGGTCGCAATTGAGGATGAGAAAGGAGGCAAACATGAAGGGTGGTTGAGAAATGACTACGGCGTGGTTGAGCGACGACAACGATGAAGGTTAACAACAACTGCAAAGGTGTAGTTGAAGGCATTTGCGACTTTGCTGCTTCCCTCTCATTCAGGTTTGTTATATGATTTTAGGGTTTTGGGTTTACAAATTGTTCAATTTTAGGGATATGGAAAGTGAAGTTGTCTGTGAAATCGATTTTAGGGTTATGGAAAGTGAAATTGTTGGATTCCCTATTTAAGTATTTGTAGAATGGTGCTTTTTATGCACTGGTATATGTTATTTATTGTTGCGGGGACTATAAAAACATGTTTTTTTATGCCTAGTCAAATATTCAATTTGTGACTATGTTTAATGCATGCACATTTTCTGACTTTGGTCCTTTATACATGTGGTTTTTGTGGGGACCAAAGCTGTCAAATGTTTTTTTTGTGCCTAAATGTTCTGTTTTAATGCATTTTTAGATATGATTTTTATTGTTTGTTTTCACCTTGTAGGTAATTTCACCATGGAGGTAATTTTGTGAGAGATTGGGTTATATGTTACAAAGGGGGTGATGAAACAGTGGTAGACCATAACCGTTTCCACTAATTTAGACACAACCGTTTCCATTCATTAACTCATAAAAACCATTACACCAATTGACCATTACACTAATGCAACTACACCATTAAAACATTACTCACTAAGGCAACTACAACATTACAACACTAATGCAACTACACCATTACATCATTTCTTCCCATCATAGCAAAAAGCCAACAAAATCCAACTAATTAGCAACATCCCCATGAGCCACTTCACTTTCTTCCTCTCATCCTCCAACTTGGTCTTTAACTTTATTATTTTCTTTGAACCTAACTTTAAAATTTGCTCAGAACAGTTACAAATGATTGGTGGTTGGGCTACAACAGGTTGATTTACTCTTGCATTTTCCAATTCAATATAGGGTTTTTTTTGGACCCCCACCCCATCCCCATAAACCCCCACCCACACTGAAAAAACCCAAAACGCCTTCTTCCTGAAACGTATTTTTAAAAAAAAATTTGTGTCAGATATATACACAGGGGGTATATATCGACCCTATTTTTGCCCATCGATATACACCCCCAAGGCGTATATACGATTGGAAAACCCTCACCTTAATCGTATATACGCCTTGGGAGGTGTATATACGATGGGCAAAAATAGGTCGTATATATACCCCCTCGTGTATATATCGACTTATAGTATTTTTTAAATTTTTTTAAGTCAAATAAAAATTATATAAGTCCTCGAAATAGGTTTTGTGTGTAGTTCGTTAAAACGCGACGATGTTATACGTCGAACGAATAATTTAGGCTAAAAATCGGTTTTCGGGCAACATACTCCGATCGTAATGAAACCATAGCTATTAAATCCGAAAAAAATCAAGAATCAATCTTACGGGACTACGGCCTCAAAATCCCAAATTCCATCGTTTACTATTTTTTACGATTTTTTTTTAATTTTTCATAGTCTCCAAAAAATCTTAAAAAATTTGTATAGCCTTATTTTGGTTTTGTTAGATTTTTAGTGGTGTTTTTATAATTTTTTGAACTAGTTTTGACTATTTAACGAATTTTTAGTAGCCTTTTAGTAAAAAAAATAAAAAACCCATCGTATATACCCCTTTGAGTACGTATATACGATTGGACAAAAAATAGCCATCGTATATACGTACTCAAAGGGGTATATACGATTTATTTATTTTTAAAAAAAAAATTAATTTTCAAAGGGCATTTTGGAGATTTAAAATTGGGTGGGGGTTTATGGGGATGGGGTGGGGGTCCAAAAAAAAAACCCTTCAATATATTGGAAGGTCACCATTGGTTGTTGGGCTATACCAAGTTTGCCATCCAAAATCAACAACTAACAGGTCACTCTCTCCTACACAAATTAAGAACACCAATTAATTTCCAGAATGTAATAATCAGATTCAAATTAAAAACCCTAATTAATAGAAAAAATTGAAAGTAATGGAAAATGGAAAACAACTTACATTCAATTGAAACATTTCCAGAATATTCTCCCCCTATTTTCACCAGTGTCTGCAATGTACATTCTCATGAGTAATTGACATCCACACAGAGGAACCATTCTATTCCATGTCTTGAGGTAGCCATGGATGACCCAACTATGCCACATTATTTAATACATCATAGTCAGCCTGACATTTAAAATGTCACGTCAACATTTAACTGCCAGTGTGGCGTCCGTTAAGAAAAACTAAGGGCAGAGACTAAAATAAAACGAAAATGAAAGATGAAAGACCAAAATGGGAAGAAAAAAAAAGATAAATGACCAAAATAAAACTTATAACAAAGATAAAAGACCTAAAGTGACATTTAGCCTAAAATAATTGTGTGAGAAAAAAAAAGTTGAATAAGAGTAAAAAAAATAAAACAATAAAATAATCTTAAAAATATAAATATTAGACGGTTGGTTCAATCCGATCCAACCCGATTCTAAGCGGTTCAACTGTCCTGTGGTTCAAAAGGGGTTGAACCAACCGTCTTATTGTCCAATTCCACGTCCAAAACTTTTGGGGTACTTAAGTCGTTGAAAAAAATTAACTGTTCAAATACACGGAGTTTGTTTCTCAATGATCTGGTTGGTGAAAAAAATTCATAACATATTTATGCTAATAAGTTATTCATAGTGTTTGGTAAAAAAAAAAAGTTATTCATAGTGGTCGTCGTCGGTAACATTTGCAACTCGTTAAAGAAGAAGGAGGCGGAAGTGAGAAAGAAAGAGCAATGGATGGTGAGAGTGAGAGTGAGGAGGGAAAGAGATTCTTCGTGGCTGTCCACGTAGGCGCCGATTACCATTCTCCTTCCAACCATAAACCCCTTAGATCCGCCATGAACCGCGCTTGCCTCGCTGCCGCTTCTATTCTCGCCACTGTAACATAACCTTCCTTGTACAGGTACGATGTCGAATCCGTAAATCTAAATCGCAATTGTAATTTTTAGGATCTACAAAGAAGTGATTTAATGAGATGTAGCTGCCGTTTAATTCACAGGACCTGGCTTGGATCAACGGTTTAAATATATGTGATGTATTTGTAAGTCAAAATAGGCTTTATTTTGAGTTTACCAATTGATGTACAATTATTTAATGTTGTAATCTTTATATATACATCTTGTAGAGTCTCCCTTTGTGGGACCTACAAGATTTCCCTCAAAAATTCTCTCATTCCCTCCAAACCCCAACCCCTACCCCCTCCCCCCTCTCCCCCTGCTCCCCCTTTTTTTTCTCCAAACTTTCTCTCCCCCTTTTTTTTCTTCCTTTTTTCCCCTTCATATTTTTATTTCCCTTTTCTCCTCTCTCACTCTCTTCTTTCATGTTTTATATTTTAATTGATGATTTTACGATTAAATAGAAAATGTACTCTCCATAATCAAATTTTTGGAATCGAACATTAATTTCAGAATAAATTATAAAAGTGTAACGCTTATACAATTATCTGCTTTTCGATATCTTGTCTCAAAAAATTTAATTGTTTAAATATGCAACGCTTATTTCTTAAGAATGTAATCGAACATTAATTTCGTAACAAATTATATAAAGTGTAACACTATGCGCAAGATACTTTTTGAGTACTTTAGTGTGTGAAAAATTTTAATTGTTTAAATATCTGCTAAGTTTATTCCTTAATAACGAATTTTATTTTAAAAAAAGTTAATTTTGTAACAAAATTTCAAATTAATTTTGAGCCAAAATATGTAAAGTGTGACGCTAAACCATTGTCCCCTCTCTCTATAGAGCTCGAAGATTGGCGTCACCCATCTGGACGGCCACCACACTAGTTGAAAGAAAAACGGCAACTTTCGATTATAATTTTTGAATTTTTAATGTACAAATTGGACTGATTTGTAGACAATATAATCATCTTTTAAATGCCACACAACAATGAGGTGGACATTACATGTCATATGAGATGGCGTAACGTGGTGATGACACGTGTGAACTGGTTCTTTGGTCCACCTCTCATTTATTTATAGGCACCCTTTTTTTATACCCCCACTCCATCCCCTCCCACCCCCACCCTTTTACGATATTCCGATAATACCCCTGCCATAAATAACCATTTTGACTTGCATTGAATTCACTCTGACGGGGATCCACTTTATCTACCATCGTATATACCTCAATGGAAGGTATATACGATTACATTAATTAATGAACGTTGACTGAAAAAATGTGCATCGTATATATGTCCTTCAAGACATATATACAATTGCATTATTAAATGATTCGTTGACTACCCATCGTATATAGGTTATATACGAGTGGGCTTTGAAGATCTAATCGTATATACATCTGGGCCATGTATATACGATGTTATAAAATTACCCATCGTATATACAAGGTTGAGGAGGTATATACGATTGGGTTATTTTTTTTTGTTTTTTCTCGAGTTGATATCTGCTTTGTTGGGAACAGATATTGACCCGCCCATCGCAGATCTTGACTCTCGGTTGCTCTCGTTGATATCGATACTACATCGGCGTTTACCACGGATCATCAGATATTTTTGTTAATCAAGTTTGGTAAATAGTATTAAATTACTTAAGTACTTAATAAATTATATATTTTGTAGATATTTTCTACACGCGAGGCTGTGGAGGAGTGGGCCAAAGTTGTTGGTAGAAGTATCGGTGTAGTCGTTATTATAGTGAGATCAGAAAAAGCAGCTGGAAAGAGGGGAGACGAGATAAGATTGATTTTGGCTGTGAGAAGCAAGGCGAGTTTACTAATGATTCAAGGGTTTTCGGTTCTAAAAGGAGAGGTTGTCCTTTTAGATTGAAAGCTACTTGCACCATAGCGTGGCCGTGGGGTTGGTGTGTGACGGTTAAATGTGGTAGACACACGCACGAGTTGCTTAAAACTTCCATTGGTACTAATGCATTTGGGCGTCTGTCTAAGGCGCAAAAGGATCTGGTTAACGAGCATGCGGATCTTGATGTTGGACCGAAAGCTAGTACTATTACTGCTTTGAAGAAGCTAGATCCGAAGAATGTGACTACTCTTCGTCAAGTTTATAGGCATCGTCACAAACACCGGTCTACAAAGAGGGGTCCTAGAACGAACATTCAGGAGGTACTGAGACTAATTGCATCACATAATTATCTATGTTGGATTAGAAAGATTCTGGGGTCTGATGTAGTCAGTGATATCATGTGGGCTCATCCCACTTCTATAAAGTTACTCAGGTTGTTTCCGAAAGTTCTCATTCTTGACTCAACCTACAAGACCAACAGATACAATTTGCCTCTTTTGCAGATTGTCAGAGTGACTAACACTGAGTTGAGTTTCCATGTTGCATTTGCCTATTGGACGGGAGCTTGCTATTCATTTTTCTTGGGTATTGCAGCAGCTGAAAGATATTTGTGATTTGCATTCTATTCATCCTCGTGTTTTCTTGTGATGCATGCAGATCTCTACCAGTATGTCCGTATTCTTGATGTCTTTCCTTCTGCTACAAATTTATTGTGTCATTGGCATGTGACAAAAAATGTCAAAGCGAAGATTAAAGACTTGGTGCACAAGGATAGGCGGGAGGAGGTCCTCTCTCTGGCTCTGTATTATTGATTCTGTTGATGAGTCGGAGTACTTATCTAATCTCAAGTTTTTTGAGGCTGCTTGTTCTGATAACTCCGCTCTTATTAAATATGTGCATGACACATGGTTGACACAGCACAGGGAGCGATTCAAAGGAAGACACATCTTCTTCCTTGTGCTTGTGAGATAGGTATTTTTTATGCTTCCGGTAATTCTATTCCGTTGAATGTTTTTGATGATCACTGGAAACATTTGAGCTTGGATGCAGTAGATGATAAATCCACTCAGGATAAATCATCTGGCTGTGATATTTCTTACCAGTTCGATGCTATCTGGGCCAGATTTTATAAAGTGAGTGAGGAGGAGAAATTTCTTATCAAGAGGCAGCTTAATGAGATAGCATTCCCTTCTACTTCTTCAATGGTTCCACCTAAATCAAAAGTCAAAACAAAAGGTGCACCAAAGAAGAAAAAACAGAAATTATTTGATGCTAAGCGTGATCCTTTCGGGTGGGAGCATGTGGATGAGAAGGTAAAAATGACTGAAGAATTTGGGGCTTTTAATTTAAAATCAACCCAGGGGTCTTCCAAAAATACTACACAGCGGTCTTCCAAATTATCTCAGGGTGCTTCTAGAGTATTATCACGCATACCGAGACTAAAATCCATTTACCGTTTCTTCCACCACACGTGCACAGTTATGTTCAAAAAATAGTTGATGTGGAAGGTGACGGTAATTGTGGTTTTGGAGCAGTCGGGGTTAGACTTGATATGGGTGAGGATTCTTGGCCTGTGATTAGGCAAGATTTAATTCAGGAAACGAAGGAAAGGTAAACAGTGTATTCAACCATGTTTGGGGAGAAGAGACTGTTAGAGCTTCGCAAAGCTTTAACTATTGAATCATACGGACGTCAGCCGTCATCGAAGTGGTTTGATTTGCCAGAGATGGGGTACATGGTTGCAACCAAGTATAATGTTGCACCGTTCGCTTTTTCTTTGAATATGAGTTTTACTTATCTGCCTTTGAGAGGTACTTATGGTTCATCTAAGTTTAAAATCATATCTGTTATGAACAAGGAAAATCTACATTGGTTGCATCTTTCGATCTCTCCCACCTGTCCGTTGCCTCCTATTGCCCCGCAGTGGTACCAGCACTACTCATCAGAGTCAGCGTCATGGTTGGATCCGTATGCCGGTCGTTTTACCCTCTGGCAGTCTATGTGTCCTTCAGTGCATCGTCGCACTCCAGGTGATGCGCCTAGATATGTGGATTTAGCAGATGATTCTATTGTCGACTTATAGATAGATTCACACCTTTTTTGTATTACACGTGTATCTATTACTATATCGCGTTTTGTAATTACACGCGGTTATTTCATCCAACATATCTACACCGTTGATACTAATCAAATCACGAGACTTCCAATTAAAACCGTTGATAAAATCACAATCGTTAATAAATAATAAGCCCATCGTATATATCTCTTTTGGGACATATATACGATGTGCATTTTTAACGCGTCGTATATGTTCATTGTGCGTATATACGATTGACTTAAAACACATCAATCGTATATACACACAATGGACATATATACAATGCGTTAAAAATGCACATCGTATATATGTCCCAAAAGAGATATATACGATTCGTGTAAATTTGTAAAAAAAAACAGGTTTTTTGAAGGACATTTTGAAAATACACTATTCGGTGGAGGTATATGGAGAAGGGGTGGGGGTACAAAAAACCATATTTATAGTATAGATAGATAGATAGATAGATAGATTAGTATTACGTGTTTTATTTAATGAGGTGGCAGATTTTCAGTTTAATAAATCCACATCTACAGTGCCATCTGTATTAAAATCTGAGGCATAAGCTTATACTCCCTCCAGACTCATATATAAGCAACAATTGACTTTTTAGATTCATTGAAAAAGTGATGTATCTGGACTATATATAGTCCAGATATATCACTTTTTCAATGAATCTAAAAAGCTGTTTATTGCTTATATATGAGTTTAGAGGGAGTAAATGACAGCGGGGACCAAAACAGATAAAAATATATTTGCAGGACCATTTTTAAAAAAAGATTTTTGCAGAGGCAAAAATCGATATTCGCTGTAATTGTAGAGACAAAAATCTAATTTTGTAATTTAGCTTGGTTCTAGGATTTTAGTGTAGCCTGTTGGCTGCGGTGTTTTTGGGGCTCTGTAAGGGGATCTCTATTATTGTTTTGGTTTGTTCTTTTATGATGACAAGGTTTCGGTCTAATTCCCTCTTCGTTTTCTCAGTTTTTTTTCTTCTTTTTTTATTAATAAATTCGGGTAATCTGTCCGTTTGTTTAAAAAAAAAAAGAAACATGGTAATTAAAAAAAGGCTTAAATATCATTTACAACCCTGCAAATATCACCATAATCCATTTACCCCGTAAAATAAAAAGTTTTAAAATGCCCTTGCAAATATAAACTGCTTTACATTACTACTCTTTGTTAGATTATATTGTGATGTTAAGTGTATAATGGGTATAAACCGTTTCTGTTCTTTCTATAAATATAAATCGTTTACTGATTACTGCATCAGAGGGTAAATCAGTAAATGATTATATTTGCAAAGGCATTTTAAAACTTTTTATTTTACAGGGGGTAAATGGATTATGGTGATATTTGCAGGGGATAAATGATATTTAAGCCTTAAAAAAACGATATTTAAGCCTTAAAATTAATAAGTAAATTAAAGGACAAATAACGACGCATAAATGGTAGCTTTTTTTGGTGAGCATGGCACCACTTAGCTTCAAAAGCCGAGCCGTTGCGACGGAGATGCTCTAATTCAATCAAGAAATTAAGTAAAGAATCATTTTAATTCCGCTTTCTGGTACTCGAAACGAAACCAAACCAGTATACTGTTACCTCACCAACGAGATGCAGTAGAAGGAGTATTTTGCAGTTTCACACAAACTTGTATTATCAAGTAAGGTAACGTTAATTAATCTAAACCATTCACTTTTTCAATTCATTTAACTAATGGTTAGCCGTGAACTTTAACTGTAAAGTCGTTCTCTTTTTCCTTTTTTTGAACCGCTAAAGCATATTAGAGTTTACCTAGAAATGTTATAGTCAGTAGATGATGGTTTTGCATGTTGCAGTGAACAATTCATTACCTTTATTCTCTCTCTCTTGATGCAAGCTACCGCAGATTGAAGAAAGGGGAAGATTATTTGAAACTCAAAGTACTGGTAATGAGGTAACTGAGAAAAACATTATACCTTGTTTCTTTATCATTTTCAAAGATAATAAAGTACGTATTTAGAATTCTTATACTTATTGATTGGCTAAAATGTATGTTTTAACTTTCTCTAATAGATTCCTAAGCACACTAAAATCAATAGTTTTGATGAAATGTTTGTTGGCAAGTTCAATTTTGTCTGTTCCATTTGAAAACAATGTCAAACTACCTTCAGAATGAAGGTAGAATATCTTCTTGTACAGAAGGAATACTATCAATCATTTCATTTTAATTTACATTACGTAATAAATTAATACAGTATGGATATGTGTGGAAAACTACCAAAACAGAAAAACCTAACATAAGAAGTAGTAGCTAACTAAACTATTTGTTGGGAATTCAAGTGTGGGTGGTTAGTCCCACATCGGCTAGGAATGAGCTAAATGGAAGATATATAAGAGAGGGGACCCATATATACTCAATGCCTTAAAGTTTTGGATGGAGATGTGGCGTCCAAGTCTCTTGGTGGGGGAGCGGTGAGTGGTATCAGAGCCAAGCTTGTTGTTGCTCCCGGTGTTTTCCTGGACTCTCCAACACTGATATTTATTTATTTTGGTCTCTGTACCTTTGATCTTATATTTGTTGCTCATTGAACTTAGAATGAAAATCATATGATGTCTATCTCAAGCTATGGTAAACAATTATGCTGAACTTTGATCGATTGAAATTGATTTAGATGGCGAGTTTCTTGACTGATTTGGGGAAGACGTATGTGGAGAAGTTGGTAAATGGTGCAATAGCAGAATCTCGTTATATATGTTGCTTCACGTGCATTGCTGAAGAATTTGAACAAGAAAAGGCTGGGTTGGAAGTAGAAAGGAAAACTGTGGGGCAACGTGTTGCAGTGGCAACTAGAAGAGGAGATGATGTTCAAGGTAATGCTCTTTATTGGGAAGAGGAAGCCGATAAGCTCATTCAAGAAGACACCAAAACCAAACAGAAATGTTTTTTTGGATTGTGTCCTCATTGCATATTGCGATATAGAAGGGGAAAAGAACTTGCTAAGAAGACGGAGCAGATTAAAAGACTGATGGAAAAAGGAGAAAAAATTGAAAATGTTGGACTCGATGCCCGTCTTCCAGATGTTGAACGCTATTCTTCCCAACAGTACATTTCTTTTAAAGGCAGAGAGTCAAAACACAAAGAGCTTTTGGATGCACCGAAAGATGACAACAACTATATAACCGGTTTGCAAGGGATGGGGGGAACCGGTAAAACTACATTGGCCAAAGAAGTTGGTAAGCAACTTAAGCAGTCCAAACAATTTTCTCAAGTCATTGATACGACTGTTTCATTTACTCCTAATATAAAAAGATTCAAGATGATATTGCTTGGACCACTTAGGATTAGTATGGGGCGAGAATTGCAATGAATCGGACCGACCCAAAAACTGTGGAAAAGATTAACCAATGGTGAGAAAATTCTTGTGATATTGGATGATGTGTGGGGACATATCAATTTTGATGAAATAGGGATTCCATTTAGCGACAATCACAAAGGTTGCGAGTTCTTGTAACCACACTCAATGTGGGTATGCAACAAAATGGGATGTGGGAGGATAATTCAACCGAGAGCTCTTATCAGAAGAAGATGCATGGATCATGTTCAAAAGGCATCTTTGCTATAAGTGATAGTTACTCTAAAAGTTTGCTCGATAAGGCACATAAAATTGCGAATGAATGCAAAGGATTACCGGTTGCAATTCTTGCTCTTCAATAATGATTTTAAAGGGCCAACAACGTCCGTAAGAGTGGGATGTGGCCTTGAATTCCTTACGAAGCCTCTCGTCCTCCATACAAGGTGTCTTGATGATGAAAGTTTGGTTGACATTTATAAATGTTTGAAGTTTAGCTATGATAATATGAAGGATGACAAAGCCAAAGGATTGTTCCTCTTGTGTTCTATATTCCAAGAAGATGAAAAAATTCCTACCGAGTTAATACTAACCGGACATGGTATAGGAGCGAGGCCTTTTCGGGAAGATTATGTCGTACAATGATGCTCGATCTTGAGTAGTTGTAGCCAAAAATAAACTCCTAGATTCTTGTTTATTGTTGCAGTGATAAATTGAAATCGGAAATGTTAAACCGAATTGAATCATTCTTTATTGATTTGAATTGTAGAATACAAGAGTATTTATATAGGATCGATATACAAGCAAGTCATTATCGCTCGATAAACCGATAACAAAGATCCTAACTACTTTCTAACAATAACGAGTTAGTTTTATAAAAACTAACTTTTACAACCGGCGATTATTTATGACTAGGCTATACTATTACACTATTGACAATCATATCTAATACTCCCCACAAGCTCAACGTGGATGCTTCACGAGCACGCGCTGAGCTTGTCCCTAAGTACACGAAGGAGCCTTTAGCCAATGGTTTGGTTAGGATGTCGACAATTTGTTCATCACTTGGAACATGGCACACAATAAGAGCTTTCTTTGAGAACTTTCTCACGGACAAAGAATAAATCTAGCTCCATATGTTTTGTTCGAGAGTGCAAGACAGATTGTTGCTAATGGGCAATGGCACTTTGGTTGTCCAAAAGATAACGGGAGTAGTATGCTTGATGTGAAGCTCTTGGAGAAGAGATTGAACCCATGAAATTTCTCGAGGCGTGAGAGCGGCTGTTTCACGATATTCTCGCCTCGAAGACTTAACCTAGCCACAATGGTTTGCTTCTTCGACCCCCAAGAAGATACAGGCACTGATGTGGACCTCCCATCATCCACATCACTAGCCCAATCAAGATCACAAAAGGCTTTCAAGAGAGAGGGCGGAGGAGGCTGCTGGTTTGAGATGAAAACCATAGTGCGAGGAGCCCCGCAGATATCTGTAGATTCTCTTCACCGCAAATCAGGTGAGTATCAAGAGGTTGAGAGAGAAATCGCAAGCTTTGTTTCATCGCAAAGCCAATTTACGGTCTTGTAATGGTTGCATATTGAAGGGCACCAACTATGCTTCTATAGAAGGTGGGATCGGGAACAAAATCGAGCCATACTTGGATAGTTTCAGATTTAGCGAGAAGTGGAGTGGAGATACCTTTGGAGGTGCTCATACCGAATTTTCTCAAGTAGCTTTCACGTATATATTTGGTTTGAGTTAGTAAGATAGAACCATCTTGCAAGTAATTTACCTCGATTCCCAAAAATAGTCTAAGTTACCAAAGTGTTTAAGGGCAAAGATCGATGTGAGCTTAGAAATAAGTTGTTATCTGTGATGAAGATGATCCTGTGATGATAATATCATCAACATAGATGAGCACGTAGATACAAACGCCATTGAGGTTATACACCAAGAATGAAGGTCACACTTACTGGTTTGAAAGCCAAAAGCAAGTAAAGTTTGAGTAAAGCGCTCATACCAAGCCCGAGGAGCTTGTTTGAGCCCATAGATCGCTTTGCTCACTACAAACAAGAGATCGATCACCAACCTCAAAACTCGCAGTTGTCTCATATAGACCTCCTCGCGAGGAAACCATTTAAAAAGGCATTGTTGATGTCGATTTGTTGAATTGACCACTTGTTTGTGGATGAATGAGTGAGAATAATGCGTCATGATGGTGGTTTGATAAGCGGTGCAAAGGTTTTTGAGTAGTCGGTTCCTTCCGTTGATTAAACCCTTTGCAACCAAGCGTGCTTTATACTTGTTTATAGAACCATCGATTCTCTTTCACCCTAAACACCCACTTGCTACCAATTGTTTTCTTATGTGTAGGAAGAGGAACCAAGGACCATGTATTGTTGGTAATAAGTGCATCATACTCAAGTGCATTGCTTGCTTCCACTTAGACACAGAGAGAGCCCGCTGCATGCGATAGATGGTTCAGCAGTGGTAAGATGAAGGGAAGGGTAAAGTCGAGGTGGTAGTGTGCCATCTTTGGATCTAGTGAGCATTGGGTGAGTGTTGGTGGGTTGGATAGGTGGAGGTATAGTAGGTTGTTGGATAGGTGACATGGTAACAGATGGTGAGGAATGAGTTACAGAGTCTGGATTGATGGTGCTGGATGCTGATGAGGGTAAGGGGGTGGCAGAATCAGAGTTAGAGAGATTTGGAGTGGATGGTAAAGGTGGAGTGGGTGGTAAAGGTGGAGTGAGAGGGATAGTTGGTATATCATTTGATGAATGTGTAGCAATAGGTAGAGAGGGTAAGGTGACAGGTGCATCAGGTTGAGTAGCAGAAGCAGTGGGAAAGTATTTCTGAAAAGGAAAAACATTCTCATTGAAAATAACATCTTTAGATAAAAAGAGTCTACCTGTTGAGTCAAGGCACTTGTATCCCTTGTGATTCGAAGAATAGCCCAAGAAAATACACTCTGTGGATCTAAACTGAAATTTATGTTTGTTATAAGGACGAAGAAGAGGAAAGCAAGAACAACCAAAAACTCTAAGAAAACCATAGTCAGGTGATTTGTTATAAAGTGTAGTGTAAGGGATAGAGTTCTTTTGGTGAGGGGAGGGTAACCTATTAATGATGTATACAGAGGTATCAATACAGGCTGAGAAAGGATGGGTAAAAATGCATGACTTGGTTCGTGAAGTGGCCCAATGGATAGCGAAAAAAGAGATCCGAGCAGTAAATCTCTCTAACAAAAATCAAAAGGCTTTGGTTGAAAAGGAGAAGAATATTAAATATCTGTTATGTGAAGGTGAGGACAAGGATGTGTTTTCCTCTAGGTTTGAAGGTTCCAAGCTTGAGATTCTAATTGTCTTCTTCAAAATGGATGAAGAGTGCGGCTGTATGGAAGTCCCAAATTCATTCTTTGACAATATCGCAGGGCTTCGAGTTTTTCATTTATTGTGTATTGATTGGAGATATGATGTTCTCCCAGCTAAATCATTACCACAGTCATTTCAGTCAATGACAAATATTCGATCTCTATTGGTTCATAGAGTTGATTTGGGCGACATCTCTATTTTGGGAAACTTGCAAAGTCTTGAGACTCTTGATTTATTTGATTGTAGAATTAATGAATTGCCACATGAAATTACAACACTGGAGAAATTTAGATTGTTGAAATTGGAAAGGTGTGAAATTAAAAGGATGAATTGATTTGTAGTTATCAAAAGATGCCCATCACTTGAAGAGCTGTATTTCACTGATAGTTTTAACAGATTTTGTCGAGAAATAACCTTACCTCCATTGCAAAGATATCATGTTTGTAGAAGGTTGGATATATCAAATTATTCACTATCAAAATGCGTGGCTTTTAAAGAGGACGTGGACGGGGATGTGAATATCTCAGAAACAACACTCAAGTACTTGATGCAAACTGCAGAGGTTCTTCAGCTAAATGGAATTAAGGGGGAATGGAGAAATCTCATACCTCAGATGGTTCCTATAGAGCAAGGTATGAATGATCTAGTTGAGCTAAATTTGAGTTTAATTCCACAACTACAGTACCTCATTGACACTAAGCATATCGAATCTCAAGCATATACTATCTTCTCCGAGTTGGTTGTACTGCATCTAGGAGACATGGAAAATTTGGAAGAACTATGCAACAGTCCCCTTTCCTTTGACTCTCTGCAGAATTTAGAGGAGCTATTAATCCATAGATGTGGAAGTTTGCGAAGCATGTTTAATTGCAATATATTTCTGTGCAATCTAAAGAGCATGAAACTGTCTAGATGCCCCATGCTGGTCTCCCTATTTCGATTGTCGACTTCTCGAAGCTTAGTGCTGTTGGAGGAATTGGAAATATGTGATTGTGAGCGATTGGAAAACATAATAACAGATGAAAGAAGAGTGGATGACTCGGGAGAAATAACATTTGATGGCGCTGATGATAACAAGAGTCGAGACTCAATGTTTCCAAAACTTAAAGCTCTTGATATTCGACAATGTCCTCGATTAGAATTTATACTTCCATTTTTCTCTGATCGAGACCTTCCGGTACTCGAAACTATCATCATATCAACATGTGATAACCTGAAGTACATATTTGGCCGATACCAAGATGTCAAACTTGGTTCACTAAAAGAAATGTTGCTCTATGGATTGCCGAATTTCATTGGTTTTTCCCCAGCACGTAATCACCCTATGTCTTCACCTGTGAAGGGATCATCTTCTAGACATGGTTCTAAGGCAGAAATAAAAGTGGACCCTATTAAAAGCAATATCTTCTCTTGGACTTGTAGATGTTGTCATTATGGTCATAAATATAAGCACAAATTGGAGAGTACCGCAAGGAGTAAAATCTCATTGGTTTCTGTTACCGAGGATCAACCGCAAGACTGCTCCATTGCATCGGTAAGCCTCTCACTCTTTGTCATCTTTTGATACTTTTTTTGGTAGATAGCATATCTTATATTTAGGGTTTTGCTTTTCCCACTCCCCCTCCTACTCTTTCACACCCCTTAACAAATTTTATTTCAAAAATAACCTCGCGTGAAACGCTGTGAGGACGTGTTTAACGACGGTTCGAATGACCTTGTTCGAACACGTTCGAATGACCTCGTTCGAACAGGTGAAATTACGCACAAGAGGGTGTGAAGTCAATATTTAACTCACGCGAACGATGTCGTTCAAACGGGTTCGAAGGCCTGTGTTCGAACACGTGAAATTTCTTGAAAAAAAAGATGCTTTGGCTGGTCTTTTGGTCATTTCACATCCTTATGGTGTGTGTTTTGAGTAGGAGGGGGCGTGGGAAAAGCAACACCCTATATTTATAGGACATTTGTAGAACTGCCAAAATGGTCCAGCCCAATCCCATTGGGCCAGGACCTAAAAAGGCCCGACGTCCTAAATGAGTGAGTGGTGATAATATGTGCTGACATGATAGGTTTCCTTTCCATTCACCACTTTTTGTCTTGTTATGGTTCCACTATATCTGTTTTGCCATGGTGAATATGTTAAATAGATGAATGAGTGAGGGGTTGTGAATAAGCTGGCAATTGTAACATATTCACTCAATAGCCTTACCTCCATACGTTCCTAGACTTTATGATCTTAGGTTTAAATTCTATGAAAATTGTTTCTCCCAACAAATAAATATTGCCATCATACTGCTAATTTCTTTTAGGTACTTTCGCCTTAATATGATTTAGAAGTTATTATAGTGATATCCTTATTTTATTTGTGATCATTTTCTACGGATTTACTGTAGGAATTGAGTGAAAACGTTAACGTTTTCTCGCTTTAGAAAGTCTCAAGGCACAGAACTCCAAAGCAGAAAATATCTTTTGTCTCCATGGGTTGCAGCATATTCTGGTATATGATTTGCCTCAAATGGTGTATCTTTTTGCGGGTCCTAGAAGTTCTCTTGCCCTTCAAAACCTAATAAAATTAAAATTAGTTCGATGTGAAAAGTTGGAGATAATTTTCTCCACTTCTGTTCTAAGATACCTACCACGGTTGCTTGAGCTAATAATAGAAGAATGTAAAGAGTTGAAGTGTATCATTGAAGATGATGTGGAGAATAAAGAAATGTCAAGTTTTCTGTGTCAACGAACATGCTTTCCAAAGCTGCAAGCACTTGCTGTCATCAACTGCAACAAGTTGAAATGTGTGTTTCCAGTCTCCATATGTAAAGAGCTTCCAGAGCTAAAGGTTCTTGTGATAATAGAGGCAGACGAGCTAGAGGAAATATTCCAAAGTGAAGGTGTTCAGAAAGTTGAGATTCCAAATCTAAAAGTTGTTGCGTTTATCAAACTACCAAGCCTCTGTCAGACCCACGGGATTCAATTTCAGGCTGTAGAAAGTCGTTTTGTGCACCATTGTCAAAAAACTGTGTTTGACTTCAGCACCGACTCAAGCTGGCATCAATGAAATTTATGGTTATGACATAGGTACACACTATACCTAATATTTTTTCAAAAGCATTACATATTGTTGAGATATGCACTTTTTTATGTCTTTATTATTAGGATATTCTTCTCATTGTGTATAATTATGATTATGATTTTAGGCCAGATTTACTCCCGTAATTAAAGGATTCTCCTTGTACAGTTCTTGTCTATAAATATAATCAAGCCGAGAGCTAGTCTCTCAAGCACACTCCCACAAAGTCCTTTAGAATATGATGAGATGTATATATCGCTTTCTAAAGTTTTTCAAATGCACAAACCAAAAAAACAGATTTTGAGATCCAGACAATTTGGTTTTACAAATATGTGATTTTAAATGCTTATGACTGAGGAATAGTTTTCTTATTTAGAAAACAGAAGATTTAAGCCATTAATAATCTAGTAACTGAAATTGATGAATCCTTAAGGTGAATTGATTTCTAGTTGATTTTCTCCAAACATTTGTCAAATATTTTGTTACAGGTTCCGAAGTGCGTAGTTATTTGTGGAGTCTACTTAATCAATTACTAGAAGACTCCAAAGACCACGAAACATGTAATAAAAATCCAAGTGCAGAAACTTCGAAAGATTTGGCAGCTGGGATTGAAGTTCAAGCAGCATCAGGACATGAGTTCACTTCTTCACATGTCAGTACCAATCAATCTATTGCAATTACCTTGAAAATGTCATTGAATCAAACACTTGAATGGTAGAGTAAGAATTTGTTAAAAATGTTCCTGGTTTCGAGATACCTTCAATTGCAATTCACCAACAAAACCAGAAGTAATTAACAGGGCATGTCCAAGTACCTTTGATATTTTTCTTCATAAAACGCATTAACTAATTTGTACACGTCAACTTATTTGCATTTTCATGGTATAGTGTCTGAAAGAAACCGAACACCAAGTTATTCAAGAGGGCTCCTTGTCAGAAAATACTACTGTTATAGTAACTGTGTCCACTTATTTAGAAACAAGAAATGAGCTAACTATACCATTGTTTGCTCTTGTACAAAAGGCATCCCCTTTATCATGCTTATTGTCTTTTGACTACTTTAAATACTTGAATTGAATGAATAATGCTGCCAACTTAAATATATATATATATATATATATATATATATATATATATATATCCTTTTGATTTTATGTAGGGCATTAAGAGAAGCTTTGAAGAAGGAACTACATCAACTGATGTCAAGACAATAACATCTACAACTCATTCAGAATCAGTTAGTGCATCATCAGACCCACGGGAAACTACCGAGTCTTATGCTTCAGGTGAAGACCATTAGTTGTATCTATATATTTTCTTTACTTATGTTTTAGTTTCTTTGAAGGATAATGCATGCTTTCACGAGTGTAAGCTCAATTAGTTAATAAATAAATTATTGTAGAAATGGAAGATATTAGCCAGCTGATCGAAGAAGACCCGCTTGTTGCACTCGAGAAGCTTCTCACTGGGAAAGTCTCCATTTCCTTAAAGCCTCAAAAATCAGTTTCTCGATCTGAGACAGAAATGCAGAGTTTTTCTGTTGGAACTTTACTTCAAGATTTGAAGGCTTTGATGGACTCATCAAACCTTAACCATCTTCGTTTCCTACATTTTAGGAACTGAATGAGGTGTGCATATTGCTTGTTACGATAATATTTAGTTTCAACTTGGCGATGCATGATTTGTTTACATGTGTGTAATATTTATTTGTGATGTCTTTTCTCAATCAAATTTATAAACACACGCGTATTATTAACAACATCAAACAATAAACACAGTGCGCATCTTTTATCAATTCCTCCTTTTGTGAAACGGTGTCGTCGATTGAAATTTTTCTGATCTATTGTTACATTTAGGTCTGTGTTAATGTTAATTGAATTAATTTGATGTTGTTAAATGATATATATCATTATGATCGAAAGAGACAAATAATTGAAGCTTTAAGGGAATGGCTAGCTGTAAAGTTTGTGAACAATTGAATCTTTACATTTACAGATTCTTTTATTAGAGGGCACTTTAAAGGAATCTGGTGCTTGCTTTTGTTTTTGTTTTCAGCATAACTTGAATTGCATGCATAGAACATTATTATATTAGTATATCTATTACCATGCATATCCTCCTCTGGAGTGTGGATGATAGCTGCTGCAGATTTGGAGAAAGGGGAAGATTGTTCGTATGACTTGCTTAAACTACCTGAAACGAGGTAAAGAAACATCTCATTCAAGGTTGTCTTTTTTATTCTGTTCAATTTATTTTTCAAATATTTTTGTCATGTTCTTGATTTCCATTTTTATTATTGTAATTTGTAGCTCAGAGAATTCATCACTCACTGTCAACCATTTAATTTACATTACACAATACGGTATATAGCTTGATATATGTGTGAAATCAAGCATGTAATTAACTTGGCAATGCAGAATTTGTTTACATGTCTGTAATAATTGTGATTTGTTTTCTCAATCAAATTCATAATAATATCATTACCAACTTTTTCATTTCTTAAACTTAATGCACCGAACTAGTAACTATTTTATGCATTTTATAGATTTCATAATCACAGATGCAGCCATTAACATCTATTATACTCTTCTACTCTATCTATCTACTATCTTCTTTATATTATATTATTATATATATATATATTTAATCAAAACAACCACTACCAAAAATACCAAACTACCATTATCTAAAACTCATTTTTGAGGACAAATATATCATTTTCAATTATTTAATCCCACTTTTTATATTTTGTGGGTCCCACTTTTTCACATCATCTCTTAACTTTTTTTCTCACATTTAAAACACTTTTTTCTCTTTTCTCTCTCACTCTTATCTTTCTCAATTTTCTCTCTATCTCTCTCCCCCTTTTCCCCCTCTCCCTCTATTCAAATTTCTATTTTTTTAATCTATCTATATTCTTTTTAATCAAAATACCCACTACTTATATCTCTATTTTCCTTTCACTAGACGAAAAATATTTTTACTTTTATAAATGAATAATTTGTTTTTGTTTTTATTTTTATTTTTTATCTTTCTTTTGAACTTTTGACTACGGGGAAACGTAACACGTTAACGGGTAAACATTATATTTTGCCTTTGAGCCACAACAAGAAAATACTAGATGTTGTCGAAATTATTCTTTTCTATTTTTAAGTTTTAACAAGTAAATATTATATGTTGTTGCTATAATTTCATTACTATTACTTAATTCTCTATGGTGGAACGTTAGACATTGTCAAACGAATTATTTTATATTCTGCTTTTGAGTTACAACGGGAAAATGTTACATGTTGGTATAATTTTACTGATAAAATAAATTTCGTGTTATTTGGCATGGGGGCTAATGATTAAAAATGTCAATTGAAGACAATATTCTAAAGTTATGAAACTTCAATTATTAGTAACTTAGAAGATTTATTGTAATTAAATTATATTTGAGAATATTCATACAAAGAATACGATGTTACCGGTGCATATGCACGGGTATACTGTTAGTAACACCACCAAATTTACAAAAACACACTAAATTGAAAAAATTAGCAAAACATTAGTTTGGGGGGGGGGGGGGGGTTAAATTGGTAACTAGACTAGAAAAAAATCCAAACTTTTTGAAAAAGCAAAAGTAACTATCTCGAAACAAATCATGTAACAAATATTTGTAATTGATAATTATAATTTTTAAAGATTACTATAAATCTACTATCTATCTTCTACTATCTACATTAAAAGCACGGATCATTATAAAAATAATTTAATATAAATCTACTATTTAACTTTTTTTTGGTATAAACCAAGTATCCTCTGCGCGCAATTGCAGAGACTAATCTCTCGGGCCGAGAAGGACCACAATGGGCGGCAAATCTCTCCCTCAAGAGATTTAACACTGTTGCATGCCCAAGGTTGGATTCAAACTCAGGGCATTGGTTAAGTTGGAAGAG
This sequence comes from Oxytropis ochrocephala, assembly GCA_020916435.1. Lineage (NCBI taxonomy): Eukaryota > Viridiplantae > Streptophyta > Magnoliopsida > Fabales > Fabaceae > Oxytropis > Oxytropis ochrocephala. Next base: position 41,936,347 of record CM037089.1, read on the forward strand.
ATCTCTATCATCTCATCCAAGTGCTCTTGGGTATTTATCTTTTTTTTTTGACGCAATGGGTATTTATCTTTTAACTACTAGCACAAATTTCAAACTAAAAATACATGTGACAAATATTTGTCAACGATACCTAAATAAAGGATAAATAATTGTCATTGATATATAAAAAACACGAGATTAATGTTTTTCAATAATAATTATAATTATAGTTTTAGAAAATTACCAGAAATCTATTATTTAAAAAGATAAACAATTGTCATTATATATATATATATATATATATATATATATATATATATATATATATATATAGTTTTGAGTTCTAACAGGAGACATTATATGTTTTTGTTGTGAAAAATTATACTTTTATATTTTTGTATTTTTATATGTCTTTGATTTTTTTGGTAAGTATATGTATTTAATTTTATATACTCAGACTTGTTGGGTCTAAATGGGCCAGCACTTGTTGTTAGTATCACTTGTAATAAGGGTATTACTTTTCCCACACCCCTCCTACTCAAAACACACCCCATAAGGGTGTGAAATGACCAAAAGACCAGCCAAAGCGTCTTTTTTTTCAAGAAATTTTACGTGTTCGAACACGGGGCTTCGAACAGGTTCGAATGACATCGTTCGAGTGTGTTAATTTTTGACTTCACACTCTCTTGTGCGTAATTTCACCTGTTCGAACGAGATCATTCGAACCTGTTCGCATGACCTTGTTTGAACACGTTCGAACGACATCGTTCGCGTGAGTTAAATATTGACTTCACACCCTCTTGTGTGTAATTTCACCTGTTCGAACGAGGTCATTCGAACCTGTTCGAACAAGGTCGTTCGAACCGTCCTTAAACACGTCCTCACAGCGTTTCACGCGAGGTTATTTTTGGAATAAAATTTGTTAAGGGGTGTGAAAGAGTAGGAGGGGGAGTGGGAAAAGTAATACCCTGTAATAATAATGGGCTAGTTGTATAGTGGACTCAAGCCCAGTCCATTAAGTGTAAACCATTTAGTTTTGTTTGTTTTTTCTGTTATCCGTTTTGTTACAAGCTCAACCAATTCAGTTGAGGCTTCACATTGTATATCAAGCTAGTTTTGGCTTATGATCAATACCGAGAAAACCCTTTCAATCTCATTCTTGGTTCAAACAAGACTAATTAATTTCCAATTTAGTCAATTCATATAAACAACAAGACGGTCAATAAAAAAGGTGGGAAATAGTTGCTGTATCCTCTCAAACTGGTCAATAAATACGTCGGCATACCATAACACCCCTAGTTAGTTCCATTTGAAATATAAAATGTATTTTATCAAAAAATATAAGACGTTGAAAATTAAATTTAAATAAATGAGGTGTGAAGTTTGAATTGACGTGTGGGAATGATTGAAAAAGACAAATAAATAAATAATTGAAGCTTTAAGGGAATGGCTAGTTGTAAAGTTTGTGAATAATTGATGCTTGACCTTTACAGGTTTGTTACTTTATTAGTGGTTACGGTAAAGCAGTAGCAAAAAATCACAAAAGAAAAAGGAGGAATATTGTTCATCTGAATTGAACATCTGCTGAAACGTGGTAAAAAACACAATCTTATTCTATTTACTTTTTTTGCAAATGTTTTCTGTCTGTATATATTTCCATTTTTGGTTTACACTATGTAAATAATATCAAACAGACAGGCTGAATAAGCATATACTAATAACTAACAAACCCAGTATGTAAATATCATCTTGTGGAGTGTGGATGGTAGCTGCTACAGATTGGAGAAAGGGCAATATGGTTCATCTGAATTGAGCATCTGCAAATATTTTCTGTCTGAATATCATTCCCATTTTTGGTCTGCACTCCCCCAGCAGTCTACATGAACATATAATATAATATAATATAATATCAAACTAACTAACTACATATTTAATCAACTGAAAAACTTCCAAATCACAGACAAAACTAACATATTACATAAACAGCAAGTAGCTAACTAAACTAATCTTTGTTTATTTTGATCCCCATACCCTGTATTTGATGCTCATAAAACTTAGAGCAAAAATTAAATTAATTTTATTAATATGTCTATTTGAAGCTGTAGTAAACATGCATGTATGCCTAACTTTTACCTATTGAAATTGATTCAGATGGAGAATTTGGCGATTGAGGTGGCGAAGACGTGTGTGGACAAATTGATAGATGGGGCAATAGCAGAAACACGCTATGTATGTTGCTTCACAAGCATTGCTAAAGAATTCGAAGAAGAACAGGCTATGTTGGAAGCCGAACGGAGAACTGTGGGGCAACGTGCTAACGTGGCAAGCGGGAGTGGTCACGATATTGCAGCTAATGCTCGACACTGGGAAGAGGAAGCTGATAAGCTCATTCAAGAAGACATCAAAACAAAAAGTAAGTGTTTTTTTGGATTTTGTCCTGATTGCATATGGCGATATAAAAGGGGAAAGGAGCTAGAAGATAAGCTAGAGAAGATGAAACAATTGGTGGACAAGGGAGAGAAACTCGAAAATATTGAAATCCCTCGTCGTCTTCCAGATGTTGAATTCCATTCATCTCAGAATTTCATTCATTTTAAGGACAGAGAGTCGGAGTACAGAGAGCTTCTAGAAGCACTGAAAGATGAAAACAATTTTATAACCGGATTGCATGGTATGGGGGGCTCCGGTAAAACTACATTGGCCAAAAAAGTTGGTAAAGAACTAAAGCAATCTGAAAATTTTGCCCATGTCATTGATACGACGGTGTCTTATACTCCCAATATAAAGCAAATTCAAGATGATATTGCTGGACCATTAGGATTGAAATGGGAGAAGTGTAATGAATCAGTTCGACCCAAAAAACTATGGAGCAGATTAACAAATGGTGAGAAAATTCTTCTGATTTTGGATGATGTGTGGGACTGTAAGCCACCTCTTGATTTTGATGCAATAGGGATTCCAAAACAAGACAATCACAAAGGTTGCCGAATTCTTGTAACCACACGTAATAAGCGGTTATTAAACAAGATGGGTTGTGATGAGATAATAAAATTGGAGGTCTTATCCGTAGAAGATGCATGGATCATGTTTGAAAGGTATGCTGGTATAAGCAACAAGACCCCTAAAAGTTTGATCGAGAAGGGACGTAAAATTGCAGATGAATGCAAAGGATTACCTGTTGCCATTTCAATTGTCGCCAGCAGTTTAAAAGGCCAACAAAGTCCAGAAGAGTGGGATGTGGCCTTAAAATCCTTACAGAATCCTTTTTCCTCCATACAAGGTGTGGAAGATGAAAGTCTGATTGAAGTTTATAATTGTTTGAAGTTCAGCTATGATTATTTGAAAGATGAAAAGGCCAAGGGATTGTTCCTGTTATGTTCTGTATTCCCAGAAGATGAAGAAATTCCTCTTGAAAATCTAATCAGACTTGGTGTAGGAGCTGGTCTTTTTGGGGAAGATTTTGGCAGCTACAATGATGCTCGAAACCAAGTAGTCGTAGCTAAAAACAAACTCCTAGATTCTTCTTTGTTGTTGGAGGTTGATGAAGAATCTGTAAAAATGCATGACTTGGTTCGTGATGCTGCCCAATTGATAGCAAATCAAGAGAATATTAGAAGAGTAGATATGTCTCATAAAGATCCAAAGTCATTGGTTGATAGGGAGAAGCATACTAAATATTTGTGGTTGGAAGGCAAGGTAGGAGAGTTGTTTTCCTCTAGTTTTGGTGGCTCCAAGCTTGAGATTCTAATTGTTATCTTCAACAAAGATGGAGATGGCGACTGTGTGGAAGTCCCAAATTCATTCTTTGAAAATATGACAAGGCTTCGAGCTTTGCTTATTTACGTAGAAGATGAACCTCTATCCTTACCACAATCATTTCGGTTATTGACAAATATTCGATCTTTGTTGGTTGGTAATGCTGATTTAGGTGACATCTCTGTTTTGGGAAACCTTCACTGTCTGGAGACTCTTGATTTGGTTGATTGTAAAATTGATGAGCTGCCACATGAAATTACAAAATTGGGGAAATTTAAATTGTTGAAGTTGGAAGACTGTACAATAAGAAGGAATAATCCATTCGAAGTTATTCAAAATTGCTCCTTTCTTGAAGAGTTGTATTTCGAACATAGTTTTAATAATTTTTGTCAAGTGATAAACTTTCCTACGTTGCAAAGGTATGTCGTCATTAGAAAGCCGAGGAGTCATCAATGGGATAATTCACTATCAAAATGTGTGGTTTTATCAGGAGATAAGTATGAGGATGTGAATATTTTATCAGAAGCAACGTTAAAGTACTTTATGCAAACATCAGAGGTTCTTCAACTAGATACAATCAAATGGCGATGGGAAAATCTCATACCTGAGATTGTTCCTGAAGATCAAGGTATGAATAATCTCTTTGATCTTTATTTGAGCAATATTTCAAAATTACAGTACCTCATTAAAGTCGTTGGTTCTCGAGTACCCAACGTCTTCTCCAAGTTGGTTGAACTAAATCTGTCTAGATTGGAAAATTTGGAAGAACTCTGCAATGGTCCCCTTTCGTCTGACTCTCTAAAGAACTTAGAAAAACTATCGATCACTCGTTGTAAAAGTTTGCGAAGCTTGTTTAAGTTCAACCTAGACCTCTGCAATCTAAAGACAATGACACTAAAGGAATGTCCGTTGTTGGTCTCACTATTTCATCTATCAACTGCTAAAAGCCTAATGATGCTGGAGGAATTGGAAATTTCTTATTGTGAGCAATTGGAGAGCATAATAATAGCAGATGAAAAAAGAGGGGAGGAATCAAAAGAAGAAATACAAGCTGATGATGGTGATAATGACAACAAGAAGTGTAGCTCAATATTGTTTCCGAAACTAAAAGCTCTACTTATCGTGAGTGTCCCCAATTAGAATTTATACTTCCATTTGTCTATGGAGACCTTCCTAGTACTAGAAACTATCCAAATAGATTGGTGTTACAAGCTGAAATACATATTTGACCAATTTGTAAAACTTGGTTCTCTAAAAGAACTAGAGCTGCATCACTTGCCAAATTTTATTGACTTTTTCCGCAGCGATCCACTCTGTGCCTCTGTTATCGCAAAGGGTCATCTTCTAGTTTGAGAGATGATTTCAAGGAACCAACTCAATCGGACTCAATCAAATGCAATGTCTTCTCTTGGACTCATAATCATTGGTATGGTCTTAATAATAGACACAAATTGAGGAAGAGTCCCACAAGTACTAAAACCCCATTAGTTTCGGAGGATCAACCACAACATTGCCCAGTTGCATCGGTAACCCTCTCACTCACCTTTACATTTTTGATTTAAAAGAGCACGCATCTTATATTTATAGTGTGTGAATGTTCGTATTTCTTTTTCGAAGAATCGATAGCATTAGAACTATTTTAATTTATTGTAGATAATGCAAGCCCATCTTTAGGACTCATAAAGGATAAAAGCTATATATTTGCATTAACGAAATTCAATTCATATTGTCTTCAGATATGGGAACGTGTTCAATGTTTTTCAAGACAATTGCAAACTCCGTGCAATATCACATCGATTACACTGTGGAATATTTCCAAGATAAAATCAGTGTTTATCCTATCTATTACATCAACAATGTTGCTGGAAACTCTGAGAATTTGGAGATGTGATGAACTGAAGCACATAATAGTAGATATTGGAGATGACAATGAGGGAAATAACTCGAGTAATGTCTTCCCAAGATTAAAAGAGCTCAATGTTGATAACTGTAAGCAATTGGAATATATATTTGGACACTATGCTGATGCTGATGATCATCAAAGCCATAATGAGATTCACCTTCATCTTCCGGAATTGAAAAGTCTCCAACTTCGGAATCTCCCAAGTTTAGTAGCCATGTGTCCCAAACAATACCACACAACATTTCCATCTTTGGTGAAACTTGAACTCAACAATTGCATCCAGGTTGCAAGTAAATCTATTATTGGTGATTTCATCAGTCATGCTAGTTCGACGACATCTTTGGACAGTACGACCATGAAGGTAGGTACCCCTATTAATTGCCATTCATCATTGTTCTTTGTTAATAAGTTCCTTGCCATCGCTTTACCCTACTATTTTTGTAACCAGAATGGAGAACTCAGTCTTTATGTCATGCATGTATAAGATGAGATAACTGCAAATGATGCATGATGGATGTAAAATATGTAAAACAAAATTACAAAATCTGTTCTCTCCATGTCACTAGCTAGTTTTTTACAAGCTCTCTCTTTTTTAAAGAGATCTTTTTGTAATTTTTTAGCAATTTTTTCCTTTTTTTAAGTATGCAAGTTTTGTCATTTTGTCAATATGCAGCTTTTTTTCATGCAAATTCAATGCCCAGCCAACCTAAAATCTTTAGTTAGTGAATGCAAAAAGAATTTCATTATTAAAATTGTTGTTTCAAAGAATTTTTGTAAATATTCTTATTTGATTCACTAAAATTAAGAAACCGAATTATTTAACTCCAAATTTATTTTAGACCAAATCATCAATTTTGTCTCTAAATTTACATCTATTCTCTCATTTAGTGATTCAAGTATATAAAAATAATTAGTGGTTTCTAAAGTTGTTAGATCTATCAAATTACTTCCTAAAATTTAGATAGTAGTCCTTTGGTGAGATTATATTTTATGCTAGGAACTGAGATTGTTGGGGAGAGCTGAGATCGATTGGTGAAAAACACTCCTCCACCTGGTGAATTTTAACTGTGAACTTTGAAAAAATAGGTTCTTTGAGGTGATACCCTAGCGGATTGGGGTTTACGAACCCCCACTGCTGTGCTCTATTAAATAATATGAATAAACCATACACATGTAATCTTGTATGTGAAAAACAATATAAATAGGACCTAATGATTACACCTTACGTCCAACTCCAAATATATACTACTTTGTGCAGATTCTCAATCTAAGATAATATGTGTACTATTTAATCATATTATGTATTTAGCTAAGTTTAAAAAAAAAACTTCACTTTGTCATTAGAAAATAGCGTAAACAAAATATACTATCATAAAGAAAGGAGCGCAACACTACTCTTTTGTTGGGTGATCTCTAGATGATATATATGATTAAACCCACACGTTTGTAGGAGTGGGAACAATATAATCATTATTTTTAAGTCATGTTCTCTAAAAAAATGAAAACCCATAGATCTTCTCCAACTATCCACCAAGGTTGTCTGCTCAGGTTTTTAGGATTAGGGTTAGATAATATTTGGAAATTAGAATCTGGTATGGAAAAGATTTGATATGTAGAGGGTCTACCATTACTTCCAACGAAAATATAAAAAATATATCAATAATATAGATATTATTATATTTTTTTAATCTTTAAATATTGTACTAGTTTTGCCTACAAAGTATCATACCCACCAAACACTCAATGGGTATGGAAGAGTTCTCCTTATTTATTTATCCATAGTGGAATCCTTATTTTATGTATGTGATGATTTTCCTTTCATTTATTGTAGGAATTGAGCGGCGATGTGGAACATTTTCTTGCTTTGGAAGAGCTTAAAGTAGATCAGTCTAAAGTAGAAAACATCTTTTTTCTCAATGAAATAAATGGACAACAACTGAACTTGAAGTTGCAAAAGATTGAGTTACAAAATCTACCTGTGATGACAAATATTTTTGCGAGTCCCAAAAGTTTGGTTACCCTCCAAAACCTGACAATGATTGCAATAAGAGAATGTGAAAAACTGGAAATAATTTTCTCCACTTCTATTGTAAGATGTTTGCCGCAATTGCTTGATTTAAGAATAACAGGATGCAAAGAGCTGAAGCATATCATTGAAGATGATGCGGAGGATGACGTGGAGGATGAAACAAAGTCAAATTTTCCGCCTCCAAGGACTTGCTTCCCAAAGCTCGAAAAACTTGTAGTGAAAAATTGCAACAAGTTGGAATTTGTCTTTCCAGTCTCCATATGTAAAGAGCTTCCTAACCTAATGGTTTTGATGATAAGAGAAGCGAATGCGCTGCAAGAAATATTCAGAAGTAAAGATGGTCAGAAAGTTGAGATACCAAATCTAAAAGCTATACTACTTGTCAACCTACCAAGCCTCTGCCAGGCACAGGCAATTCATTATCAAGATGCAAAACATTATCATGTGGAGAATTGTCAAAAACTGTCTTTGACATCAGTATCATCTATAAGTTTGGAAGAAATTAAAAGATTTATTCACTTGCTATTGGAAGACTCCAAAGCCCAAGATATATGTAATGAAAATCCAAGTGAAGAAACCATTGAAGACTTTGCAACTGGGATTGAAGTTCAAGCAGCACCGGGACAAGAGTTGACTTCTTCACAGGTTAATACTAATCAATCTATTCATTTTTAACATTAACAACAACAAAGTCACCTAAAGTATAACTTGCAGGCTATTTCAACACCAACACAATTAATTTTGCTTTAAATACTTTTTAGATATATGCTGCAACTCATTTACATTATAATGCTATCTATATTCTATAGTGTTTGGAAGAAACAATAGACCAAAGTATTCAAGAGGCTTCAACATCAGAAACAAGGAGCAAGCCACCAACAGTACAATTAATTTCTCCTAAGTCTAAACAAGAGGCACTCCACCTATATATTATGCTTATAATATTTTGTCTCTTTTTCAACACAAGAATGAAATTATATGATTAATCTAAATATCCTTTTAATTTTATGCAGAGTTTCAAGACAAGTGTTGAAGAAGGAACTACGTTACTTAATGCCAAGAAAGTAACATCATCAACTCATTTAGAATCAATTAGTTCATCATCAGGGTCATTAGTTACTAATGAGCATAAAACATCATCACATGTGAGTTGATAGATAGTATGCATTGCCACCAAGCTTTCAATCATGTTATTCTACTTATATTATTTGTTTATTTGAATCTGTGTAGGAAGTTGGTTATGGAAACATATCCATACCTTCTCTTTCAACTAGTCAAACTAATGATCAAAGGGTTAAGGATGTAAACCAAAGTGCAGAAACCAGTACAGATTTCTCAGATGGGGTTGAAGTTCAAGCAACATTAGCACACGAATTGACTTCTTCACAGGTCTGTTCTAATTAATCTATGGTGTGAATTTGCTAAAAATGCTCCTCTGAAGTAAACATGCCAACACTAGAAAGCTCACTAAAAAAATCAAAATTATAATTTGCAAACCCAGTGTTTCAAAACCCGGCTCGGACCGGCCCGACCGGGAACCGGACACAAGACTGGGTCGAGCATGCAATCGAATCGGTTATGCAAGCAAACCGGTGAAAACCAATCTGACTCGGCGGCTTTCGTGTTAAACCGGTGACCCGCGGTTAATTCGGGCGAACCGATTCTATAATACATAGTGCATGTTGGTTCCACTGCAACATTATTATTTTGCTATGCGAAAAGTGAGTCAAAGGGAATTGAACCAATGACCCCTTTTCAACAAGAATTGCACCTTACCACTAGACTTCAAGTCAATTTTTGTTATTTGCTTACAAATAGTTAATATATAGGTTCCTTTTGTTGATTAAAAAAGCTTGCTAGTAATTAATAGTGAACGCTTGGAGTCCAATTCATAATACGCTTAAACACATGTTCTATTGTATTTTTTAACTTCTTCTAATATAATTAGAACTTTTAATGTTTTTTATTGGAGAAATTTGTATTGTTTGCTTAGATACTCATATTATGGTCCATGGGTTTAATTGAAAAATTAGCTCGTGGAATTATTAAATTTGTGTTATCAAATTTTTTTAGGCATTGTGTGTAACTTTAGTAAATTAAGTTGTACAAGTATGAAATTTACAAGTCTTGAAAATTCAGGAATTCAAGTCCTACTCCATAAAACTCATTCAATTGAATAGTCTAATTTACTTAGTAATGAATATAATCAATGATGCTTCTATTTACAGGAGTTGCCGATTGAACCATCATCGAGTCAACAATGTTTGATGAACCATCAACATCCACTTAGGGAAGTTGATACCACTCTCAAACCTTCTCAGGGAAATGTAATACCATTTAATTATACATTTAAATCTAAAAAAATAAACTGAAATAAATTTTGCTTAATTTGAATAATTTTTAGATTATAATGTTATACTATCTATATCCTATAGTCTTTGGAAGAAATAAAAGACCAAAGTATTCAAAAGGCTTCAACATCAGAAAAAGATATTACAACAACTTTTCCTGCAAATTTGGAAACAAGGAGCAAGCCACCAATACAATTTGTTTCTCCCAAGTCTAAACAAGAGGCAATCCACCTATTTGTGCTTATAATATTTTGACTCTTCTTCAACACATGAATAAAATTATCTGATCAACTTAAATATCATTTTAATTTTATGCAGAGTTTCAAGACAAGTGTTGAAGAAGGAACTATATTTGATAATGTCAAGGCAGAAACATCGTCAACTCATTTCGATTCAATTAGTTCTTCATCAGGGCCATTAGTTACTTTTGAGCATAAAACATTTTCAAAGGCAAGTTTATAGTATGAAACCAAGCTTTCAAACATGTTCTTCAACTTAGAATTAATTTTGTCGTGCTTTTGATTCATTTTTTTAGACTTCTAGTCCCTGCAGTTGCATCAAAATTTTGGGGATTTGTTCAATAATTGATTAAGCTTTACACTCAGTTTTGTTTTTTTGTTTTTTATTTTTATTCTTCTAATAGTTAAAAAAATTAAAGAATTATAGTGAGACCTAGCCTATAAATACTGAAAAGACTATAGAGATGATGCTATTATTTGTTAATTTCAATATATGTAGGAAGATGGTGATGGAAAAACATCTATACCTTCTCTTGCATCGCAGTATCTTTCAACTCCAAATGAAGGTATTTTCTCCCATCAATTCATCTACGATGAATTTCTTTCTTTGATGCTCAAGAGGCTTATTTATCTATTTCTTCACTTTCAGGGAACCCTTCTCAAATAGTGGAAAGTTTAAGCTCTTCTTCTCCAACATGGGAGCTTCAACAACTTGTCTCCAACAAGCATTTAGCTTCAGAAAACTTGTCTTTGTTGGCTGATTTCCTTGTTAAGCATCCTTCTGTTTGCTTAATGGACAATTCACTGAGTAATAGATACAAAGGTTACGCCTACAACTGTCTAGCTGAGCTATTGAAATTCCTCCAAACACATAGCATGTTGGATGTGTTGGAGTCAAGCCGCTCCGAATTTGTAGAGCTCTTACAAGATACTCGCAGATGTGGTTTTGATAAGGGATGGTTGGATGGTATTGAGAAGCGGACATTGTTTCCTGATTTAATTGTCTCTCAAGATGCATTGGAAAAACTACTGCATTCCAAGCAACAAGTCACCAAGGAAATTGAAATGTTGCATTTGAAGATAGGCATATTTACTCAACACGTAGAAGAACTTAAGCATCAATTGACATCCTCTGAAGCTGTTTTGGAGAGTATCATTCAACAAGAGGCACAAGCTTTTGAGTCAAGGGTCGCTCTAAGTGCCCCTCTTGGCTATTAGACTATACAACAATGAAATAAAAGAGGCAAGAGAGAATGAATATTTATAAAACTGTTTTCTACTAGTAAGAAAATACTTTGTGATAATAAGTGCACAAAGATATACTTGTTTTTTTGTGGGGGTACTCTTTCCTGTCTGGGTATTTTTCCCATTGGGTTTTGGCTCTGGGAGGTTTTAACGAGGCCCCCGTGCATCTGCTTATATCTATTCGGGTTGAAGTACTCTTTGTACTCCCGTTAATATATCGCTATGCTTATAAAAAAAACTTGTATTATGTGCATAAATTTCTTCATCTGTAATGAGTACTTTTATGGTTGAGAGTTGATTATGTTGAATCGCTGTTTGTTATCTAATGCAATTATAAAAGTTTAAAACCCAAATTTTGTGTGTAACTATGTCAAGGGATATAATGTATATTAGATGTTTCGAGTAAGGCATGTACAGATCCTCACCCATCAACTTAAAAAAGAGTCTGCACAGAACTAATAATATTTTCAGGCCCATTTTCTCAAACAAAGTGCTACTCAAAGGAAGAGAAGGTTTCTTCCCTTCCACCTACTTCGCTTTCTCTAACATTACCCTCTCCCACTTTACCTTCTTTCTCTCGCTTCTTTTTTCTTAAACTTGGTTAAGCATACTTTGAGTACGAACTTAATTACAACAGTCCAAATACAAATGTCCCTATACTCTTCTCAAGCCTACTATGACTTTTCTTCTGTTTATTGGGAAATCATTAGATCCCCGGATATTGCTTCTCCATAACCATTTCCACTTTCTGTGATCTAATTCTTAACCCCCTACACCAAAACAGATATGGGAGAGGGTCTTAGGCTTGTAACAAAAAATATTACATATATCAATAAAGGGCTTCAAAACCAATCAAATCAAAGATTTCACAATCACGTGCAACATACTTATCCACGCATATTTCCTTCCACATATCTCAGACGGTAACTTTATGTGAATGCAAACAGAGGAGACTAGTGAGTTCATGATACAACATCTACTCTTATTAAGTGCCAGAAGGGTAAATACGTCATTTGATGGATTTATGAAAGAAGAAATAAGAAGAATAAATTTTATAATATTTAGGAAGTAGTTATTGGTAGTTATTGGTGTTAGTTTGAATTTGAATTGTGGGCACAATTAAGGTACTCATAACATAAATTTGGGTACTGCACCCAGAGTGTATTCTCAGAGCAATTTCCACTTGGTAAAAAAAATCATCATGTTTCAACTTAGTCAAAAAAAAACCACATTTGCCTTATTAAGGTGCAGCACCCAACTAATTGATAAGGGTAATTAAGAATTTGGAGATATTGGTGTGTGTTAGTTTGAATTTGCCTTGAATTGTTAGTTATTTGGTTTGGGTGTGGCTTTGATATATATATATATATATATTGTTTGTCTTTTAGATAGTTATGTTTGGTGGTTATTGGAAGTTTAAGGCCAGAAGTAGTTACTTCTGAGAATTGCTCTGGGACCCTTTGAGTTGTAATCTCTACTCTAATTATCTATAATAATCGGAGGTTTCCATTCCAAATTTCCTTCTTCATAATTCTGTCTTTCTATTATTGTTGTTACAAATTCTGGTTTCTATCAGTTCAGCAGGTAAAAATGAAAATAGTGTTGTATGGGAAAAGTGAGACTTCTAGGTGCTGTGAAACATACCTTCACTTGTATGGATATTGTTTCAACTAATAATATTTTCAGGGCCATTTTCTCAAACAAAGTGCTTTTCAAAAAGAAGGTTTTTATCCCTTTCTCTAACATCTTCCTCTTCGTCTTTATCGATCTTTCTCTCGCTTCTTTTTTCTCAAACTCGATTAAGCCTACTTTGAGTAATAAATTAATTACAATATATTCCAAATACAAATGTCCCTATACAGTTCAACAAATTTTTATATGACTTTTCTTCAGTTTTTTGGGAAATCATCAATATATTGTTAGGTTTTTATATATACTAGGGCACTCTCGTGCTGCTTCTTCTATTTTGATATAGTAGATATTTATATAGTTGTACTGTGAAATGTATCGTTCTATTTTTAATTTAACTAATTTAGATTAATTAATAATATTTTGGGTGTTTCCTGTTGTCATTTCTTTCTGACTCATCTCTTGCTTGTGATTGCATGAAAAAATAATCGATGTTAGTGGAAAAAACTATTTCGTGATAAAATACGTAAAGTGCGATATTAAGCAGTGTGTTTTAGGTACTTTAGTATTTGGAAAAAAATTTAAGTATTCAAATTCGCAAAGTTTGTTCCTTCATAGCCAATTTTGTGAACAAAAAATTATAATTTTATGACAAAATACGTAAAGTGCAATGCTAGCGTTTAGTTAATAAACAACAAAATAGCTGATAAATGTAAAAATATGACATAAAAGGATATTTAGTTAATGATAACAAATTGTAAATGAGGAAAGAGAAGTAATTTAAGAAAAATAAAAGGGTAAAAGTGTCAAAAAAGTGAAACGATATCCACTATCTGCTAGCGTTTGAAAAAATGCTACTTGAAATAGCGTTTGAAAAAACACTAAACACTACCAAAAAATGTCAAACGCTAGTACTTACCAAACACACGTTCTCTTCACCCATTAGTTTCATCCGCTAGCGGATGGGAAGTGCCAAACAGAGCCTTAAACTATTGAATAAAATATCTTTATATATAAAGACCGTCCGTGGCTCCATTTGTCGCCAGACTTTTTTATTTTACAAGCTCTCTATTTTTTAAAGAGATCATTTTTGTAATTTTTGAGAATTTTTTTCCTTTTTTTAAGTATGCATTTTTTTTGTCATTTTGTAAATATGCAACTTTTTTCATGCAAATTCAATGCGCAGCCAACCTAAAATCTTTAGTTAGGGAATGCAAAAAGAATTTCATTATCAAAATTGTTGATTCAAAGAACTTTTGGATTTTTTTAAATATTCTCATTTGATTCACTAAAATTAAAAAACCAAAATATTTAACTCCAAATTTATTTTAGACCAAATCATCAATTTAGTCTCTGAATTTACATCTATTCTCTTAATTAGTCATTGAAGTGTATGAAAATAATAAGTGGTCTTCAGACTTGTTATTAAGAATTGTACCCAATATTTTCTCTACATCACTATTAAGAACTACCCCAATATTTGCTCTAATGGTGAACTCTTTAAGAATCCAATTTGAGTATCACAACATATCGCACTTGTAATACTTTTTTAGGATAACTATAATTAATGTTTATGTTAAGAACCGAGATCGTTGGGGAGAACTGAGATCGATTAATGAAAAACACTCTCCTCCACCTAGTGAATTTTAATTGTGAACCTTTTGAACAAATAGGTTCTTTGAGGTGACACCCTAGCAGACTGGGGTTTACAAACCCCCACTGCATATGCTCTAATAAATAACATGAATAAACCGTACACATGTCATCTTGTCCGTGAAAAACAATATAAATAGGACCCAAGGATTACACCTTACGTTCAACACCAAAGAAACTACTTTGTGCAGATTCGTGTTAAGCCCCTTTATATATTGTACAGTGGGTGGTCAAGAACCGTTGGATCTGTACAGAGCGATTCTGGTCGTTGATGGTAGGAGATGCAAGCGCTGATTAGCCTTGGTTTGGGCTGAGTAGCGCCTTTCTTAATGGGTGGGGCCTTCGGCCCACTCCAGAACAATTCTCAATCCAAGATTATCTGTGTACTATTTAATCTTATTATGTTTTAGTTTTTAAGCTAAGTTTTCTTTTAAAAAAAAAATCACTTTGTCATTAGAAAATAGCATAAACAAAGTATATTATCATAAAGAAAGCAGCGCAACACTACTCTTTTTTTGGGTGATCTCTAGATGATAATCTAACAACATCCACTTGGAGAAACTAATACCACTTTCAAACCTTCTATGGGAAATAATGTAATATCATTTTATTGTACATTAAAATCTAAAAAATAAAATGAATTAAATACTTTATAGATATGTGTTGCAACTTGTTTACATTATTATAATGATATACAATGTATATTCTATAGTCTTTGGAAGAAATAAAGGAGCAAAGTATTCAAGAGGCTTCAACATCAGAAAATGCTATTACAACAGTTTTGTCTTCTAATTCAGAAATAAGGAGCAAGCCACCAACACAATCAATTGCTTTTTGACTCTGCCACTCTTAAAGTTCTCTGGACATATATGGTTGAAAGATGAATACTATAGGAACTAGTAATGGTTGATGGTCACAGTGACATTTAAGACACCAGTGCTGGGCAGGGTAGTTTGTAATGTGAATCCAAAGTTGTATAGTCATGTTGTTTAAATCAAACTGAGATGTATCTACGTGCCTTTGTACGGTTGATGACATGGAGTCTTTTCTTCTTTATTGTGATCGATTCCTTGTTAAGTTGCTTGGCAAGTTGGCTAAGGCAC
The DNA here is from genome assembly GCA_020916435.1 of Oxytropis ochrocephala. Lineage (NCBI taxonomy): Eukaryota > Viridiplantae > Streptophyta > Magnoliopsida > Fabales > Fabaceae > Oxytropis > Oxytropis ochrocephala. The sequence goes on from CM037089.1 coordinate 41,952,234, forward strand.
AAACCAAATGGAGGCCCCAACTGATACAAAATGTCTTGATATGCATTATAAATAGTTCATGGGTTTATGATTGTTTGCGTCCCTTTCAACATGTCACTGTTCGACCAGCCAACTAACTGACCACAAGCTCCTCAAGCAGTACGTACTTTGGTCCCTTCAAAGTTATTGAGTGCATTGGTAAGGTTGCTTATTTCCATGACTTATCATCTTCAACCAAATTTGTTTGGTGTTCCACTGCTCAATACTCGAATCACACCATAGCCCTTGCTACATGACCAAGTTTTTCAAAACAACCTAGTTTTGAAATCCCTAGCTAGTTGTTTTGGCCACCAAATTTTAGGATGTTGTTGACCCACCTACTACTTCTTTGCTGCTTGTACAATGGGACATATTACCTTATGAGGATACTACGTGGGTCCCTCGTGACTACATTCGTCAATATTTGGTCCTTGAGGACAATATGGGATAAATCTATTTGAGCTTCGGAAAAACAACAACAGATTTATCTTGTTTTTGATAAATCCGTCAGCCCTGCAAATTTGCGTACCGGATTTATGTTGTTTTGGTAAATCTGTTTTGCAACAAGGTCTCAGCGGATTTATTTTTATTTTTGATAAATCCGTTGTGGTTTTTTTTTTTAAATTTGTAAATACGATTAATTATTAATTATTGTTACTAACCTCTGTTTATTTCATTTCAGTGGCACCAACTAGAGGAAAAAAAATGTTTTAGGTATATTTCTTAGCAGGAGGAGGAGGAGGAGCAGGAGCAGTCTGATTAGCACCAGCATTATGTTGAACCTATTGACGATTCATTGCTTACAGGATTTGATGCTCACGTAGAATCAAAAGTCCTTAGAGGACAGGTAAATTTAGGGTCTGTTCTAGGTGGTTGTGAGTTTTTGGTTTTGCCAACAACTAAATTATTATGATATGTAAACTTCTGGTTTACAATAACATGTGCTTCAATTGCACATATATAAGTGTGTACAAATCAGAGGTAAGAGTAAACAATTTTTCCACTACATTTATTTTATTAAGGTATGTCTCATTATATAAGAATATTCAATATCCCATCTCTCGTTTCAATATGATTTCTATTTATATGAATATATTTGAAACTTAATAAATTTCTACGAGGCTTAGGGAAATATAATGAGTTCTCAATGTGTAAATTTGTTCCCCCGGATAATAGTATCTTATTAGCTCTTCTGAAGCCTTCAATTATATTTGAACAGCGCCAAATATAGTACTAACTTCGGTTTCTCGCTTCACTAAATAGGAGAATTTTTTTTATCCTTTAAAATTATATGGGTAGTTTCACTATCAGCGAAACACATTTATCCATTATTGATGCTAGTGTCAATACTCATTCTATCCTAAAATAAAATAAATATGATAAAAGATGGGCATGAGAAAATTAAGTCTCTACAATATTATATGCCTATAAAGATCAAACTTTAGGGGGTACATAAAATACAATTTCTCGAAGAAAAAAATATCAGTAAAAAACTATATTTGCTACTCAAAATAAAGAACATAGAAAACCTCTCTCAGTAGAGAACTATATTTGCTAAGCAAATATATAAATTCTTTTGAACTTAAAAGTGTCTAGTTCTATAGGATCTAGTCATACAATCAATATAATTCTTCTTATTCCCTTTTTTTTTCTCACGCAACATTTTGGAATTCCAAGCAAAAGAAAGACGAAAAATTACATTTTTGAAGCAAAGAAAATCAAGAGAAATGACATATAATATTATTCATAAGAAAATACTATTAATTATTAATTATTGTTACTAACCTCTATTTACTTCATTTCAGTGGCACCAACTAGAGGAAAAAACAAAAATGTTTTAGGTAGATTTCTTAGCAGGAGGAGCAGGAGCAGTCTGATTAGCACCAGCATTATGTTGGACCTATTGACGATTCATTGCTTTTGATGCTCACGTAGCATCAAAAGTCCTTAGAGGACAGGTAAATTTAGGTTCTGTTCGGGGTGCATTAGTGAAGAAAAGACATTTAGTATCGGTTATCTGTCGATACTAATTCGACCGATACTAAATGTATGACATTTAGTATCGGTTAAATAACCGATGCTAAAAGTGACATTTAGCATCGGATTTTCAAAAAACCAATGCTAAATGACGTTTTTTTGGTGATTTTTATGCCTTGAAAACGTACTATTAGCATCGGTTATTTAAATAACCGATACTAAATGTCACTTTTAGTATCGGTTATTTAAAAAACCGATGCTAAATGTCTTTTCAACATTGTGTTTGCTGTCTAAAAATGACATTTAGTATCGATTATTTAAATTAACCGATACTAAAAGTGACATTTAGTATCGGTTATTTAAATAACCGATACTAAAGCCCCATTTTTGGTGACTTTTAGCAACAGTCATCTAAGATAACCGATGCTAAATTCGTTGTTTATTTTTTTTGATTTTTTTTATATTTTTAATTCGCAGCAATAAATTTAAAACCTGTTATACCAACCATTTCAGACAACAACGCATTATATATCAAAATACTTCGAACAACATTAAAATTAGTATATTACATTTTAGTAAAACTAGTCAGAATATAATGTTGCACTATATGATCATATCCAACAAAATATTACTAAAACACAAGTTAAACTAGTTAGAATATAATGTATCATTTTGCTCTGCATCTGAAGCTTCAAGTAGAATTCCGCCAAAGTCGATTTAATCTCGGTAAGTTCTGTTCGGTGTATGCTGTAGGTTTTCAAATACCTACAAGTTTCAAATTAGTTACCGATTAGAATCGACAATTTCAGCAACCAATACCAAATACCGATTTTACAGAGCACCAACACAGTGAGTACATTGCTAAAGCTATTAGCAATGGCCAAGAAGGAAAGTGAAGACAGTGAAATGTGAAGAAAAATTACTAACACAAACACTCTCCTATTATCATGTACATTGCTAAAATGATGCAAAAGTTTAGAAACCAAACAATTCTAGAATTCAATGAAATGTGAAGACAAATTTTATACCTTCTCCCAGTTATCAACAATACGGGACCTCACAATGGTTATCATAAACTTCATCACATAATACCCACAATGATATCCATTCGATTGTATTGGCATCTACACAAATGAATTAAAAGAGAGTATTATAATATATATATATATATCATATATGAATTCAGTTTAAATTGAATCAACATAATATATTTTAAACTACTTACTATAGGGTACAACCAATTGGTGGCCGATGTAGAATCTCCTTTGACAGGTCTAACAACATAACAATAACAATATATATAAATTAGTAATACACACTCAATCTTTTAACTCAAAATATTTACAACAACTCTAAAATGATTTGGCCAAGTTCAGGTTATTGACTTACTTGCTAAACATTTCTCTTATTGGTTTTTTTGGTTGGCGAGATAAGGAACACATCCACACCACATTATTTTTCTTCGGGAGTAGGATAACCAGTTGCCAATGATTGCTACAACATTGGTAAACATAAAAATAAGAAACAAACAAAGGAACATTTATTACTAATTCATTCAAATATCCAATCACGTACCCATTGCAAAATGGAGCCAAATATACTTCCTTATTAGACTCCAATGACCATTGAATATGTTCTTGAATAATATTCATAGAAAAATTTCTCAAGTTCATCATATGTGGACACACAAATCCATATATGTCATTGATACCCCTTTCAACACATTGGCGATACAGATATCTAGTCACACGTAAGAAAAACTATCAAATTGATTAATATATGTAGAAACACGACAAATTTATATAATGAAATAAACTTTACTACTTACGTGCACAAAATGGGGTTGAGTTGGTATTTTTCTTAATTTCAAAACAGTTTTCCATCAAAACTCAAAACCACAAAAATAGGCTTTATAATTTTTGTTTCTATTTTTGTTTCATCCACCTCTGATCATCAAAATAGCTGATCATTAATTTATCAATAGATTATGTAGTTGTAATAAATAGATTATATAGTTGTAATATTTTAATTTTTTCAAACCTAATGTTATATATTGTTTTGATTAAGATAAGTTTATGATGAATATTTATTTTTATTTTTATGTTTATGTTTGAAATAATTTTGATTTTTGAAAATTTCTTAACTGAAAACTAAATTTGGTTTTGGCTTTTGAAATTTTAAAAACTCAAAACAAAAACTGCTTTTGGTTTTTGAAAATTTCAAAACTGAAAATAGAAAACCACTTCGAACGGGGCCTTTGTATTTATATAATTAGTTTTATAAATTTAGTATTTATATAATTGTTTATGAAAATTTAGTATTTAGTATAATAAATATTTTTTCCTTTTAATTTATTTAGTTCCGTAGGAAATTAAAGATACCTGCACATGACACGAAAATAAGAAAACAACTGTGCCCTCTAGCACAAGCTCTGGGTTTCTATCACTATATACGTGACTCGAGTTTGGGGCCCCTTGTATTTTCAGCTATTTCCACAGTTTACCATGAGCTAATTTCTGCTTTTGTTGAGTGATGATACACCCAGAGACAAACTCATTTTACGTACCATTTTGGTGAAATGACATCCACTTTGGATGATATGTCATGTCTTCTTTACCTATCCTTAATAGACGGATTTTATGAGTCCCCACTCAATCCTGTGAGTATTGACATTGCCATTCAGCTGGCAGTTGATAAGTCATAATTTAGAGTGTTTTTAGTATTTGAATTAAATAAAATTGGTGGAATTTTAGTTTTACTTTGAAGCTATTTTACTAAAAAATGTTAGTTTTGTGTTTTCAGGACTAAAAGTGAAGAAAAAGAGAAATCTTGGATGAAAGAATACAAAGGATCAAAAGAGCATGAAAGGAGGAACAAGAAAAAAAAGAAAATAAAAAGTCAGAAACCTGGCACGACCCGTGCTCCAAATAGCACGACCCGTGCGCCTTCAAAATCAGGAAAATAGCTTTTGCGAACACTGAGCACGACCCGTGCGCCTGTTGAGCACGACCCGTGCGACCTTCCTACTACTCAAAATTCAGTTACAAAGCTGATTCCTTCTTCTTAGTGGGTTTTTATGGCCATGATTGTGAATTTATGTGATTGTCTACTGATCCTATGCTATATAAAGGCTCTCTCTTCACTTGTAATGGAAACCTTGTCACTTGCAAAATTACTCTAAAGTTTAATCTAAGTTTATGCAATTTTTTCTTCATCTTTTATTTCTTGTTCTTTAATTTTTCTGCACTTTAGTTTTCTGTTCTTATTTTCTGCACTTTTATCTTCAGTCATTTACATTATTGTCATTTACATTATGTCAATTATTATTCTTGCAATTTACTTTTCAATTATGAGTGAGTACAAACTTGGTCTTGGGTTATTGGGAGTAATCCAATGATAGGTCCCTAGTAATTCCCAAGACTATTTGTAATGAATGAAGGGGCGCCTAAGACAAGGAACAATAACGGCGGGTTGAGCGACAAGGAACAATAACGAGCGGGCCGAGAAGAAGTGTTAGAAGCGCCAATCAAATAGACGCCTAAAGGAACTCGGATTAGACTAGTATTAGTAGCACGAGAGGAATTCGAGAAAGGGGTAGACATATTACTCGTGTACTCTTCTCTTCTCTCCCTAGTAGACTCTCCCTCCTCCTCCTCTCTAGTTCGGATTCATCTTCTTACTTATTGTAATTGTACAACTGCTCCATTGTTCTTAACACCTCGCGAACACGATTAATATATATCGTTCCATATTCCTATCATCGTATCAACGTGCAACATTGGTGCTTTCATCGCGCTATGGCAGAGAATACACGTTTGAAAGAGTTGGGCGTCGAGGTTCGCCGCAATGCGGAAGAAACGAGCACCAAATTCAACACTGTGGAAACCCAAATGTTGAAATTACAAGAAATGATTGCGGCAACGGATACGAAACTAGACACTAAGCTGGATGATCGATTCAACAAATTGAATGACGCGATTGTGCTGTTAATGCAACGCTCGCCCCCCAATAACAGACCATTCTCTCCCCATAGCAGCTTGAGCTCACCAGGTTTTCAACAACGAGGAACGATTCAGGTACGACCTGTGAAACTCGATTTCCCAAGATTCGATGGTTCCAACGTTCTTGGATGGATCTTCAAGGCGGAGCAGTTCTTCGACTATCATCACACCCCGGATACAGAAAGGTTGACCATTGCATCGGTACACTTAGACCATGACATCGTCCCATGGTTTCAAATGATGCACAAGAATAATCAGTTCCAAGACTGGAAATCTTTCACTCAAGCGTTGGAACAAGACTTTGGACCCTCACCATATGAGTGCCCACGGGCAACCTTGTTTAAGCTGGTTCAAACAGGTACGGTTTCTGACTATTACATTCAATTTACATCACTAGCAAATAGGTCTGAGGGGATAACTGCAGAGGCAATTCTTGATTGCTTCGTTAGTGGGTTGCAAGAGGATATAAGGAGAGATGTCAAATCGTTAGAACCCAATAGTTTGATTAGAGCAGTAGCTCTTGCGAAACTCTTTGAAGAAAAATACAGTGGTCTTAGCAAGAACAAACATGCATACAATGGTGGAAGAAATGTTGGGGCACAAAATGGTATGCAGTCTTTCAAGAATGGTAATTCTATTGCTCCAAACAAGAATGAAAATGGTAATGTACAGAACAAGGGTACCCTACCTCCTCTCTTACCTACACCAAATACTAAACCGAAGACTCAAGTTACCAGGAATGCAGCTATTAAACATATGACTGCAGTTGAGATACAACTGTGAAGAGACAAAGGCCTGTGTTATTTCTGTGATGACAAGTTTTCTCACACTCATAAATGTCCCAACAAACACAAGTTTTTAATGATGCAATTGGATGAGGAAGACTCAGTTGAAGAAGTGCCTGTAGCAGCTCAACAGACTGAAATAAACTAGGAAGCTGAGAAGGGTGAACACCACTTATCCCTCAATGCTATGAGAGGAATTAATGGTACTGGCAGTATCAGGTTCAGTGGGAAAATTGGACACATTGAGATACAGATCTTAGTGGATGGAGGAAGTTCAGAAAAAATTTTACAACCAAGAATTGCACACTTCCTGGACCTACCAATTGAATCATTACCAAGCTTTAGGGTGATGATTGGGAATGGTCACAATATGCAAACCGGAGGGAAAATACAGAGTCTCAAAGTGCAGGTACAACAGCATAAAATGATGGTACCAGTGTATCTTTTACCAGTAGCAGGGGCTGATTTGATATTGGGAGCACCATGGTTAGCAACCTTGGGACCTCATGTGGCTGACTATGCAGAAAAGGTATTGAAATTCTTTCACAATGGCAAATTTATCTGTCTACAGGGAGACAAGACAATAACACCGGCACCAGCTCAATTCCATCAACTAGTGCGAATGCAAGAGACACACTCTATATTGGAATGTTTTACAATTCAGGTAGTAAAACAAGAAGGCCCTGATGATACTTTTTCTGAGTTATCTACAGACTCTCAGCCCGAATTGGCTACAATGCTTTATACGTACAGAGATGTCTTCCAAGCTCCAATGGGACTACCCCCGAGAAGGGAACAGGACCATGCCATAATCCTGCAAGAGGGAGCAAAACCGGTGAAAGTTAGACCATATAGATACCCTCACAGCCAGAAAGAACAAATCGAGCAAATGGTTCAGGAAATGCTTGAGCAAGGACTGATTCAGCCAAGTAATGTGACCTTTTTCCTCACCTATTGTGATGGTTAAGAAGAAGGATGGCAAATGGAGATTTGCACAGACTATCGAGCTTTAAATGCCATTACAATAAAGGATAGCTTCCCAATTTCCACGGTGGATGAGCTGCTAGATGAGTTGTTCGGTGCTAGGTACTTCTCCAAGCTTGATCTTCGTTTGGGATACCACCAAATACTAATCCAACCTGAAGACCGATATAAGACAGCATTTAGAACACATCATGGACACTTTGAGTGGTTAGTTATGCCATTTGGGTTAACAAACGCACCGGCTACATTTCAATGTCTCATGAACAGAATTTTCTCACAATATTTGAGGAAATTTGTGTTAGTTTTCTTCGACGACATTCTAGTATATAGTGCATCATGGTCAGCACACTTGGAGCATCTGGAAATAGTTCTGCGAACTCTGCAGACACACTCTTTGTTTGCAAGACTATCCAAATGCCAATTTGGCTCATAAGAGGTGGAGTACTTGGGGCACAGGTGCCGGGAAAGGTGTTGCAATGGGCGAGGTAAAGATCAATGCTATATTGGGCTGACCTACACCAACAAACGTGAAACAATTGAGGGGCTTTCTAGGTCTCACAGGATATTACAGGCGCTTTATAAGGTCTTATGCATCGATTGCAGGCCCTTTAACAGACTTGCTTAGGAAAGAAGCATTTGTGTGGAATGATAACACAGAGCAGGCCTTCAATAAAATTAAGACAACCATGACTGAGGCACCAGTTCTCACACTGCCAAACTTTACGCAGCTGTTTGTATTGGAGACCGATGCATCTGGTGTGGGAGTAGGCGCGGTGTTGAGCCAGAATGGACACCCTATAGCATACTTTTCAAAGAAAATGGTCCCACGAATGCAAAAACAATCTGCGTATGTAAGAGAGTTGTTCGCAATTACTGAAGCAATTGCTAAATTCAGGCACTATCTGTTGGGACACAAATTCATAATTCGTTCAGACAAGAAGAGCCTCAAAAGCTTGATGGACCAATCGCTCCAAACACCTGAACAACAGGCTTGGCTACACAAGTTCATCGGCTATGACTTCACAGTGGAATACAAACTTGGAAAGGACAATTTAGCTGCAGATGCGTTGTCTAGAGTCTGCTATATGGCATGGTCAGAGCCAAAGTCAGCATTTCTAGAAGAACTCCGCAAGGAAATTCAGCAAGAGGGAGATCTGAAACAATTGTATGATGACTGCTCACAGAAGAAACAACAGGATATGAGGTATAGAGTCAAGGATGCACTACTGTATTGGCAGAACAAACTTGTTATCCCTGCAAAGAGTTCATTAGTAAACCAAGTATTGAAGGAGTATCACTCCACGCCTATTGGAGGTCATGCTGGTATAACAAGAACAATAGCCAGAATTGCACACCAATTTTACTGGCCAACATTAAAAGAAGATGTAAAACGCTTTGTGCAAACTTGTACTATCTGTCAACAGGAAAAAACAGAAAACAGACTTCCAGCAGGTCTACTCCAACCACTGCCAATTCCACAACAAGTTTGGGAGGATATTGTAATGGACTTCATCACCGGATTACCTAATTCACATGGATACAATGTCATCATGGTTATAATCGATAGATTATCAAAGTACAACCACTTTATTGCAATGAAATCAAACTACACTAGTCAATCGATTCTTTGAAGCTTTTATGACTAACATTGTTAAGCTTCATGGCATCCCTAAGTCTATTGTTTCAGATAGGGATAAGGTATTTACTAGTAAATTCTGGCAGCACCTCTTGTAAGGTACAGACAACATTCAATAGCATTAAGGAAGTGCCAGAAATTAGCCATGCGATACTTTGGACCATTCAAGGCAGTAGAAAAGGTTGGTGTCGTGGCCTAAACTCTACAACTACCAACTACAACAAAAATTCACCACACATTTCACGTATCACAACTTAAACAATACAAAGGGGATGCCACAATACCTTACATTCCACTACCATTGACAACTTTAGAAATGGGACCAATGCTGACGCCTGATGAAGTGATCGAGACCAGAACTTTAATGAGAAATGGCGAGCAAGTACCACGGGTGTTAATCAGATGGGATCAACCAGCACTGGCTGCAGATTCATGGGAAGACATCGAGGAGATAAAGACCAGCTATCCTCAATTCAACCTCAAGGACAGGGTTCCTTTAAAAGGGGAAGGCATTGTAATGAATGAAGGGGCGCCTAAGACAAGGAACAATAACGAAGCGGAGCCGACAAGGAACAATAACGAAGCGGAGCCGAGAAGAAGTGTTAGAAGGCGCCAATCAAATAGACGCCTAAAGGAACTCGGATTAGACTAGTATAAGTAGCACAGAGGGAATTCAGAAAGGGGTAGACATAATACTTGTGTACTCTTCTCTTCTCTCCCTAGTAGACTCTCATCCCCTCCCCTCTCTAGTTCGGATTCATCTTCTTACTCATTGTAATGTACACTGTTCCATTGTTCTTAACACCTCGCCGGAACACGATTAATATACGTTCGTATTCCTATCATCGTATCAACGTGCAACACTATTCTCCACTACAAATTGTTTTATATTTCAATCTAATTTCATTGTCCTTCAAATCTTATTTTAAACATCAAACGAAGAACCGAAAGGTGAAGTATTGATGTTGGAACAATGAAATTAGACAAGGGAATCAAAACATGAGAATAGTTTAGAAACTCTTGAGACATTATAAAGGTGTTATGCTTAATGGGTTTTGGTGACAATCAACCATGAGAATAGGCTTGATTGTTAGTTCAAAACACGCTCTTCTACTCTGAAAGGAGACATTAGTTATATTCGCTGCCTTGTCTTTGAAATACATTACTATATAATTTGGTGAATGGTCTAAAGAATTATTTTTGGTTCCTCATTGTTGTGATGAAACTATAACCCGAGATTATTTTTATTTCTGAATTTTCAATCAAACAATCACTCCTTCTACTAAAATCATTCCTTTTAGCTAATCACCACTGAAAAAGAAATTGGTAATCGTAAAAGTCTCTGTGGGATCGATACTTTTTATTACGCGATAGAACCGTGCACTTGCGGCCCATCAAGTTTTTGGCGCCGTTGCCGGGGACTTTTGTGATATTGATTGATTTTTTTTGGTATCGGTTAGACTAAATGTTTTCTTTTTCTTGTTAATATGAATAAGCATGTATTTCATTCTCCAGGGAGGAATGGGAATATTTTGAGGAATCTTTGCCACCACCACCACGTTGCTATAAAGGGTTTCACAAAAATGTATTTACATTCTCCAAGGAGGAATGGGAATCTTTTGAGTCATCTTTGCCACCACCACCACCTTGCTTAAGATGATTATTCAAAAAACTACATGAAACCCAATTTGAGAAAAATATTGTAGTTGAGGTAGATCGAAATAATACTAAAGTGGTAGTGCCAGATGATTCACAAGAGATATACCATGAGATGGAGAAAATAAAGGAAACCGAAATTTCTTCCTTGGATAAATATATGGGTTTAAATGAATGTGTGGATGTCAAGATCTTGTGCCCTTTATCTTATTTTTCCCATTCCTTTGTGAAAATAACATTTGATCTAGGAGGAATTGAAAATAGGATCTTATTGCTTACACAACTCCTTTTTACAAGCCATGGAATCCTGGAATATGTTTTTATTCTTCATGTGTCACTTGGTCTTTATGCTTCAAGCAATGGGACCCAGGAATAAGTCTATAAAGGGCAAAGGTCAAGCTAATGACCATAAAAGAGCGCTGCGTGGGAGGCAACCCACAGGTTTACCTCTGTTTTGCTTTGCTGGAATAAGAAGGAAAGCCAGAGCTTTCTTTACTCTTCTCATGTGCTTTTCATTTTTATACATTGAGGACAATGTCTAGTCCAAGCATGGGGGGGTGACTTTAGTATTTTCTTCTTCTTTATTTGGTAGTTGAGTCATCTTATCCTCCTATGTGATAGATCCTTGTGAAACTTTAAATAATTTTTTTATGGCATTTTTGTGATAAATTTTTCAATTTTTAGCAATTTGAATGTTCTGGCTGGTGTTCAACTGTTAGATATGCTTCTTGATACTTACTGTCGGGTTCACACACACACTGCTAAGATAATTTCTGGTACTAGGATGTCTAAGAAAGATTGAAAAAAAAAGCCACTTAGTTTCCTTGGTGACACTTACTGCATTTTGGTTACTGGAGAAATGTCTGAGTTGGGCTGCTTAAAAAGAGCAGAAAATGAAAAGATCTTGAAAAAGATAGAAAATGAAAATGAAAAAAAGAAAAGAAAAAAAAGAATTTAAGCAATTTAGCCCAACATCCCTTTGAGGTCATAGGTTACTAGGGAAATACTTTGAGTACCCTTTTGAGGCTTCATAAGTTACTAGGGAAATACTTTGAGTACCCTTTTGAGACCGATTGACTATTGGGAAAAAGAGGCACTCTTTTGAGACCAAGTGTGGCAATTGCATTGTTTGCATATAAGTGGATGACCCAAGCAAAAGATGCTAGGGAATTTGGCTGTTGACATTTAACTTGTTGTTCTAGTACCACAAAACTGATCTTCCCTGCACATAAAGCTCAACACAAAAGTTTCTTAAGCTGAGAAGAAAAATGTTGTTGGATACCGCCAAATCATTTCTAGTTCATGTGCTAAGTCGATAATTTTCATTCAAAGATTTGCCAAATAAATTGTAATGTTTTGCTTGAGGACAAGCAAGGATTTAAGCATGGGGGAGTTTGATAAGTCATAATTTAGAGTGTTTTTAGTATTTGAATTAAATAAAATTGGTGGAATTTTAGTTCTACTTTGGAGCTATTTTACTACAAAATGTTAGTTTTGTGTTTTCAGGACTAAAAGTGAAGAAAAAGAGAAATTTTGGATGAAAGAATACAAAGGATCAAAAGAGCATGAAAGGAGGAACAAGGAAAAAAAGAAAATAAAAAGTCAGAAACCTGGCACGACCCGTGCTCCAAATAGCACGACAATGCGCGCTTCAAAATCGTGGAAAATAGCTTTTACGAACACCGAGCACGACCCGCATGCTTTGCTGAGCACGCACCGTGCGACCTTCCTGCTACTCAAAATTCAGTTACAAAGCTGATTCCTTCTTCTTCTTAGTGGGTTTTTATGGCTATGATTGTGAATTTATGTGATTGTCTACTAATTCTATGTTATATAAAGGCTCTCTCTTCACTTGTAATGCAAACCTTGTCACTTGCAAAATTACTCTAAAGTTTAATCTAAGTTTATGCAATTTTTTCTTCATCTTTTATTTATTGTTCTTTAATTTTTCTGCACTTTAGTTTTCTGTTCTTATTTTCAGCACTTTTATCTTCAGTCATTTACATTCTTGTCATTTACATTATGTCAATTATTATTCTTGCAATTTACTTTTCAATTATGAGTGAGTAGAAACTTGGTCTTGGGTTATTGGGAGTAATCCAATGAAAGGTCCCTAGTAATTCCCAAGACTATTCTCCACTCCAAATTGTTTTATATTTCAATCTAATTTCATTGTCCTTCAAATCTTATTTTAAACATCAAACGAAGAACCGAAAGGTGAAGTATTGATGTTGGAACTATGAAATAAGACAAGGGAATCAAAACATGAGAATAGTTTAGAAACTCTTGAGACATTATAAAGGTGTTATGCTTAATGGGTTTTAGTGACAATCAACCATGAGAATAGGCTTGATTGTTAGTTCAAAACACGCTCTTGTACTCTGAAAGGAGACATTAGTTATATTCACTGCATTGTCTTTGAAATACATTACTATATAATTTGGTGAATGGTCTAAAGAATTATTTTTGGTTCCTCATTGTTGTGATGAAACTATAACCCAAGATTATTTTTATTTCTGAATTTTAAATCAAACAATCACTCCTTCTACTAAAATCATTTCTTTTAGCTAATCACCACTGAAAAAGAAATTGGTAATCACAATAGTCTCTGTGGGATCGATACTTTTTATTACGCGATAGAACCGTGCACTTGCGGCCTATCAGCAGTGAATTTGTTGGGAGTGACTGCAGAAGTTACAGAGGAGACGATATATAGTTGCAAGTGAATTTTATGAGTCCCCCCTCATTAATCCTGTTTGTATTTAATGAGTTTGTTTATTTTTATATTTTAGTGTTGTCTTTCAAAGCAGTGAAGGTGATGTCGTTCTTGAGTCTGCATAAAACAAGATCTGGACATTCAAAGTCAAACCACACTCCATCTTCTTTTGTTGTGATTTTTCCACGAATAAAAGTGGGACGCTAATTAAAATTGCCAGTGGAATCTTGGCCACAAAATTATTTTTATTAAAAATTAAATAATTAAATTGCAATTTTATCTAATTAAGGGAATGGCTAGCTGTAAAGTTTGTGAATAATTGAAGCTAACATTGACAGATTCTTTTATTAGTGGGCACGGTTAGGCAGTAGCAAGAAACCAGAAAAGAAAAAGGAATCTGGTGCTTGCTTTTGTTTTGGTTTTCAGCATAGCTTAAATTGCATGCATAGAACATTTTATTAATATTTATATTACCATGCATATCCTCTTCTACAGATTGTTCATGTGACTTGCTTAAACTACCTGAAACGAGGTAAAGAAACATATCATTCATGTTCATATATATCAGCCATTTAATTTACATTACTCAATACAGTATATATATATATGTGTGAAATCAAGCATGTAATTAATTAACTTGAAAATGCAGAAATGTTTGTAATATTTGTGATATGTTTTCTCAATCAAATTCATAATAATAATAATATTAACAACAACTAGTCCATTTCCTAAAGTTAAGGCGCCAAACTAGTAACTAATTTATGTTTAAACCCAGCTTATATATAAATATATATATATATATATATATATATATATATATATATATATATATATATATATATATTTGATAGACTTCATAAACACAGATGCAGCATATATTTGTTTTTGTATTTTGCATAACTTGAATTGCAAATCCTTTGTACTGCAGATTGGAGAAAGGGTTAGTATTGTTCATCTGAATTGAACATCTGCTGAAACAAGGTAAGAAAAAAAAACAATCTCATTTATTGTGAAGTTTGTGAATAATTGAAGCTTAACATTTACAGGTTCTTTCATTAATTAGTGGTTACGGAATTGCATATCCTCTTTTGGTAGCTGCTGCTGCATACTGGAGAAGGGGAAGATTGTTCATCTGCTGAAACTATCTGAAACGAGGTAACAATCTTATTCATTATTGTTATTTACTTTTGATGCAAATATTTTCTGTCATTATATATTTTCCATTTTCGGTGTGTACTCCCTCTACAGCCTACATGAACATATAATATAAACAAACAGACTGTATAAGTATATGTTGGAAGGTAAACTTTATTTGGCCTAGTATTCTAGTCTAAAGAAGATTCTACAGAATAGTAGATAAAGTTAGAAGGGGAAGATGTAATATTAAATAAGTAGTTGAGATAAGTGCGTAAAACTCTCTTACTTGTCTAGAATATTTTCTAGATTTATGTAAAACTCTCCCTTAGAGCCTATAAAAGGGGGAGAGCTTGTCATTTGTAAAGCAAACAAGTAAGCAAAAGTCAAGCAAGTAATCAAGAGACAAGAAAGCTCTCTTCCTCATCTACCAAGCATTGGATGAAGATGAGTTTGAGAAACTTTCAAATGCGACATCCGCTAAGGAGGCATGGGAGAAGCTTCAAACCTCTTGCAAAGGAGCAAACAAAGTAAAGAAGGTACGTCTCCAAACACTAAGAGGTGAGTTTGAATCATTGCATATGAACGAGTTAAAGTCTATTTTGAATATTTTTTAAGAGTTATCGTCGTGTCAAATCAATTAAAAAGAAATGGTGAGAAGTTAGAAGACGTAAGGATTATGGAGAAGATACTACACTCTTTGGATACCAAATTCGAGCATATTGTTGTGACGATAGAGGAACCAAAGACTTGGAGACCATGACTATTGAACAACTCCAAGGATCATTGCAATTAAGCTTATGAGGAGAAACACAAGAAAGAGAGGGAGATTAACGACCAAATCTTCAAGATGCAACTAATTAAAGAAGAAGGAATGAAGTCAAGGAAATGAGAGAGGCCTATAAGATATATAGAGGTCGAGGTTTTGACCGAGGACAGTTTGGATGCCATACTATTGGACGAGATGCGAATTTCACCAACAACAATTACAGGAATGGAGAAAGCTCAACAAGAGGGCGTGGACGAGGATCTCCAAACACAAGGTTTTAAAATCTCAAACTCGATGCTATAGTTGTTAGAAGTTTGGCCAATACGCTTCAAAATGTAGATTTTCAAAGAATAGAGTAAAAGAGGAGACAAACTATGTGGAGCAGAAGGACCAACATGTTGAAACAGTGCTTCTAGCACGTAGAAGTAATGAAGGACGCCAAGAAAACATGTTGTACCTCGACATCGGTGCAAGCAACCATATGTGCTGGAAAGGAAGCATATTTGTGGACCTTGATGAATCAGTAAGTAGCAATGTATCGTTTGGTGACGATTACAAAATTCCAATGAAAGGCAAAGGTAAGATCTTAATCTGCATAAAGGATGGAAGACATGATTGTATTTCAAATGTCTACTACGTCCCAAATATGAAAAATAATATTTTGAGTCTGGGACAACTCTTAGAAAAAGGCTATGACATTCGCTTGAAAGATTTCAGTCTTTCCATTAGAGATCAAAACCAATCTCATCACCAAGGTACCAATATAAAGAAATAGGATGTTCTTATTGAAGATCCAAAATGGCGCGACAAACTGTCTCAAAGCTTGCTATAATGATGAAGCAAGGCTTTGGTATCTTCGATATGGGCACTTAAATTTTGGAGGCTTAAATCTGATCTCAGAAAAGAATATGGTGAGAGCGCTTTCGTCTATCAACAAAACCGATCAACTCTGTGAAGGATGTTTACTAAGAAAAGAATTTAAGATGAGTTTTGCAAAGGAGTAAAGCTAAAGAGCCAGAAGGCCGCTCGAGCTCATACATGTTGATGTTTGTGGAGCAATCAAACCAAGATCACTCGGTAAAAATAACTACTTCCTCCTATTTGTTGATGATTTTTCAAGAAAGACGTGGGTATATTTCTTAAAGCAGAAGTTTGAAGTATTTAATGTTTTCAAGAAGTTCAAAGCTGCAGTGGAGAAAGAAAGTGGTCGATTGATTAAGGTTGTGAAAAGACTGAATATTTGGTGAAATACTTGAGTGTGTTTCATTAATTATATCCTCTTTCCAACACTCCTAATTATGTTTCCAACAATACTAATTCCAACAAAGGCTAGGCTATGAGAGCTGATCGAGGTGGAGAATTCACTTCTAAAGAGTTCCAGGAGTTTTGTGAAGAGAATGGAATTAGACATCCCCTGACGGTTCCAAGATCACCCCAACAAAATAATGTGGCGGAAAGAAAAAATTGAACAATCCTTGATATGGCTCAGAGCATGCTTAAAAGCAAGAAACGACTAAAAGAATTTTAGGCTATAGTTGTGGTGTGTGCAATCTATCTGCCAAATCGATCTCCAACAAGAAGTGTATGGGGAAAGACCCCACAAGAAGCATGGAGTGGAAGAAAGCCAACTATCTCACACTTGAGGGTCTTTGGAAGTGTAGCCTATGTTCAAATACCAGATGAGAGAAGAGCAAATCGGTTATGGCCCAAACTCAAGGGGTTACAAATTGTACAACCCAAACAACAAGAAGACTACAACCTACCGAGATGTAGTCTTCGATGAAGGACAATGGTACTTTGGACCTCATGAAAAAGAGTACAGTTTCTTTCCTCACTTTGAAGAAGTATGGGCATCTGAGAAGTTCAACACGGGCTCACATCGCCAAAATCATCCACATCAGAAGAAACCGGGAGTGAAAGGATTGTGACGCGCACACGAAGTCTCCAAGATGTGTATGATAACACAAAAGCCTTTTCACCGCGAAGGCTTGAAGATCTCTATAAGGAAGTCGAGACAACAGATAATCTCACTTTATTCCGCCTCTTTGTAGATTGTGAACCTATGAACTTTGAAGAAGCCACACAAGATAAGAGATGGAGATATGTAATGGACATATATATTAAAGACATTGAGAAGAACAACACTTGGGAATTCACGTCTCTTCCGAAAAGGCATAATTAGTGTCAAGTTGGTGTACAAGGGAATGAAGAATGTCAACAGAGAAATCAAAACATACAAGGCAAGACTAGTTGCAAAAGGATTTAGTCAAAAGGCTTGGGAATGATTATGATGACGTGTTTGCTCGAGTCACCCGCTTGAAGACCATAAGACTAATAATCTCTCTAGCAACCCACAACAAATGGAAAATTCTCCATATTGACGTAAAGTCTGCCTTTCTGAATGGAGTCCAAGAAGAATAAATTTACATCAAACAACCTTTCGGATACAAGGTGAAAGAGCATGAAGACAAATTTCTCAAACTAAAGAAGGCACAAAACAAGCACAAAGATCATGGTATAGTCGAATTGATAACTACTTCAAGGAAAACAATTTCACAAAATGCTCACGCGAGCATGCCCTATATGTTAAGATAAAAAATGGAGATATCCTGATCGTGTGCATATATGTGGATGACTTGGTCTACACGGGAAGTAATCCAAGCATGTTTGAAGAGTTCAAGAAGGCAATGATAAAGGAGTTCGAAATGTCTGCTATTGGATTAATGTCATACTACTTTGGCATCGAGGTAAAACAAAAGGAAGATGGAATATTCATTTCACAACAACGATATGAGAAGGAGGAGATGCTGAAAAAGTTCTAGATGGATAGCTGCAAGCCAATCAACACACTGGTAGAGTGTAAAGTGAAGTTGTCAAAGTATGATGGAGAAGGAAGAGTGAGTGCTACAAATTCCAAGAGTATGGTTGGGATTTTAAGGTATCTGACATGCACAAGACCTGACATTCTATATGCTACTGGACTCATTAGTCGATACCTAGAGAATCCAACCACCACTCTTCTCAAAGATGAAAAAAGGATTCTTCATTATATCAAAGGAACAATTAATCGACTTTGCCTTATGGTTTTCATCAGATAATAATTATAAGCTCGTTGGTTACAGTGACAGTGATTTGGGTGGAGATGGAGATGGTTGAAAGAGCCCCAACGATTTTGTGTTCTTCATGGGAAACACAACTTTCACTTGGATGTCAAAGAAACACCCAATAGTCACACTTTCGGCTTGTGAAGTTGAATATGTAGCAACCACATTGTGTGTTTGCCATGCAGTCTGGCTCATAAATCTATTAAAGGAATTGGGAATGTCACAAGAGGAACCGACCAAGATCTTTGTGGATAATAAGTCATCCATAGCTCTAGCAAAGAATCTAGTATTCCATAATCAAAGCAAGCAAGAATTAATCGAGTATTCTCTCATTTTAGAAATCATAGTCTCCTCTTCCCTTCCTCTCCTCCCAAAAGCTTCCTAAAAACCATTCTCCTTTCCAACAATATGTAACTAACTAACTATATATGCAATTTGTTTGTAAAAAAAAAAACTAAATATATAATTTGTTTTGTTGATTACTCCCTCCGGACCTAATTATAAGCAAAAATACCTACTTTCACACATATTAAGGATAGTGGTTTATGCATTTACTTTTCTCGAATTCATGGAAAAATAAAATAGATTTACTAAACTATCCTTAATTAATGGTCATCTTTTCACAACATTAATAAATTAATTTAAGGGTAGTTGTGGAAAAATAGCATTAAATATGAGTAGGTTAGTTAACATTTGCGTATATTTGAGTCCACCAAAACAACACACTTTTTTACTTATATTTAGGTCCGGAGGGAGTATATGAGAACTGATCCGAACCAAACTGAACTAGACTAACAATTCATTTGAACCAAACCGAATCAGTATTTATTACTCCTTCTCGCCTCATATTAAGTGTCCTGTTTGGAATGTTTCTTTGTCACAAATTAATCACACTTTAGAATCCCAATACAACATTTATTATTACTTTCCAACAATACCCTTACTTTAGAATATCAATAACCGTGCATTTGCTCCAATCGAGAAAAGTGTAAGGGTATTTTAGTCCTACCACATTTTTTCACCATAGAATTTAACATATCTAATAATTTTCTTAATACTCACACATAGCCTTAAATAACAATTAATATGAGACGGAGGGAGTATGAGTTTGAGTCTTTGACACTTCATGGGGTTCACCGAGTGAAATGATTACTAAATCTTACGAATCATCTATTTTATTTTATTTTTTTGTTATGAAATCTCATCATCTATTTTAACGTTAACAAATTTGATGAAGAAATTTTCAAATATTCGATATGTATATTATAAGCAAGCGAACATTTATTTAAGAAAATGGAATGGACACGTCGATTTAAAATCATTTTACTGAACTGCTATTTTTTACTATATAAGACACGCTCCTTGGCGTGGAAATCTAGTTAATAAATGGGGGGTGTTTTGCTTTTACCCCCTGCAATTTTTTTTTTTTAAAAAAACACCTTGTAAAATCAACTTTTTTTTATTTTAGTCATTCATTAGATGGACGCGTTAAAAACGCTTATGTAGCATTTTTAAATACGCTTTTACCCCTCGCAAATAGGGGTGTTTTGCTTTACCCCAAAAAAAAATCTAAATCCCATTCTTCTTCCTCAATACCCACCCAACCTCATATCAACTTTTCCATCTCCAACACAACGCTTCCATATCAAACCAGAACCCATCTTCTCATCTTCTTCGTCTCTCTCTCTCTCTCTCTCTCAACCAACCAAACCACCATGAGCACAACATGTAATTAACTTTTATTGTGATTCTGATTTTAGGGTTTGTTTCAAGTTTTATGGATGGTTGTTTATGGATTGTTCTTCATCTCAAAATCAAGGTTTTATGGATCATAAAAAGTCAAAGATGTTGCATTGTAAATCAAGTACTAGCTTGATTTGTTTATTCACTCATTTTTTAAACCACACACATTTATTAAATCCATAAAACCTTGATTTTGAGATGAAGAACAATCCCTAAAACTTGAAACAAACCCTAAAATCAAAATCGCAATAAAAGTTATTACATGTTGTACTCATGTTTTGCTAGTTCTGAGAGAGAGAGAGAGAGAGAGAGAGAGAGATGAAGAAGATGAGAAGATGGGTTCTGGTTTGATATGGAAGCGTTGGTTTGTGTTGGAGATGAAAAAGTTGATATGAAGTTGGGTGGGTGCTGAGGAAGAAGAAGGGGATTTAGATTTTTTTTGCAGGGGGTAAAAACGTATTTAAAAATGCTACATAAACGTTTTTTTAACGTCCATCTAACAGAAGGACTAAAATAAAAAAAGTTGATTTTGCAAGGGGTTTTTTAAAAAAAAATATTGCAAGGGGTAAAAGCAAAACACCCCCTATTTGCAGGGGGTAAAAACGTATTTAAGCCTAAATTTTTTTATTCAACCTGCTCAAACCGTGTGACTGTCGGTTTAGTCTGGTTTTTGTAGTCCAAACTCCAAAGCCGGTTTTTGGGTTTCCAGACCGGTTCTTGTAGTAATTGGTTCTCTTGCTTATATATTTGGACCGGACTTGAGTCCGGTTTCCGATCCATTTTGTTGAATTGGTTGGTTCGGTCCGGTTTTGATAACTTTGGTAAATGGTATGGAATACACAAAAATACGTTAAATTAGTTTGTTAGTAAATATCCAAAGGGTCACACATCGTAATTGGATCAGTTGTTAGTAAGGTATAAGCCGATTAAGCCGAATACACACCGTTAGACTCTCTTTGCCATATCGACACATCCGGCTCTAGATAAGGCAAAAGATCGATGAAGGAGAGTAAGCAACATCTCCTCCAATAGACCCCTCTCCCAAAAAAAAATCTCCTCCTCCAAGTCAAAACCATGAGGAGCAACCGTGGTTACTAATATTGAACCAAATCCAACTATTAATGAGGAGCAGCCCGTATAAATATGGGGATACATGATATCATGTATCAAGTTTCTCAACAATTGGTTGACATAGTGAAACCTATGGTGCACAATGAAGTGCAACAGGCCAAAGAACAAGAGAATAGGAGAGTTACTCAAGCTAGCGGTTCAACTAGTCTTGGTACTCCTAACCAAGGGCAAGGAGGACCCATGGCTCAAATGGGAAGCATAAATACGCTCCACCATATCCTAGTACAGTGGCACCTCAGTAGGTACCTTTTCATCAGGTAACTCCTCAAACTGTGTTTTCTCAGCCTTGTAATTTTTCCACTGTCAACATTGGGGGAAGTTTATGGAAAACGTAACATCTAACTCAATTTTTCTTCAACCTGGATAGGTGCAAATGGTCCGAAGGCCGCCCGAGGCCATGTGGAAAATTGGTTTACCGCAAGAACCATCTTTTGTATCTCCTACAGTGGCTAACAATCCTTCATATCCAGGGAGCAAGCCTTCGGTCCAGAGTAGAGCCTCAGCAAAACTGGTGGTTACTACTCGGCAGAACTGAGTGGGTAGACATAATGGTGTCTCTTCCTAGGGGATTTAAAACCCTGACTTTGCCACATTTTCCGGAGGTATATCTTAGTAAGATTGCAGCCGAGCCAAGGGGATTTCCTGGAGAGCAAGTTATCAATGCATGTGGGCACTTTAGAACAGTGGAGCGAACAGAGAATGGCTTGGATATAGGCTCTGCGTAAATAGGAGTGAAGTCGTTTGGACCTTACTTGTCGTATAATCCAACGATGGGCAGTCATAGGCTAGGGATAGTAGCTAACAAAGACTCATGTGTGTGTACATTTGTAAAATCATACGACATCAACCAAATTCAACAATTTTCAGCCTGTTATCTGTATTTTAGTTTACATTTTTATTTAGCCATAGATAAATTACACGTCCCTCTCACACCTAACCTAACAACTCTTTGAATGAGTTAGGGAACTCATATCTATGGAACAGAGTTCATTCCTTAGAGAAATCGCTTGAAAAATAAAGAATCGGAAGTTCAAGTTGTTGGCCGATCCACGACTATACGAGCTTTTGACAACACTTTATGTATATATATATATATATATATATATATATAAAACAAGTTAAATAAACATATATAATTATATTTTATATTTTTGAAAATATAAGTATATTATACCTTATGTATAAAAAATATTAGTATGTATAATTATATAATATAGTCAAATACTGATCTCACATAGCTAGCTATCTTTTTTTTATTACTTTTTCATTACTTTAAAATTTAAAATAATATTTATACTTCCCTCCTTATATTATTTAGAATAACAAATTTCTTAACCTAAAATACCTATTGAATCCATATAATTCAATCACCAGTGCAAATTACAAAGTCCATGGTTACTTCAAATTCACTTTTAATTCAAATTACAGTGAAAATATTTTTGAATTATATTTGAATAATGTAATTAGAGTACCTGTGCTAATTTGTTTAAATAGATTATTCTAAATTTAAAGTGTCTGATAAATGGGCCAAACAAATAATTACAATAATTATGCTATAAACTATTTACAACACTCCCATCAAACTGGTGAATGGATATTTATAATTGCCAACTAAATTGGCAGAATTTGTTTACATGTGTAATACTTGTGATATGTTTTCTCAATCAAATTCCTAATAATATCATTAACAACTTGTCCATTTCCTAAAGTTATAAGGCTCCGTCCGAACTAGCTAGTAACTATTTTAAGTTTTAAACCCATATATATATATATATATATATATATATATATATATATATATTATATAACCATGGATCTTTCATGTCACCATCCACATAGTATGACACGTCACTAATTACATCATCAACGATTTTATTCCACATCAGCAGTTTTAACTCAAATTAATTCGATGAAATATATACCAAAAATGTCAAAATCGAGAATTGAACCCATCCTCCCCCTCCCCGAATTTACTACAATTCTTAATCAAGTCACCACCACCTAGCTCTGTTGTTTCATAAGCATAACACATTATGGTTAAACCATTCTTCATTGTTATTTTAAATAAAAACCTTGGTAGATTATTTTATATTTTTGAGAATGTTATGACTTAAAGATTGCGTCTACGAATAAGACTAGATTTTTCATATTCTAATAATCTTTTGAAGTGTTAGTTTGATTTTCCCGTTTATAGTTTCTTTATAGGAATATACAAAATACCATAAGGGTTCTTTCATAATATGGAATATACATATATTAAATCGAAATTAACATTTAAATAGTCAAATAATATTAAAAATACTCACAATATTGGCAAAACTAGGATGATAATTTATAGATAAAAATAGTCACTATAAAAAATTCTTTAAGAACCAATGTAAAAAAATTTTTAGACGAAATTATAAAAATACTCAAAATAAAAAAATACTCACTATATATATATATATATAAAAAAATAAATAAATGTATAAACATATATATTATATATCATAATGAATGGATAAAAGACGCTGTACAAAGAAATCGATGAGTCATATAGCACACGAAAACATACAAATTGCATTTTTAAAGGTGCCAAGAAATAATTTAAAATTTTATGATAAAATGAGATGTATACCCGTGTTGCTTATAACAATAAAATTGAATTCCCACAGGTTCACATGCTTAGCGAAAACAAATTTTGAAGGATATATTACAAAATAGATAAGACATTCTATTATCGTATATCGTTTTCCTTCCAGCATTAGTAATAATAATGTGTTTTTCTATATACGCATTCAGAATACATTAGATGATTTTCTTCAAAAAAAATAATACATTAGATGATAATCATATTTTCATCGATTTCAATTTTCGTTTTAGTACTTTGTTTGAATACTTTTATATTAATTTTCAAATCAATTTGGAGGCTATATCATCAATTTATTGGTTAAACATTTTGGCCCCCACATAAATAGTAGGCAAGCTCCGCCACTGTATAAAACACAGTTGCAGCCATTAACATACATAAAAGAGGTGGGAAATAGTTACTCAATATATATCTTAGTAAATGCCACCGTATAAAACACAGTTGCAGCCATTAACATGCATAAAAAAGGTGGGAAATAGTTACTCTATATATATCTTAGTAAATGAGGTTTGAAGTTTTTTTATAAGCAAATGTTAGTTGTTAGTAGTTAGGGGAGACAGAAATGTTAGTTTCCAAAATTTGAATCTGAAACTTTCTGTTTTCACTCATTCGGTATCCCGTAGCACAACTGAGTTACCTACTCGGGACAATGAGGTGTGAAGTGTGATTTAACGTTTCAGAATGATTGAAAAAGAGAAATAATTGAAGCTCTAAGGGTATGTTTGGGAGGGGGTTTTGGGAGGGGAGGAAAGACTTAGAAAAGACTAGTCTATATTTTAAAATGTATTTGAGATTTTTAAAAAGTAAAAGAATACATGAATGATAACAATATAATAATTTTAGTCACACTTCATTTCTGCTTATTGATATTTTGCAGCTTACTCAATTTAGATTTGAAAAAATAAGCCCTTTCCTCGATTTCCCTCCCAAACATACCCTAAGGGAATGACTTGACATATTTACAGGTTCTTCTATTTGTGGTCACGGTAACTTGAATTGCATATTCTCTTCTCGAGTGTGGATGGTAGCTGCTGCAGAAAACCGGTGAAAGGGCAACATTTTTCATCTGAATTTAGCATCTATTGAAACTGGGTAAAAAAACAATCTATTGAAACTAGGGCAACATTTTTTGTCTACACTCTCCCAGCAGCCTACATGAACATATAAAATCAAACAAACAGACTTAATAAGCATGTGACTAACTAACTACATAACGAACTGAAAACGTCTAAAAAAGACAAAACTACCATATTTAATTAACTGAAAAACTTCCAAAACAGACAAAACTAACATATTACATAGGCAGCAAGTAGCTAACTAAACTAATCTTTGTTTATGTTGGTTCCATGCCCAAAAAAGTTTATTTGTGGGGCGAAAAATAGTTTTAATATTTTTGTTCTTAACTATTTTCTGAGTAGGATTAAACTTAGAACACGAGAGAATAAGTTCGCGTGAATGGTAAAATGATCAACCCTTTCATTAGCCTCTTTGGGCGATATATATAGTGGTACAAGTATTCAAGGCTAATTATGAGGTAGCCGTTACATAATAATTACTGCAGTTACATAACTAAAGTGTCAGTTACAATCTAGACCGAGCATTCTAGAAGAGCCGGCCCTTGAGAGGCCATGCCGAGTATTCCAGCATTTCCTCGGTCAGGTGACATGGTGTTCACTGCCTAATCCGGTCGATGTTGTACTTAGTCCCTCAGGGGATGCCTTGTGACTGAGGTCTAAGCATAGTGCTCGGCCAGGTCGTGAACAATTTTCTCGATAAAATATTGTAGATTTATCCAAATACATAATTTCATTAATCTCAAAAAAAAAAATACATAATTTCATTAATTAAGAAGATTTCTAAAATACCTAAATTTCTACTAATTACATAGCTAAAAAGTAAAATTAGTACCATCTTATTCCCTTTTTTATTTATCTTTTGTAAATTTCTACATTAATTTTAAAAAATTATTATGGGGTCAATCTATATTTTTTTTTGACCAACAATCTATATTTTTTATGAGGGAAAAATGAACTTGTTATATATATTTCAAAGAAAAGAAATACATGATTTCAAAAAAAATATGGATACTTATAAGTGTGCTATCTAACAACCCACATTTGCTTATCTTTTAAATAACATATTAACCGTCGAAATAGAGTAGCGTGATGGTCTGTCAAAGGGAGAAAAGTTGGAACCAAATACTAACACTTCTATAAATCTACTATCTATCTTTTAACTACTAGCATAAATTTACAAATTAATTTTTTAGTGTCTTAGAAAAAAGACAAGAAAATTTAATGGCTATTTAAAGTACTAATAAATACTAAAAATACAAATGACAAATATTTGACACTAACACTTAAAAAATATATCTGTCACTGATATATAAAAGAACATGAGATAAATATTTGACATTGATAATTATAACTTTTGAATACACGGTAAATGTACTATCTATCTTCTACTATCATTTACTAATCTACTAAAACTAAACAACTTAAACACTAGGAAAAATTCCAAAATAAGTGAAAAATATTTGGTCTGTTCTTTTTTAACTAAATATTTGGTCTCTTTTTTACCGACTACTATAATTTTTGTTGTACTGATGCGAAGACTTAATGACTATTTAAAGTTCAGATAACTCTGTTTGATATAGATAAAAATTTGGGATAAAAATTTGTTATTGATAATTATAGTTTTTTAAAACTACTATAAATCTACTATCTAAAAAATAAGAAGATTTAATAAGTATTTAAACTTCCGGTTATTATTCAAAAAAATGGAAGGACTACACTAATATATAAAAAACATGGGATAATTGCACTGATATAAAAAAAAACTGGATAAATGCACTAATATATAAAAAAACACGATATAACGACCCTGATATCTAAAGAAAACGGGATAATCGCATCGATATATAAAAAAATGGAATAACTAATATATATATATATATATATATATATATATATATATATATATATATATATATATACATGCATACAAAAACACGGGAACTATAAAAAAATACTGGATAAATAAACTGATATATAAAAAACATGGGATAACTGCGCTGATATAGAAAAAACACAGGATAATTGCACTGATATATCAAATACACGGGATAACTGCACTAGTAGATAAAACAAACACTAGATAACAGCACTTGTAACACCCTAGTATCTCTAACTAGTAGACATATGATATGCACAGTTTAGCATTCATCAGAGATCATAATTCCGGTTTTAGATATTGAACACGACTAAATTTTTTGCGATATTACAAAATATCTCATCATCACAACCTATCATGACATCATTGAACTCCAAACGGTTCATAACAATAACAACATGAAATCCTAGTGTTCAATATTCTCACAAGAAAAGCGAAAACAGTTTATACAACTTATCATGAATACAAGTTACATGTCCGAAAACAGAATCAACAAGGAAAACATAAACATGGACAAAGACATAAAGTCTCAGTCAATTCCTTAGGCACTTCTCCTACTCGTGCCGCTTAGCCTTCTTCTTTCCCTGTTTCTCTGTAAAACAACAACAAATGACGGGGTTATCTCGTTGAGTTTTACCGTGCTCCCTAACCACACTCGAATCAATTATGAATCATTTAACTGGTAATTCGATTAATGAATTACAAAATATATACTGGTAATTCGATAGAATTACAAACAATCACTGGTAATTCAATATATATGAATTACAAAATCATCATTTTTAATTCTTTAGCACATCACCAACAACTGAAGCTTAAGTGAACCCCAACTAACTAATAGTAGTACAATTTCTAAACGCAAAAATAATAATTCTGGAGACCTAGGTCAAGGGCTTATGACTTCCCTCACCTAGCATGCTAATACATAGGGGTCGTCACCCCGACTCGATATATATATATATATATATATATATATATATATATATATCGTGAATCCTAGACTAGTTTAGATGAATAAATAATAAACATTCCACCTCATTTATACAATGCCAAGTAGGACTTATAGTCTGTTTTATTTTCGATAAAACATTTCCTCACACGTGTACTATGACAATCTTACTTAAAATTTTAGAAAACATTCAACATATCAAGCTACGTCGAAAAATTGCAAAAGACCACTTGTTGGAAAGCTATGCATGTCTAGTTTCTGACTTAACTTTTAGTTTTGCAAAAGAATGGACCAATCAGTACAGTTTTCAAAAAATAGACAGAATGGTTCCTTGATTGAACAAAATCTGTCCCCT
This sequence comes from Oxytropis ochrocephala, assembly GCA_020916435.1. Taxonomy (NCBI): domain Eukaryota; kingdom Viridiplantae; phylum Streptophyta; class Magnoliopsida; order Fabales; family Fabaceae; genus Oxytropis; species Oxytropis ochrocephala. The sequence goes on from CM037089.1 coordinate 41,980,773, forward strand.
GATTTCTAGCACTTCTAAAATGACCAAGACTCAACCACTTAACCTGAAACTTGAGCCTAAACCATAGCCAATTGTGTCTAGTTTTCAAAGAAATAAGAATCTTCCAAAAAGGAGTTCAATTGAGAGCACAATACCCAAAACACTGAACCTATACCCAGCTTAACTACAGAAATTTGACCTAACTTGGGATTTTCATAGCTCGAGCTACATAATTCCAAATTCCACCAAACCAGTGCCAAAATAACCAAAATTAAGTCTAGTTTCTAACAAAATAAGCCCCATCATTTTTGGATAAATAGAATGTTCCCAAGTTTCAAAAAGACAGTACCTAAGTCCAAAATGCTTCCAGAATATTACCCTATCTTGTGAAACTTATAATTAGAGCTGGACAGCTCAAATTTTGATGAAACCAGTGCCAAATTAAGGCTTAAGTCTAGTTTCAATTTGTAAAACTTGGTTCTCTAAAAGAACTAGATCTCAGACACTTGCCAAATTTTATTGACATTTTTCCGAGCGCGCACTCAGGCCTCGGTTCATAAAGGGGTCATCTTCTAGTTTGAGAGATGATTTCAAGGAACCAAATCAATTGGACTCAATCAAATGCAATGTGTTCTCTTGGACTCATAAATGTTGGTATGGTCTTAATAATAGACACAAATTGAGGAGGAGGAGTCCCACAAGTACTAAAACCCCATTAGTTTCGGAGGATCAACCACAACATTGCCCAGTTGCATCGGTAACCCTCTCACTCACCTTTACATTTTTGATATTTTATTTTTTAAAAGAGCACGCACACATCTTATTTTTATAGTGTGTGAATGTTCATATTTCTTTTTCGAAGCAGAATCTATAGCATTAAAAGTTGAATACTATTTTAATTGTTCAAGACTTTGATCGATGCTTTAAATTTATTATTATAGATAATGCAAGCCCATCTTTAGGACTCTTAAAGGATAAAAGCTATATATTTGCATTAACGAAATTCAATTCATACTGTCTTCAGATATGGGATCGTGCTCAGTGTTTTTCAAGACAATTGCAAACTTTGTGCAATATCACAATGATTACACTGTGGAATATTTCCAAGATAAAATCAGTGTTTATCCTAGCTATTACTCCAACAATGTTGCTAGAAACTCTGACAATTACGTATTGTGATGAACTGAAGCACATAATAGTCGTAGATATAGGAGATGACAATGGGGGAAATAACTGGGGTGATGTCTTCCCAAAATTAAAAGAGCTTAAAGTTACAAATTGTGAGAAATTGGAATATATATTTGGACACTATGCTGATGCTGATGATCATCAAAGCCATAACAAGATTCACCTTCATTTTCCGGAATTGAAAAGTCTCCAACTTTGGAGTTTGCCAAGTTTAGTCGCCATGTGTCCCAAACAATACCACACAACATTTCCATCTTTGGTGAAACTTAAACTCTACAATTGCATCCAGGTTTCAAGTAAATCTATTATTGGTGATTTCATCACCATGCTAGTTCGACGACATCTTTGGACAAGATGGCCATGAAGGTAGGTACCCTATTAATTGTCATTTCATCATTGTTCTTTGGTGAGATTATATTTTAACTCCAAATTATTTTAGACCAAATCATCAATTTATTTAGTCTCTAAATTTACATCTATTCTCTCATATAGTGATTCAAGTATATAAAAATAATTAGTGGTTTCTAAAGTTGTTAGATCTATCAAATTACTTCCTAAAATTTAGATAGTAGTCCTTTGGTGAGATTATATTTTATGCTAGGAACTGAGATTGTTGGGAGAGCTGAGATCGATTGGTGAAAAACACTCCTCCACCGGTGAATTTTAACTATGAACCTTAAAAAATAGGTTCTTTAAGTGATACCCTAGCGGATTGGGGTTTACTTAACCCCACTGGCATTGTGCTCTATTAAATAATATGAATAAACCATACACATGTAATCTTGTATGTGAAAAACAATATAAATAGGACCTAATGATTACACCTTACGTCCAACTCCAAATATATACTACTTTGTGCAGATTCTCGATCTAAGATAATATGTGTATTATTTAATCATATTATGTATTTACCTAAGTTTAAAAAAAAACTTCACTTTGTCATTAGAAAATAGCGTAAACAAAATATACTATCATAAACAAAGGAGCGCAACACTACTCTTTTGTTGGGTGATATCTAGATGATATATATATGAATAAACCCACACGTTTGTAGTTTTTCAAAAGGAGTGGGAACAATATAATCATTATTTTTAGGTCATGTTCTCTAAAAAAAATGAAAACCCATAGATCTTCCAACTATCCACCAAGGTTGTCTTCTCAGGACTTTAGGATTAGGGTTAGATAATATTTGGAAATTAGAATCTGGTATGGAAAAGATTTGATATGTAGAGGGTCTACCATTACTTCCAATGAAAATATAAAAATATATCAATAATTTAGATATTAATATATTTTTTTAATCTTTAAATATTGTACTAGTTTTGCCTACAAAGTATCATACTCACCAAACACTCAATAGGTATGGAAGAGTTCTCCTTATTTATTTATCCATAGTGGAATCCTTATTTTATGTATGTGATGATTTTCCTTTCATTTATTGTAGGAATTGAGTGGCGATGTGGAACATTTTCTTGCTTTGGAAGAGCTTAAAGTACATAACTCTAAAGTAGAAAACATCTTTTTTCTCAATGAAATAAATGGACAACAACGGAACTTGAAGTTGCAAAAGATTGAGTTACAAAATCTACCTGTGATGACAAATATTTTTGCGAGTCCCAAAAGTTTGGTTACCCTCCAAAACCTGACGATGATTGCAATAGAAACATGTGAAAAACTGGAAATAATTTTCTCCACTTCTATTGTAAGATGTTTGCCGCAATTGCTTCATTTAAGAATAACAGGATGCAAAGAGCTGAAGCATATCATTGAAGATGATGCGGAGGACGAAACAATGTCAAATTTTCTGCCTCCAAGGACTTGCTTCCCAAAGCTTAAAACACTTGTAGTGAAAAATTGCAACAAGTTGGAATTTGTCTTTCCAGTCTCCATATGTAAAGAGCTTCCTAACCTAATGGTTTTGATGATAAGAGAAGCGAATGCGCTGCAAGAAATATTCAGAAGCAAAGATGGTCAGAAAGTTGAGATACCAAATCTAAAAGTTATAGTACTTGTCAACCTACCAAGCCTCTGCCAGGCACATGCAATTCATTATCAAGATGCAAAAAATTATCATGTGGAGAATTGTCAAAAACTGTCTTTGACATCAGTATCATCTATACGTTTGGAAGAAATTCATGGTCTTGATAACGGTACACACTATATCCAATAACTTTTAAAAGAATCAAGTGTTCATTGCAAATAATAACATATAATTGCAATTGTTAATCTACGATACTGTGTTGTTGTTATAGAAATTTTCTTTGATATTATGAGTTATCGTTTGAGACACCAATTGGAAGTTCAAGCAGCACCGGGACAAGAGTTGACTTCTTCACAGGTTAATACTAATCAATCTATTCATTTTTAACATTAACAACAACAAAGTCACCTAAAGTATAACTTGCAGGCTATTTCAACACCAACACAATTAATTTTGCTTTAAATACTTTTTAGATATATGCTGCAACTCATTTACATTATAATGCTATCTATATTCTATAGTGTTTGGAAGAAACAATAGACCAAAGTATTCAAGAGGCTTCAACATCAGAAACAAGGAGCAAGCCACCAACAGTACAATTAATTTCTCCTAAGTCTAAACAAGAGGCACTCCACCTATATATTATGCTTATAATATTTTGTCTCTTTTTCAACACAAGAATGAAATTATATGATTAATCTAAATATCCTTTTAATTTTATGCAGAGTTTCAAGACAAGTGTTGAAGAAGGAACTACGTTACTTAATGCCAAGAAAGTAACATCATCAACTCATTTAGAATCAATTAGTTCATCATCAGGGTCATTAGTTACTAATGAGCATAAAACATCATCACATGTGAGTTGATAGATAGTATGCATTGCCACCAAGCTTTCAATCATGTTATTCTACTTATATTATTTGTTTATTTGAATCTGTGTAGGAAGTTGGTTATGGAAACATACCCAAACCTTCTCTTTCAACTAGTCAAACTAATGATCAAAGGGTTAAGGATGTAAACCAAAGTGCAGAAACCAGTACAGATTTCTCAGATGGGGTTGAAGTTCAAGCAACATTAGCACACGAATTGACTTCTTCACAGGTCTGTTCTAATTAATCTATTTAATCTATGGTGTGAATTTGTTAAAAATGCTCCTCTGAAGTAAAGATGCCAACACTAGAAAGCTCAATAAAAAATCAAAATTATAATTTGCAAACCCAGTGTTTCAAAACCCGCTCGGACCGCCCGACCGGAACCGGACACAAGACTGGTCGAGCATGCAATTGAATCGGTTATGCAAGCAAACCGGTGAAAACCAATCGACTCGGCGGCTTTAGTGTTAAACCGGTGACCAGCGGTTAATTCGAGGCGAACCGATTCGGTAATACATAGTGCATGTTGGTTCCACTCGCAACATTATTATCTTGCTATGCGAAAAAGTGAGTCAAAGGGAATTGAACCAATGACCCCTTTTCAACAAGAATTGCACCTTACCACTAGACTTCAAGTCAATTTTTGTTATTTGCTTACAAATAGTTAATATATAGATTCCTTTTGTTGATTAAAAAAGCTTGCTAGTAATTAATAGTGAACGCTTGCAGTCCAGTTCATAATACGCTTAAACACATGTTCTATTGTATTTTTTAACTTCTAATATAATTAGAACTTTTAATGTTTTTTATTGGAGAAATTTGTATTGTTTGCTTAGATACTCATATTATGGTCCATGGGTTTAATTGAAAAATTAGCTCGTGGAATTATTAAATTTGTGTTATCAAATTTTTTTAGGCATTGTGTGTAACTTTAGTAAATTAAGTTGTACAGGTATGAAATTTACAAGTCTTGAAAATTCAGGAATTCAAGTCCTACTACTCCATAAAATTCATTCAATGGAATAGTCTAAGGCTTTACTTAGTAATGAATATAATCAATGATGCTTCTATTTACAGGAGTTGCCGATTGAACCATCATCGAGTCAACAATGTTTGATGAACCATCAACATCCATTTAGGGAAGTTGATACCACTCTCAAACCTTCTCAGGGAAATGTAATACCATTTAATTATACATTTAAATCTAAAAAAATAAACTGAAATAAATTTTGCTTAATTTGAATAATTTTTAGATTATAATGTTATACTATCTATATCCTATAGTCTTTGGAAGAAATAAAAGACCAAAGTATTCAAAAGGCTTCAACATCAGAAAAAGATATTACAACAACTTTTCCTGCAAATTTGGAAACAAGGAGCAAGCCACCAATACAATTTGTTTCTCCCAAGTCTAAACAAGAGGCAATCCACCTATTTGTGCTTATAATATTTTGACTCTTTTTAAAACACAAGAATGCAATTATTTGATCAACTTAAATATCATTTTAATTTTATGCAGAGTTTCAAGACAAGTGTTGAAGAAGGAACGATATTTGATAATGGCAAGGCAGAAACATCGTCAACTCATTTCGATTCAATTAGTTCTTCATCAGGGCCATTAGTTACTTTTGAGCATAAAACATTTTGAAAGGCAAGTTTATAGTATGAAACCAAGCTTTCAAACATGTTCTTCAACTTAGAATTAATTTTGTTGTGCTTTTGATTCATTTTTTTAGACTTCTAGTCCCTGCAGTTGCATCAAAATTTTGGGGATTTGTTCAATAATTGATTAAGCTTTACACTCAGTGTTGTTTTTTTGTTTTTTATTTTTATTCTTCTAAATATAGTGAGACCTAGCCTATAAATACTGAAAAGACTATAGAGATGATGATATTATTTGTTAATTTCAATATATGTAGGAAGATGGTGATGGAAAAACATCTATACCTTCTCTTGCATCGCAGTATCTTTCAACTCCAAATGAAGGTATTTTCTCCCCTCAATTCATCTTCGATGAATTTCTTTCTTTGATGCTCAAGAGGCTTATTTATCTATTTCTTCACTTTCAGGGAACCCTTCTCAAATAGTGGAAAGTTTAAGCTCTTCTTCTCTAATCACATGGGAGCTTCAACAACTTGTCTCCAACAAGCATTTAGCTTCAGAGAACTTGTCTTTGTTGGCTGATTTCCTTGTTAAGCATCCTTCTGTTCGCTTAATGGACAATTCACTGAGTAATAGATACAAAGGTTACGCCTACAACTGTCTAGCTGAGCTATTGAAATTCCTCCAGACACATAGCGTGTTGGATGTGTTAGAGTCAAGCCGCTCCGAATTTGTAGAGCTCTTACAAGATGCTCGCAGATTTTCTTTTGATAAGAGATGGTTGGATGGTATTGAGAAGCGTGCCTTGTTTCCTGATTTACAAGTCTCTCAAAATGTATTAGAAAAACTATCACATTTCAAGCAACAAGTCTCTCAACATGTGGAAGATCTGAAGCATCAATTGACATCCTCTGAAGCTGTTTTGGAGAGTATCACTCAACAAGAGGCACAAGTTTTAGAGTCAAGGGCTGCTCTAAGTTCCCCTCTTGGCTATTAGACTACACTACACAAAAATAAAAAACTATTTTCAATTAAGAAAAGACTTTGTGATAATAAGTGCACAAATAATACTTATACTATCTGCACAAGTTTCACCCTTTGTAACGAGTATTCTAATTATGGCTGAAACTTTTGAATCTCTGTTTGTTAAGCAATTATAAAAGTTAAAACCCAAACATTGTGTATAACTATGAAAAGAGCCTGCACAAAACTAATAATGTTTTCAGGCCATTTTCTCAATCAATGTGCTTCTCAATTAAAGAGAAGGTTTCTTCCCTTGCTTCCCTTTCTCTAGCATCCTCCTCTCCCACTCTTTTCTCTCCCTATTTATCTTCTTTCTATCGCTTCTTTGTTTCTCAATCAATGTGCTTCTCAATTAAAGAGAAGGTTTCTTCCCTTACTTAGTAAGGAATATAATGAATGTCTCAATATGAATGATTTTTTGATTTACAAGAATTGCTGAATGAATCATCATCGAGTCAACAATGTTTGATGAGCCAACAACATCCACTTGGAGAAACTGATACCACTTTCAAACCTTCTCAGGGAAATAATATATTGCCATTTAATTATACATTAAAATCTAAAGTTAAATGAAATAAATTTTGCTTTAAATACTATTTAGATATATGTTGCAACTTGTTAATATTATTTTAATGGCTTTGGATTACATCACTAAACCTTTGGTTTAGTGATGGTCACTAAATAATTACTGGCCATTGGATCATTGATATATTTCTTAAATTCCATCCAATGGGTGAGAAGCAAGGGGGTAATCTTGTACCATAAAAAATTCTTTATAATAATTGACATTAAATATATAAAATCAGCAAACCATTAATGCCTATAATTAAGGCATTAATGTCGACGGTTATAACAAAATATATTGTTCCATTCCTTTTTTTAGCTTTCACCTAATTCTATCAGCCTATTTTTTCGGCACTTCAATACAACACTAACAACAATTCATACGTATCACGGTTCAACCATAATTCTCACGCCAATTTTTCCTTTTCTAACCACAAATCAGACAAGCATAGGCTACTAAACAGATTAACCACATCAACATGGAACAAGGGTTACTAATTATCTAGCCACGATATTGAAGTGTTTGGTTAGTGTAACCGATTGTGAATATTCTAACCAATTCAAATGTTTTAAATACTCTAACCACGGGATAAGCAAACAGAGGTTATTTAAATACTAACCACAATGATCTGACACACTGGTTAGTTCAGTTTTGAGCGACACTAACGAATTTCCTAGTTCGCGGTAGTGTGGGTTTCGATGGGTTCTGGGTTTCGATGGGTTGCTTCGTTTTTTCATCTTCCTGGTTGGATGACCGTGTCCGTTTGCGTATCTTTGGGTTTGCCATTGATACTGGCTTGTTTCTGGGTTTGGAGGAGAAAGAAGCGTTGGTTTTGGTTTGGTAGAGAAGATCGTTTCTGGGTTTAGAAGAAGAAGAAGCGTGCGTTTGGTGAAGGAGAAAGAAGCGTGCGTTTTTGGGTTTGGATGAGAGAGAAGCGTGTTTTTGTTTTAATGAGCCGTTTTGATTCTCCTAATTTTGAGGGATTGGGTGAGCAGTTTTTGTTTTTAAATTAAATCTCAATAAACTACTTATATTTAGATATTATTATTATTATTATGTATTTTAATGCAATCAATTTTCTTCAGGTAGAATATCAATAGTTAACGTGGCCTATACTAATAACAATAATTAGTCTTTTATGAGTTCTTTTTTTATTTTTTGGCATAAGCCTTTTATGAGTTATAAAATCCTACTAATTTTAATATGCATATACACGTTACAGTTTTTTAATCACTAAATTAGTTTCAACCCATTTGCATTCCTCTCATTTTCTTTGTTTTGGATGCCACACGGTTAAAGTTCTTCTAACAATATTTCAGTTATAGCAACTTTTCATTTTATCTAATGATTAATATCATTAATAAGAATAAAAACATTGAACCATTATTTCCATTGAATCATATCCACACAAAAATGAGTGTGTAATCTACACTATATATATATATATATATATATGCATTAAATGGAATCCTCAATACACATACCCACATGCCCACCCTCATGAGTGTGGGTCCAAATCTCACTTTGAGAAGACATACATATTGTGGAAGAGCAAGGATTTAGTCAAATCTTTGTAACTTCATTGTGTTTTTGGTTTATAGATTTAATGGGTGAGACTCTAAGAATAATGGTTTTCTCAAATCTTTGTAACCTCATTGTGTTACTCCTCATTGCGTCTTTCATTGAAGAAGTTTTCCATTGCTTTGGAACTTCAACATAGCTCCCACTCATCATTTCTATGACAGGAAGGGAGTCATCAAGCATTAGGTCAATTTTAGTATAGTATAGTATATAGTATAGTAAATGTTTATAAATTTTAATAGCTTCTAAGAAATTGGATTACGTTCTATGTCTAAAATGTTCTCTTATATGTTCCTTGGACATTCACAAATGCATATCTATATCTATATATCTATATAAATCTCTAAAGGAAGCTTTTTTCCAAGCTCTAGGATGCTCCACATCTTTATTAATTTTTCAATTAGGTTTTTAATTATATTAATATTACTTATAATTTACACATGAAGGAGACTTAAATTCATGATTACTATTACCACTAACTTATTAAATGATACTCTTAGTGGATATAATTCATGACTTTTTATATTACAAGTATAAAAATACATGACTTTCCATTGATAACTTAGAGATTTTTTTTATAATATTTTCTTATGAAAAAATGTTTAGTATTAAAATAAAATTTAATGAGTTAATTGTTTTCGTTTGAAATTAATTTTTTTAATTTCATTAAATATTAGAGATATAATGCATAAAAAGCTATTTTTTTAGACCAAATGAAAAGCTAATTATTATAATTATTGTAATTATAATTATTATAATTCATCTGAATTATTAATATTCTATAATTGATTTTATAATGTATATTTAGATTTGATTTAGAAGTAGAATTAGAATTGAAATGATTTAATTGATAATATATAGTGATTCACTATATTTTTCTACTGTTACTATTAATCATGTAAAACATCAGTATAATCCTATGAAACGAAAGGTTGATTTATAAAGTAGGATTACATGCCCATTTACAATTACTTATTTCTTCAAATTTATTTTTTCCGTTATTTTTCTTGCCACCTTTAATGAATATATGAATGCTTTTTTTAGTTATGCAGGTTATCGAATGTAATGTATTTCGCTCTTAGGTAAGTATACTAATGATTTGACTATATTTTTTCAATTTGATCGATAAAAAAGTTTCCCTTTCCAAAAGGATGTACCTTGCACTTTCATATAATTTTTTTTTGATAAGTGCACTTTCATATAATTAATTGGCTTATGTATTTTTTTTAATCACTATTTTAAAAAGAAAAGTAAAACTGACTTTGGCCTGACTTAATTGGTTAACTAATGAACATGTTGAGCTTATCCAATGTCTATACCCCTTGCTCTTGCCATTTACATTTATATCCACCATAACTAAGTTCCAATAATTCTATATGACAATAACAAAGACAACCGCTTGTAAATCACTTGATATCCCTATTAATATGGACTTACAGTTTCAACTTGGGAATATATATAGTTTCTAACCACAAGTAAGTTCCATTCTCTCTACTTCTTCATAGTTGTTTCCCATCAGCCAATTACCACAAAATAAAAGAGTTCTTCCTTCTTGCAAGGTATTAACCTTCTTCCCAGAATAATTTGTTATGTTTTACTTTCTACATATTTTTATAGTCTTTATAAATACTACTAATAAAATAAATAAAAGGTTTATTTTATTAGTATGTATATAGGTTCATAACCATGATTACATTTAGATGTTCACTTTATGTAAAAATTGAATTTATCTAACAATCTCCATACATACTTTACCGAATCATACCATATATCAACTTCACTACTAATATGATTTAACTTTTTTAAAAGTATGGAAATGGAGATAATTAGAACTTACCTCAATAGCTCTTGAATATCCTTGGTTCCACCCACATTTACTTTTTTCAAGTTAAGATGCGTTCCTACTTTTAAAATCATGGAAGAAAATATTTTACGACCCAAAGAAAATTCTAAAGCCTATTAGAAAGGTGGTTGTTATTTTAATGTTGAAATTTAATTAGATTGCAAGATAAGATTGAGAAAGAAGACAATATTGACGGTCCAAGTGGTTCCTCAAATGGGTCTCCCATCATTCAAACTCCAAAACACACAAAAAGAGGAGAACATTAAGGTGGCGTGTAGAAAATCTAATTTCCTTTGTGTTAAAAAGCATTACCTAACAAAAATATCTAATTTTCGAGTTGCGATCCAATGAAGAATCGAAATATCGAGAGTGAAATTCAACAAGATTTATCTGAATGGAAAAAAAAGATTCCACATCAAAAATTTAACAATATTTCATCAACAAATTTGTAGCATCATAAATTTATTATGTTTGTGACCCTAACTAAATTGTCATTTTATGTTATCATTAAATTTTAATGGTTGTTTATCGTCGTCGTAAATGCATAGTTGTTTTATATTAACAATATTGGTTGGAATCAAAAAAATATTAAGTTAAGTAACTATGGTATATATGAAGGAACGAAACCTTAGCCGTATGAATGAATGCTAAACTTCATAACATCATTTTCATAATGTAAATAAAACAACGTATTTCATTTTCTTTAATTTTTTTATATAACTTTTTTTGATTGTATTTGTAAGCATTGTCTACTATTTTGCACTCATATTGTGCTTACTTATTTCTTATTTTTTTTAGAATCCATTATTTAATTGAAAACTTCCACCATTGAAACATAAATTAGAAAACAATTTCAAAAACTTATTCTAAATTAGAAAACTTCCGAATTGTTGTCTAATTTGGTCTATTGCAAGAGAGAAGTCGTTAATAATTCATAGTAATTCTATTCGCTTCGACTAATCATTACAATATGAACCGTCTTTATAATATTTATTAACATCAAATAATACTAAACTAATTATTTATATTAAATTGAATTTTCATTTTCTCTATGTAAGTTTGAAAATTAATATATTAATAAATGGTATGAAAATTGGTGTTCCTTTATTTATAATTATACCTATTTTAATTATATTCTTAATATTTTTTTAAAACAAAATATTTTATATAAATCCGTGCATCGCACGGGATTATCCCCTAGTTTTAATGCTATACTGTCTATATTCTATAGTCTTTGGAAGAAATAAAGGACCGAAATATTCAAAAGGCTTCAACATAAAAAAAAAGCTATTACTAATTCAGAAACAAGGAGCAAACCACCAACACAATTAGTTTCTCCTATGTCTAAACAAGAGGCACTCCACCTATTTTGCTTATAATATTTTTTCTCCAAGGAATATTGTGAAATAAAAAAGAATAATCCATTCGAAGTAATTGGAAGATGCATCTCACTTGAAGAGTTGTATTTCAAAGATAGTTTTAATGATTTTTGTCGAGGGATAAGCCTTCCTATGTTGCAAAGGTATGTCATTAAAAAGGGTTCACGATCAAATTTTGAATGGGATGGTTCACTATCAAAATTTGTGGATTTATTTGAGGATGCTGATGTGGATATATTTTCAAAAAGAACATTAAAGTACTTTTTCCAAACTATTAGTGATAACTAGCCTCATAACCCGTGCGATGCACGGGGTTGGCTAAATTTCATCGTATAATTGAGTAATTAATTTTTTTCGAAAGAATAATATCGCATCGTACTTGAAAGAAAATATTGCACTGGTCAACTTGTCACATGTGATAATCAACAGGCTAAGGAGCACAGGGTTGTCCCCCGTGCCCCAAAGTAGCTTATGCCATTAGGCAAATGATGTTACTTTGCAAAATATAAAATCTAATAACTGTGAATAAAAATTAAATTATAAATATTAATTAAATAACAAATATTATAAATTTAAAAGGAACTTTAATAAAGACATTTAAATTGAACATCCTCCGCAGATAAAATAAGAAGAAAAAGTCTAAAGAACTTTAATAATTATCAACATTCATTAAATACAAATACAAAAAATTAACCTATAATAAGAAAGAAAAAAGGACAATGCATTTTTTTAGAATTATAATATTCATATTTTTATTCCAAATTTGCCTCAAATTAATGTTGTATGCATAACTCTTCAATCATTAATATTTAATACTACTAATTTTGAAAAGTTATCCCGCACATATAATAGCAGGAAGTCAAGCTGCTTGAAAATCAGCTTCTCTCTCTGCATGAGAAGCTATGAGAAGCGGGAAAACTCCCGCCAAAAACGTTGTACGTAAAAAGTGTGAGTGATACTTTTGTAAATAATGCAATTATCAAGTGTAGTTCATATTCACTAAATTCCAAAAAGTACATGCTCCAATCTCTCTCGCTCTCTTTCAAATCACCAAAATAAGAAATTCTCTCTCTCTCTCTCTCTCGTCTCCCTCTTGCCCTCCTCTCTCCCTTTCTCTCATTCTTCTCTCCCACGGCCGCTCTCCACCTATTCTCTCACATCCGACCGATTTCAACTTCTTTTTCAAATATTAACTACATTTTCTTCATCTCCTCCTCCCCTCTATCTTCCTATCTTATTATTTTTCAAAAGGAACCGTCTTGAAAAATGACCACCGCTTTAGTCTCACTTTCTGCCAACTCCGCCACCCCCTCCCTACCAAGATCACCATTTTGTTTGTCTCCTTCTCCTCTACAAGAAAGTCTCAACCTTTTTGAAAAACAAAGTAGATCGGAAAACTTTTGCATCTACTCCTTCTTCCACGTTTACGCCACCATAGACTTCTAACCGTAAAAACTAACATGATATTTGGAATCCCCATCATTGTGCGCATTAAAACCCCTCAAAAAATATCCCGATCAACCACCTTGCCCCGGCGACCACCACCGGAAAGAAATGAAGCTAACAGGCAAAGCTGAGAAAGTCCAATGCAAGTTTGGAAAGAGAAGTGAGTGGAAGACGATGGAAGTAAGCAAAGTAAAGCAGTGTGTAGGTTCATCAGAATGGCTAAGAAAAGCAAGATTTTGGTATTATTTGCATGAACTTTTGATGATATAGAAGAAGATCACCTTACAATTTTACATTCATTTTCTTTGAATCATAGTGTCTTGGTTATAAAGATTGAATCAAGATTGGGCAGCCACAAATTACTTCGATATTTTTCAAGCCCGGCTTATAAAGACTGAATCAAACCCAAAGGTATCCCTTTATGAGATTTGTTATCAGTATTTGTTCCTCTATATGACTAATTGTATTTCACTTTTATGATAATTGGGAATACTTCTATAATTTGCAAGAGATAAACTAATTTTGTTCTTAAATCAAGTATGAACATTAAGACTTCTTTACTTGTATTGGTGTTGATTTAACATATATGTTGGTAACATTAAGCTTTAGATGAGTTTTATTGTTTTCTTGACTTTTTGTGGTGTTTACTTCCATGATTTGCTTAAGACTTATGGATATTTGAGGTTATTGTTCATGAATACTTCTTGAATTTTGAGTATAACTTAATTTTTTCATGGTTGTGCATGTGAAGGAGGTGAGTTGTGTTAGTTGTGTGTGGAAGCTGGAGACAGAATCATAGCCTACAAAGACACCAGCGTCTTGGGCACTGATTTGGAAGAAGAAGAATCATCTCACTTTCAATCCACTTTCTAAGCACGTTCATTCCTTCACCAATATTTCCTTTAACAATATTTCCCTCCACCATCCAAACACACCATCAATGTTGGACATGTGGGGTATTGTTGTGTTGAATAGTCATATCAACTTTGTAGTCATGTGCTTCGAAATGTAGATGACATAATTACATTGGTAATGACGCTACTCAAATGTACCCTTTATTGGGAAGGTCACACTAAGAAGTTTTCGTACGTAGGGGGTAAAACATACATAGGGGTAATTATGATGCTCTATAGGGGTAAAACATACATAGGGGTAATTATAATCCTTGATGTAGTATTTCTAAAAACATTTATGTCTGCAAGTAGCATTTGGATTTATTGTAAATGTGGCTGAATGTCTCGTTGAAAGAAGATGATGAAGGTTCTATTGTAAAGGTGACTGAAATTCCCACGGTGAGTACAGTCAATGCAGCAACACTGCATGTACTCGAATATTAAAGAAAGATAAAAATATAAAAACCAATTAAAGAAAAGATTTTAATACCCGTTGGTGCAAAATGACCAAAATAAAGAAGACAAAAAAATAGAAAGTGAAACACGTGGTATCGTGCTGGGTTTGATGGAAATTAACAATAAAATAGAAGCACATATAGAAAGTTGAAAGAGTACGATTGATGATCTATTGTAAATGTGGCTGAAGCTCCCGTAGATAAAATTAAATTAAAACTATAAATTAAATAAGAAGATTATAAAATAAAAAAGAAAGGGTTATTAATGAACGAAATTTGTGTATTTGAACATCTACAAATTTTTGGGGTCCTAAAGTACCCCAAAATACACTGCCAGCATCCCACTTTACGTATTTTTTCACAAACTTATTATTATATTTTACCAAACTTCACGGTATTTGAAGAGTTAAATTTTTTCAAATCCCGTAAGTACCTCAACGCACTACTTAACATTTCACTTTAGACATTTTGTTACAAAATAATTTTTTCACAATCAATTACACCAAGAGCACCATAAATCACATCAGTCACACAAAGAGCACCATAAATCACATCAGTCACACAAAGAGCACCATAAAAACCACGGATGAAAATTCCACCGCAATCACGGATCAAACCACCAAACCCAGCAACACTTGGATTACTAATGACACTTTAAATAAAAGCTAAATAGTATATAAACCAAATATAGTTTTTTTTTGTCAAAAAAAATATACTTTTTTTGTTACGGAACCAAATATAGACTATTAACTCTCCCTTGATTCTTTTGTCAAAAAAATCTCCCTTGATTCTTTTGTCAAAAAAATCTCCCTTGATTTTTCTGTCAAAAAAAAAACTCTCCGTTAATTCTGATATCATGTATGGTTGAAGGAAAACCCGTGATAAAATAGGAGCAGTTATACAAAGTTGAAAAAGATTATGGAGGTTTTATTGTAAATGTGACTGAAGGTCTCGTTGAAAGAAAATGATGAAGGTTCTATTGTAAAGGTGACTGAAATTCCCACGGGGAGTACAGTCAATGCAACAACACTGCATATACTCGAATATTAAAGAAAGATAAAAATATAAAAACCAATTAAATAATACCCGTTGGTGCAAAATGACCAAAATAAAGAAGACAACAAAATAGAAAATGAAACACGTGGTATTGTGCTGAGTTTGATGGAAATTATCAATAAAATAGAAGCACATATAGAAAGTTAAAAGAGTATAATTAATGATCTATTGTAAATGTGGCTGAAGTTCCCGTAGATAAAATTAAATATATTGGATAGCGTGAAGATGGTAATAGAGGAAGGCATATAGAGACAACACATATATGCACACACACACGTTATTATGTCAGCTACATGGGAAAGAAAAAATGCATTTTTTTGTAAAAAAAAAAAAAAAAAAATTTGGCGCCAACATAAGTGACAAGCGGCATATATATAAAAAGATTCATTCTAGTTTCTATACTGTATTTCTTGGTTTCTATAAGTCTACATGTTTACTGCCATGTCACTCTTGTTTGACCGGTTTAGCTGGTTAATAGTTTCTCAGTTTATATACTTTGTAAGTCATATTGTAACATACACTTCATTACCAATTAATAAGACAGTTATTCCGTTAACCGTATCTCTCGAGAGTGAAAGAGAGAGTGATCTGAGATCCAACAGAATTGGCCTCAGAGCACGGTGGCGATCCACGACGGTGATGGCGACTAACAGCGGCAACAACGGACAGTTCCCGGCGAAGCTACCTATCCTTGACGGCAAAAACTACGATCGTTGGATAATCCAAATGAAAGTAGTGTTTCGATATCAAGATGTGTTAGAGATTGTGAAGAATGGTGTAGCAACGACGGGAACTGACGCGGTGATTCGTGAACAACAGAAGAAAGATAGCAAAGCGCTATTTCTAATTCATCAATGTGTTGATGCGGAGGCGTTTGAAAAGATTTCTCAGTACGAAACAGCGAAGGAAGCTTGGGACGCTCTTGCGAAGGCTTATTCTGGTGATGCGTCGTTGAAGAAGGTGAAATTACAGACATTACGAAGAGAATTCGAGTTGCTTGGATGGAAGAGAAGGAATCAATTTACGAATACTTCAACAAGATGACGCTTATTACAAATCAAATGCGAACAAACGGTGAAACGTTGACAGATCGACAAAAAAGATTGAAAAGGTACTTGAACCCTAACTCCTAAGTTTGATTATGTTGTTCTTTGCAGAATTGAACAATCTAAGGACCTAGAAACAATGAAGGTTGAGGAACTTCTAGGTTCGTTAGAGGCAAATGAAGCTAGGATTAGGGTGAGAACTGATAGTAAAGGGAAGGATAAACATGTAGAGAAGCCTACTGAACAAGTGTTGCAAGCTAGGTTTCAGAAAGCAAAAGTGAACAAAAACATTAGTGAAAGCTCGAATAAGAAAGGTGAGTCTGCTATGAGTGAGTTTCAGAGAAGGAAAGAGGCCTGGAAGAACAGAGGACAGAAGAAGAAAATTAATAGAAGAGAGATACAATGTTACAACTGTGAGAAGTTCGGCCACTTTGCAGATGAATGTAAGATGAAGGAGAAACAAGAAGAAGCACAACTGGCTGATGAGGACTCAGATACTGATGAAGTTGTTCTTATGGCAGAAATAACTGATGAACTGAATAAAGAAGATAAGGAGGTGATGTGGTATCTAGATACAGGGTGCTCTAACCACATGAGTGGCAATAGAGCGTGGTTTGTAGATCTAGATGAGTCAGTTAAGAGATCTATAAGGTTTGGTGATGATAGAATTGTTAAAAGTGAAGGGATTGGAAGTGTTAGAATTAGAAAGAATGATGGAAAAATATGCACTATAACTGAAGTTCTTTATGTTCCATCAATGAAGAGCAATCTTATTAGTATTGGTCAGCTGCTTGAAAAGGAATATTCCGCTCTGATGGAAAATAAGGAACTCATTCTGTTTGATCCAAGTGGAGCTGAGGTCTTGAAGGCTATGTTGAACAAGCACAGAACCTTCAAGATTGGCATGAGCATTGTAAAAGATGAATGTTTGAGTGCTGTGACAGAAAGTGAGGGCTGGACATGGCATGAGAGGTATGGTCACTTGAACTTCAGGGATTTGAGGAATCTTGAAAGTCAAGGGATGGTGTATGGTCTACCTGTGATTAAGGTGACTGGTGAAATTTGTGAGCAGTGTTGTGAATCCAAGCAACCTAGAAGCTCTTACAAGTCTGAACTGAAGAATAAAGCATCTAGGAAACTTGAAGCAATCCACTCTGATGTATGTGGTCCTTTTGAAGTGAAAACTATTGGAGGAAATAGTTACTTTGTGTCATTCATAGATGAATTCACAAGGAAAATGTGGGTGTATGTGATTAACAAGAAGAGTGAAGTCTTCAATGTTTTCTGCACATTCAAAATGATGGTGGAAAAGGAAAGTAATTGCAGCATTAGCAGGCTTAGAACTGATGGCGGTGGGGAGTATAATTCTATAGAGTTTAAGAAGTTTTGTGAAAAGGAAGGGATCAGACATGAGATCACTGCCCCATACACACCACAACATAACGGGACTGCAGAAAGGAAAAACAGAACAATTCTCAACATGGTAAGGAGCATGTTGAAGAGTAGAAAGATGCCAAGTCATTTTTGGGGGGAAGCTGTAACCACTGCAGTGTATATTCTTAACAGAAGTCCCACTAAGAAGCTTGATGGAGTCACACCCGAAGAAGCCTGGTCTGGTGTAAAGCCAAGTGTGAAGCATTTTAAAGTGTTTGGAGCATTGTGTTATAGGCATGTCCCTGATCAGTTAAGGAGAAAATTAGATGACAAGGCACAAGCCATGGTAATGCTGGGATATCACTCCACTGGAGCATACAAGTTGTATGATCCTAGAAGGTCAAAGGTAGTAATTAGTAAAGATGTGAGGTTTGATGAAGCTAAGGGTTGGAATTGGGAAAATTCTGAAGAAACAGTAGAGCCTGCTCAAGTAATAATTGAATCAGAAGAAGAGGAGACAGAACCATTAAACAATATTGATGATAACAATCAGGTTAGGCCTAGTAGAAACAGGCAACCACCACTGAGGTTAAATGACTTTGTTGTTCTCTCTGATTCTGCAATTACAGAAACAGGAGATATGGTTCATGATGCATTCATGGCTGAATCTGAAACACTGACAGTTGAAGAAGCACTCAACAAACCTCAATGGAAACAAGCTATGGTTGAAGAGCTTGCTTCAATAGAAAGAAATGACACTTGGAGTTTGGTAGACCTCCCTGAAGGTAAAAAGAAAATTGATGTAAAGTGGATTTTTAAATTGAAGATGAGACCTGATGGTGAGATTGGAAGGTACAAGGCCAGATTAGTGGCTAGAGGTTTCTTGCAAAGGCCTGGTCATGATTACACAGACGTATTTGCTCCGGTAGCAAGAATAGAGACAATTAGAATGATTGTGGCAGTGGCTAGTTCTAGAGGGTGGTCTATGTACCAACTTGATGTAAATGCAGCCTTCTTAAATGGATATTTGGAAGAGGAGGTATATGTCAGTCAGCCAGCTGGGTTTGAGGTAAAGGGAAAAGAAGGAAAAGTTTACAAATTGAAGAAGGCTTTATATGGTTTGAAACAAGCTCCACGAGCTTGGAACAAACGGATTGACAAATTTCTGCTGCAACACCAGTTTGAAAAGTGCATTAATGAACATGGAATTTATTATAAATGCACTGGAAGTGAGAGTTACTTGATAATCTGTTTGTACGTTGACGATATGCTGCTGACAGGTACTTGTGAATCTGAAATGGAGGATTTTAAGAAGTGTATGATGGCTGAATTTGAAATGTCAGATCTGGGTGTGCTCAATTACTTCCTGGGAATGGAGTTCTATGCAACAGAAACTGGAGTGTTGCTCCATCAAAGGAAGTATGCAAGTGATGTACTGAAAAGATATGATATGTGGAATTGTAACTCCACGGCTACACCAGCAGATACTGCTGTAAAACTGATTCCTGATGAAGAAGGAAAACCTGTGGATTCTACTCTGTATAGACAGTTAATTGGATCTCTCAGATATCTGTGTCATACTCGGCCAGATATTGCTTACAGTGTGGGACTGGTATGTAGGTATATGGAGAAACCAATGACATCTCACTTGCTTGCAGCAAAGCGTGTTCTGAGATATGTCAAAGGGACAATGGATTTTGGTATCTGGTATCCAAGATTGAATGAAAACACTGGTCTGGAGCTATATGGGTTCTCGGATGCAGATTGGTGTGGTGACAAAGGAGACAGGAAGAGCACTGCAGCCTATGTTTTCATGCTTGGTGATGCTCCAATTGCTTGGAGTTCAAAGAAGGAGAGTGTTGTAGCCCTTTCTTCTTGTGAATCCGAGTATATAGCAGCTGCTATGGCTGCTTGTCAAGCTCAATGGCTTGATATGTTGCTGGCAGAACTGAAGATCAGGTCTAGTGATGCAGTAAAGCTGAAGATTGATAGCAAATCAGCTATTGATTTAGCTAAGTATCCAATAGCTCATGGAAGAAGCAAACATATTGAAACAAAATTTCATTTTATAAGAGATCAAGTGACAAAGATGAAGCTGAAGCTTGAATACTGCAGTACAGAAAATAATGTTGCAGATCTACTCACCAAAGCGCTGAAAATTAAAAGATTTGAAGACTTGAGAGCAAGCATTGGAATGAAGAGCCTAACTAGTATGAATTAGGTGGCGTATTAGTGATAATTCATTCTAGTTTCTATACTGTATTTCTTGGTTTCTATAAGTCTACATGTTTACTGCCATGTCACTCTTGTTTGACCGGTTTAGCTGGTTAATAGTTTCTCAGTTTATATACTTTGTAAGTCATATTGTAACATACACTTCATTACCAATTAATAAGACAGTTATTCCGTTAACCGTATCTCTCGAGAGTGAAAGAGAGAGTGATCTGAGATCCAACACAAACAACTGAGGTTCTTGCACTAGAAAGCATCAAATGGCGATGGAAAAATCTCATACATGAGATTGTTCCTGTAGGTCAAGGTATGAATGATCTCATTAAGCTTTATCTGAACAATATTTCAGAGTTGCAGTGCCTCATTAACACCATTGATTCTCGAGTACCAAACGTCTTCTGTAAGTTGGTTGTACTAAAACTGGAAGGAATGGAAAAATTGGAAGAACTCAGCAATGGTCCTCTTTCCTCCGTCTCTCTAAATAACTTAGAAGAACAATCAATCATTGGTTGTGTAAATTTGCGAAGCTTGTTTAACTGCAACCTAGACCTTTGCAATCTAAAGAGAATGACACTGAGGAAATGCCCGTTGTTGGTCTCAGTATTTCAACTATCAACTGCTAAAAGCCTAATGATGCTAGAGAAATTGAAAATCTATTTTTGTGCTCAATTGGAAAGCATAATAACCGATGAAAAAAGAGGGGAGGAAACTATAGAATATAATTGCTTCCCAAGATTAAAAGAGCTCAAAGTTGATATATATGAGTTATCCTGTCTATATGAGTTAAAAGAGCTCAAAGTTGATAATTGCTTCCCAAGATTAAAAGAGCTCAAAGTTGATAATTGCTTCCCAAGATTAAAATCAGTGTTTATCCTGTCTATATTAAATAAAATGATACAATGAAAAATAAAACACTTAAACTATAGAATATAGTATCTTTATATATAAAGTCTCAGTAGTCTGCGGTTCCATTTGTCATCAGCCTTTTTTTTATTTTTACAAGCTCTCTCTTTTTTTAAGTGATCTTTTTGTAATTTTTGAGCAAATTTTTTCCTTTTTTTAAGTATGCATTTTTTTTGTCGTTTTGTCAATATGCAACTTTTTTCATGCAAATTCAATGTGCAACCAACCTAAAGTCTTTAGTTAGGGAGTGTAAAAAGAATCTCATTATCAAAATTATTGATTCAAAGGACTTTTAGACATTTTTAAATATTTTTACACTTCACCAGGTTCCCGAACTCCACAAAATGAGCAACTACACTTTCTGAATCACCAACCGAAGACCCCATCATATTAAATACGCATCTCCAGACTCTTTTGGCAACATCACAATTCACAAACAAATGTTCCACCGTCTCCTCATCCCGAAGCACAAGACGCAACTTACATCATTTTGTGAAAGAACGCCTCTTCTATGCAAAGCAACTCTAGTGGCAATCCGCTGTAACACTACCCTCCACGTGAATATTTGAATTTTAGATGGAACGTCGCATTTCCATATTTTCCTCTGAGCATAGAGCGGTTTCGCTCTCTTTGCATAATTGTTCCACCTGCAGAAAAATTCAACAAACATTCATAGCATCTTTTCACCGTGAAACCTCCCAACGCATCCAGAACCCACAGCCACCTATCCGCACAACGTGATAATGCAACCGCCATTGCGAATCTACTGCAAATCGGTCTGAGAACTATGAAATAAAGCAAGACGCTCGGCGACTCTAGCTGCTTTATTATCGAAGGGCGCATAATTATGCAAAGACCCATCGGTGCACTCCACCCTCCACTTCCAGCCAACATTCGTCCATTCCCCGAATTTATCAACCGTAGCCTCTTTAAATCTGCAACCATTATGTAACTCCGGGAATAAGACTTCCAACCGATCCCGTCCTAACCAAACATCCTTCCAAAATTTAGCCACATTACAGTTACCCACTTTGATTTTAACTACTTGATCAAACCAATCTTCTTGAATATTAATATCCGATCCAAGCGCATGAGATCCTCCACCATAAAGATTTCTTCTCCCACCTCTTCTACTCTCAACCATATCGGGCCATCTCCCGCTAAGCCATATCTTTCACTCAAAACCTCTTTCCAAATAAAATTACGGTTTTCAACCAACAACCTCCAACGCCATTTAGATAGTAGAGCCACATTAAACAATTCCAAATTCTTGATACCCAGCCCCCCTTTTTCCTTTGGCAAGCAAATTGTTTCCCACTTCACCCAGGCCATCTTTTTATTTTCTTCATCCCCCCCATAAGAACCTTCTTTGTAACTTTGTAATTTCCGAAATGACTTTTTTTGGTGCTTTATAGAACGAAAAGAGATACAAAGGGAGAGATGTCAGTACCGAATTGATAAGTGTTACTCGTCCTCCTATGGATAACTGTCTACTTTTCCAGCTATTCAACCTTGCTTTCATACAATCAATAGTTGGTTGCCACGTACTCATTCTTCTTGGATTTGCACCAACCGGAACCCCCAAAAATTTGAAAGGTGCTACTCCCTCCTTACAAGCCAAGAATTGCGAAATTCCCTCCATTACTCTGCCCTCAATATTAAGTCAGAAGACTCGACTTTTCGCAAAATTCACCTTTAAGCCCGAAACCATTTCAAAACTTCTTAGGATCGCTTTCCAACACCATACACTCTTGTCGCTCCCATCACAAAATAGTATTATGTCATCTGCGAATTGCAATAAATCGACCTCCAAAGCATTGTTTATACCGAACCCTTTCAGTTGGCCCGACTCTACTCCTTTCCTTACCAATCCCGCTAACCCTTCCGCCACAATCAAGAACAGAAACGGTGCTAACGGATCCCCTTGCGTGCCACAAACTCTTCTGTAGGACTACCGTTAACTAACACCGAGATAGAATTAGACGTAACACATGCCCCCATCCATTATCTCCACCTCTTAGCAAACCCCAACCTATCTAGTATGTAATCTAGAAACGACCAGCTGACGGAGTCATAAGCCTTCTCAAAATCCGCTTTCATAATCACACATTTTTCTTCCTTCTCTTGGCCATATCCATGATTTCATTAACTACCACCACCCCGTCAAGGATATTTCTACCGGCTAGAAAAGCGCTCTGACAGTCAGAAATCACCCCTTTCAAGACCTTTTTCAACCTTCCCGCTAACACCTTTGCAAGCATCTTGTACAAGCAACCTATTAAAGAAATAGGCCTATACTCCCCAAGCCCTTGTGGATTGCTGTTTTTTGGTATAACTGCAATGAAGGACGCACTCACCGCTTTGGGAAATCGTGCACTCTTATGGACCATTGTAGTACTAGTTGATTGTTTAGCTTCATTATTTATTATTTACATTGTCTTGTGGCTATTCAAAAGTGTGGAAGATATTTCTGCTGCCAAAAATATTCTCTTGTGACTTCAATAGTTAAAAATACTAGCTACTACGTTAAAGTATAATAACTAGGTAAATGTTTCAGCTAATTACATTACATTACATAATTGGTTATTTCTAACTAGTTTCATACCACACATGATTAAATATCATTACAACATGTCTAATTCACTTTGAATTTATTTGGTTATTTGACGTGTGTGAATGATAGAAAAAGACAAAATAATAATAATAATAATTAATAATAATTGAAGCTTGAATGGAATGGAATGAATGGCTAGCCGTAAAGTAGTTTGTGAATAATTGAAGCTTGACGTTTACAAGATCATTTATGAGTGGTTACAGCTGCTATAGTACTCTATACTCTCTCTCTCTCACTCTGCTGTTTTTGTTTTGGTTTTCTGGATAATTAACTTGAATTGCATATCCTCTTCCGGAGTCTGGATGGTAGCTGCTACAGATTGGAGAAAGGGCAATATTGTTCATCTGAATTCAGCATCCATCTGCTGAAACAAGGTTATTCAGTGTTTCCTTTTACTTTTCTTTTGCAAATATTTTCTGTCTGAAATTAACTGAAAAACTAACATATTCCCATGCAGTCTACATGAACATATAATATAATATCAAACAAACAAACAATAAAGCATCTAACTAACTAACTAACATACATATTTAATTAACTGTATAACTTTCTAAACAGACAAAACTAACATATTATAAGCACCAAGTAGCTAACTAAACTAATCTTTGTTTATTTTGGTCCCCATACCTGTATTTGATGCTCATAAAACTTAGAGCAAAAATTAAATTAATTTTATTAATATGTCTATTTGAAGCTATAGTAAACATTCATGTATGCCTAACTTTGACCTATTGAAATTGATTCAGATGGTGAGTTTGTTGACTGATTTGGTGAAGACGTATGTGGAGAAATTGATAAATGGGGCAATAGCTGAAACACGCTATGTATGTTGCTTCACATGCATTGCTCAAGAATTCGAAGAAGAACAGGCTACGTTGGAAGCCGAACGGAGAACTGTGGGGCAACGTGCTAACGTGGCAAGCGGGAGTGGTCACGATATTGCAGCTAATGCTCGACCTTTGGGAAGAGGAAGCTGATAAGCTCATTCAAGAAGACATCAAAACAAAAAGTAAGTGTTTTTTTGGATTTTGTCCTGATTGCATATGGCGATATAAAAGGGGAAAGGAGCTAGTAGATAAGCTAGAGAAGATGAAACAATTGGTGGACAAGGGAGAGAAACTCGAAAATATTGAAATCCCTCGTCGTCTTCCAGATGTTGAATTCCATTCATCTCAGAATTTCATTCATTTTAAGGACAGAGAGTCGAGTCTGAGAGAGCTTCTAGAAGCACTGAAAGATGAAAACAATTTTATAACCGGATTGCATGGTATGGGGGGCTCTGGTAAAACAACATTGGCCAAAAAAGTTGGTAAAGAACTAAAGCAATCTGAAAATTTTGCCCATGTCATTGATATGACAGTGTCTTATACTCCCAATATAAAGCAAATTCAAGATGATATTGCTGGACCATTAGGATTGAAATGGGAGAAGTGTAATGAATCGAGATCGACCCAAAAACTATGGAGCAGATTAACAAATGGTGAGAAAATTCTTCTCGATTTTGGATGATGTGTGGATCATAAGCCACCTCTTGATTTTGATGCAATAGGGATTCCAAAACAAGACAATCACAAAGGTTGCCGAATTCTTGTAACCACACGTAATAAGCGGTTATTAAACAAGATGGGTTGTGATGAGATAATAAAATTGGAGGTCTTATCCGTAGAAGATGCATGGATCATGTTTGAAAGGTATGCTGGTATAAGCAACAAGACCCCTAAAAGTTTGATCGAGAAAGGACGTAAAATTGCAGATGAATGCAAAGGATTACCTGTTGCCATTTCAATTGTTGCCAGCAGTTTAAAAGGCCAACAAAGTCCAGAAGAGTGGGATGTGGCCTTAAAATCCTTACAGAATCCTTTTTCCTCCATACAAGGTGTGGAAGATGAAAGTCTGATTGAAGTTTATAATTGTTTGAAGTTCAGCTATGATTATTTGAAAGATGAAAAGGCCAAGGGATTGTTCCTGTTATGTTCTGTATTCCCAGAAGATGTAGAAATTCCTCTTGAAAATCTAATCAGACTTGGTGTAGGAGCTGGTCTTTTTGGGGAAGATTTTGGCAGCTACAATGATGCTCGAAACCAAGTAGTCGTAGCTAAAAACAAACTCCTAGATTCTTCTTTGTTGTTGGAGGCTGATGAAGGATATGTAAAAATGCATGACTTGGTTCGTGATGCTGCCCAATTGATAGCAAATAAAGAGATTAGAACAGTAGATATGTCTCATAAAGATCCAAAGTCATTGGTTGATAGGGAGAAGAATACTAAATACTTGTTTTGGAAAGGCAGGGCAAGGGAGATGTTTTACTCTAGTTTTGGTGGTTCCAAACTTGGGATTCTAATTGCTGCCTTCAAAAGAGATGGAGATGACGACCGTGTGGAAGTCCCAAGTTCATTCTTTGAAAATATGACAAGGCTTCGAGCTTTGTTTATTTACGTAGATGACCAACCTCTATCATTACCACATTCATTTCATTTGAGAAATATTCGATCTTTGAAGGTTTCTAGAGCTGATTTAGGTGACATATCTGTTTTGGGAAATCTGCACTGTCTGGAGACTCTTGATTTGCTTTATTGTAAAATTGATGAGCTGCCACATGAAATTACAGAACTTGAGAAATTTAAACTATTGAAGTTGGATGAGTGTGAAATAAGAAGGAATAATCCATTCGAAGTTATTAGTAAGTGCTCCTTTCTTGAAGAGTTGTATTTCAAAGATAGTTTTAATGAGTTTTGTCGAGAGATAAACTTTCCTACGTTACAAAGGTATGTCGTCCTTAGAGAGCCGAGTAATAATGAATGGGATAAATCACTATCAAAATGTGTGGTTTTATCAGGGGATAAGTATGAGGATGTGGATATTTTATCAGAAGCAACATTAAAGTACTTTATGCAAACATCACAGGTTCTTCAACTAGATACAATCAAATGGCGATGGGAAAATCTCATACCTGAGATTGTTCCTGAAGATCAAGGTATGAATAATCTCTTTGATCTTTATTTGAGCAATATTTCAAAATTACAGTACCTCATTAAAGTCGTTGGTTCTCGAGCACCGAACGTCTTCTCCAAGTTGGTTGAACTAAATCTGTCTAGATTGGAAAATTTGGAAGAACTCTGCAATGGTCCCCTTTTAAATCGACTCTCTAAAGAACTTAGAAAAACTATCGATCACTCGTTGTAAAAGTTTGCGAAGCTTGTTTAAGTTCAACCTAGACCTCTGCAATCTAAAGACAATGACACTAAAGCAATGTCCGTTGTTGGTCTCACTATTTCATCTATCAACTGCTAAAAGCCTAATGATGCTGGAGGAATTGGAAATTTCTTATTGTGAGCAATTGGAGAGCATAATAATAGCAGATGAAAAAAGAGGGGAGGAATCAAAAGAAGAAATACAAGCTGATGATGGTGATAATGACAACAAGAAGTGTAGCTCAATATTGTTTCCGAAACTAAAAGCTCTACTTATCAGCAAGTGTCCCCAATTAGAATTTATACTTCCATTTGTCTATGGAGACCTTCCGGTACTAGAAACTATCCAAATAGATTGGTGTTACAAGCTGAAATACATATTTGACCAATTTGTAAAACTTGGTTCTCTAAAAGAACTAGAGCTGTATCACTTGCCAAATTTTATTGACTTTTTTC
This sequence comes from Oxytropis ochrocephala, assembly GCA_020916435.1. NCBI lineage: Eukaryota > Viridiplantae > Streptophyta > Magnoliopsida > Fabales > Fabaceae > Oxytropis > Oxytropis ochrocephala. The sequence goes on from CM037089.1 coordinate 42,008,452, forward strand.
CAGAAAGCAGTCACTCTGTGCCTCTGTTCGCAAAGGGGTCATCTTCTAGTTTGAGAGATGATTTCAAGGAACCAACTCAATCGGACTCAATCAAATGCAATGTCTTCTCTTGGACTCATAACTGTTGGTATGGTCTTAATAATAGACACAAATTGAGGAAGAGTCCCACAAGTACTAAAACCCCATTAGTTTCGGAGGATCAACCACAACATTGCCCAGTTGCATCGGTAACCCTCTCACTCACCTTTACATTTTTGATTTAAAAGAGCACGCATCTTATATTTATAGTGTGTGAATGTTCGTATTTCTTTTTCGAAGAATCGATAGCATTAGAACTATTTTAATTTATTGTAGATAATGCAAGCCCATCTTTAGGACTCATAAAGGATAAAAGCTATATATTTGCATTAACGAAATTCAATTCATATTGTCTTCAGATATGGGAACGTGTTCAATGTTTTTCAAGACAATTGCAAACTCCGTGCAATATCACATCGATTACACTGTGGAATATTTCCAAGATAAAATCGAGTGTTTATCCTATCTATTACATCAACAATGTTCTTTGGAAACTACGAGAATTTGGAGATGTGATGAATCAAAGCACATAATAGTAGATATTGGAGATGACAATGAGGGAAATAACTCGAGTAATGTCTTCCCAAGATTAAAAGAGCTCAATGTTGATAAGCGTAAGCAATTGGAATATATATTTGGACACTATCTTTGATCTTGATGATCATCAAAGCCATAATGAGATTCACCTTCATCTTAGGAATTGAAAAGTCTCCAACCGGAATCTCCCAAGTTTAGTAGCCATGTGTCCCAAACAATACCACACAACATTTCCATCTTTGGTGAAACTTGAACTCAACAATTGCATCCAGGTTGCAAGTAAATCTATTATTGGTGATTTCATCAGTCATGCTAGTTCGACGACATCTTTGGACAGTACGACCATGAAGGTAGGTACCCCTATTAATTGCCATTCATCATTGTTCTTTGTTAATAAGTTCCTTGCCATCGCTTTACCCTACTATTTTTGTAACGAGAATGGAGAACTCAGTCTTTATGTCATGCATGTATAAGATGAGATAACTGCAAATGATGCATGATGGATGTAAAATATGTAAAACAAAATTACAAAATCTGTTCTCTCCATGTCACTAGCTAGTTTTTTACAAGCTCTCTCTTTTTTAAAGAGATCTTTTTGTAATTTTTTAGCAATTTTTTCCTTTTTTTAAGTATGCAAGTTTTGTCATTTTGTCAATATGCAGCTTTTTTTCATGCAAATTCAATGCCCAGCCAACCTAAAATCTTTAGTTAGTGAATGCAAAAAGAATTTCATTATTAAAATTGTTGTTTCAAAGAATTTTTGTAAATATTCTTATTTGATTCACTAAAATTAAGAAACCGAATTATTTAACTCCAAATTTATTTTAGACCAAATCATCAATTTAGTCTCTAAATTTACATCTATTCTCTCATTTAGTGATTCAAGTATATAAAAATAATTAGTGGTTTCTAAAGTTGTTAGATCTATCAAATTACTTCCTAAAATTTAGATAGTAGTCCTTTGGTGAGATTATATTTTATGCTAGGAACTGAGATTGTTGGGGAGAGCTGAGATCGATTGGTGAAAAACACTCCTCCACCTGGTGAATTTTAACCGTGAACCTTGAAAAAATAGGTTCTTTGAGGTGATACCCTAGCGGATTGGGGTTTACGAACCCCCACTGTTGTGCTCTATTAAATAATATGAATAAACCATACACATGTAATCTTGTATGTGAAAAACAATATAAATAGGACCTAATGATTACACCTTACGTCCAACTCCAAATATATACTACTTTGTGCAGATTCTCAATCTAAGATAATATGTGTACTATTTAATCATATTATGTATTTAGCTAAGTTTAAAAAAAAACTTCACTTTGTCATTAGAAAATAGCGTAACAAAATATACTATCATAAAGAAAGGAGCGCAACACTACTCTTTTGTTGGGTGATCTCTAGATGATATATATGATTAAACCCACACGTTTGTAGGAGTGGGAACAATATAATCATTATTTTTAGGTCGTGTTCTCTAAAAAAATGAAAACCCATAGATCTTCTCCAACTATCCACCAAGGTTGTCTGCTCAGGTTTTTAGGATTAGGGTTAGATAATATTTGGAAATTAGAATCTGGTATGGAAAAGATTTGATATGTAGAGGGTCTACCATTACTTCCAACGAAAATATAAAAAATATATCAATAATTTAGATATTATTATATTTTTTTAATCTTTAAATATTGTACTAGTTTTGTCTACAAAGTATCATACCCACCAAACACTCAATGGGTATGGAAGAGTTCTCCTTATTTATTTATCCATAGTGGAATCCTTATTTTATGTATGTGATGATTTTCCTTTCATTTATTGTAGGAATTGAGTGGCGATGTGAAATAAATGGACAACAACTGAACTTGAAGTTGCAAAAGATTGAGTTACAAAATCTACCTGTGATGACAAATATTTTTGCGAGTCCCAAAAGTTTGGTTACCCTCCAAAACCTGACAATGATTGCAATAAGAGAATGTGAAAAACTGGAAATAATTTTCTCCACTTCTATTGTAAGATGTTTGCCGCAATTGCTTGATTTAAGAATAACAGGATGCAAAGAGCTGAAGCATATCATTGAAGATGATGCGGAGGATGCAAAGAGAATGGCTTGGATATAGGCTCTGCGTAAATAGGAGTGAAGTCGTTTGGACCTTACTTGTCGTATAATCCAACGATGGGCAGTCATAGGCTAGGGATAGTAGCTAACAAAGACTCATGTGTGTGTACATTTGTAAAATCATACGACATCAACCAAATTCAACAATTTTCATTTGTTATCGTATTTTAGTTTACATTTTTATTTAGCCATAGATAAATTACACGTCCCTCTCACACCTAACCTAACAACTCTTTGAATGAGTTAGGAACTCATATCTATGGAGCAGAGTTCATTCCTTAGAGAAATCGCTTGAAAAATAAAGAATCGGAAGTTCAAGTTGTTGGCGATCCACGACTATACGAGCTTTTGACAACACTTTATGTATATATATATATATATATATATATATATATATATATATATATATATATATAAAAACAAGTTAAATAAACATATATAATTATATTTTATATTTTTGAAAATATAAGTATATTATACCTTATGTATAAAAAATATTAGTATGTATAATTATATAATATAGTCAAATACTGATCTCACATAGCTAGCTATCTTTTTTTTATTACTTTTTCATTACTTTAAAATTTAAAATAATATTTATACTTCCCCTCCTTATATTATTTAGAATAACAAATTTCTTAACCTAAAATACCTATTGAATCCATATAATTCAATCACAGTGCAAATTACAAAGTCCATGGTTACTTCAAATTCACTTTTAATTCAAATTACAGTGAAAATATTTTTGAATTATATTTGAATAATGTAATTAGAGTACCTGTGCTAATTTGTTTAAATAGATTATTCTAAATTTAAAGTGTCTGATAAATGGGCCAAACAAATAATTACAATAATTATGCTATAAACTATTTACAACACTCCCATCAAACTGGTGAATGGATATTTATAATTGCCAACTAAATTGGCAGAATTTGTTTACATGTGTAATACTTGTGATATGTTTTCTCAATCAAATTCCTAATAATATCATTAACAACTTGTCCATTTCCTAAAGTTATAAGGCTCCGTCCGAACTAGCTAGTAACTATTTTAAGTTTTAAACCCATATATATATATATATATATATATATATATATATATATATATATATATATATATATATATATATATATATATATATATTATATAACCATGGATCTTTCATGTCACCATCCACATAGTATGACACGTCACTAATTACATCATCAACGATTTTATTCCACATCAGCAGTTTTAACTCAAATTAATTCGATGAAATATATACCAAAAATGTCAAAATCGAGAATTGAACCCATCCCCTCCCCTCCTGAATTTACTACAATTCTTAATCAAGTCAGCCACCTAGCTCTGTTGTTTCATAAGCATAACACATTATGGTTAAACCATTCTTCATTGTTATTTTAAATAAAAACCTTGGTAGATTATTTTATATTTTTGAGAATGTTATGACTTAAAGATTGCGTCTACGAATAAGACTAGATTTTTCATATTCTAATAATCTTTTGAAGTGTTAGTTTGATTTTCCCGTTTATAGTTTCTTTATAGGAATATACAAAATACCATAAGGGTTCTTTCGCAATATGGAATATACATATATTAAATCGAAATTAACATTTAAATAGTCAAATAATATTAAAAAATACTCACAATATTGGCAAAACTAGGATGATAATTTATAGATAAAAATAGTCACTATAAAAAAAGTCTTTAAGAACCAATGTAAAAAAATTCTTTAGGACGAAATTATAAAAAATACTCAAAATAAAAAAATACTCACTATATATATATATATAAAAAAATAAATAAATGTATAAACATATATATTATATATCATAATGAATGGATAAAAGACGCTGTACAAAGAAATCGATGAGTCATATAGCACACGAAAACATACAACTGCATTTTTAAAGGTGCCAAGAAATAATTTAAAATTTTATGATAAAATGAGATGTATACCCGTGTTGCTTATAACAATAAAATTGAATTCCCACAGGTTCACATGCTTAGCGAAAACAAATTTTGAAGGATATATTACAAAATAGATAAGACATTCTATTATCGTATATCGTTTTCCTTCCAGCATTAGTAATAATAATGTGTTTTTCTATATACGCATTCAGAATACATTAGATGATTTTCTTCAAAAAAAATAATACATTAGATGATAATCATATTTTCATCGATTTCAATTTTCGTTTTAGTACTTTGTTTGAATACTTTTATATTAATTTTCAAATCAATTTGAAGGCTATATCATCAATTTATTGGTTAAACATTTTGGCCCCCACATAAATAGTAGGCAAGCTCCGCCACTGTATAAAACACAGTTGCAGCCATTAACATACATAAAAGAGGTGGGAAATAGTTACTCAATATATATCTTAGTAAATGCCACCGTATAAAACACAGTTGCAGCCATTAACATGCATAAAAAAGGTGGGAAATAGTTACTCTATATATATCTTAGTAAATGAGGTTTGAAGTTTTTTTATAAGCAAATGTTAGTTGTTAGTAGTTAGGGGAGACAGAAATGTTAGTTTCAGAAATTTGAATCTGAAACTTTCTGTTTTCACTCATTCGGTATCCCGTAGCACAACTGAGTTACCTACTCGGGACAATGAGGTGTGAAGTGTGATTTAACGTTTCAGAATGATTGAAAAAGAGAAATAATTGAAGCTCTAAGGGTATGTTTGGGAGGGGGTTTTGGGAGGGGAGGAAAGACTTAGAAAAGACTAGTCTATATTTTAAAATGTATTTGAGATTTTTAAAAAGTAAAAGAATACATGAATGATAACAATATAATAATTTTAGTCACACTTCATTTTTGCTTATTGATATTTTGCAGCTTACTCAATTTAGATTTGAAAAAATAAGCCCTTTCCTCGATTTCCCTCCCAAACATACCCTAAGGGAATGACTTGACATATTTACTGAGTTCTTCTATTTGTGGTCACGGTAACTTGAATTGCATATTCTCTTCTCGAGTGTGGATGGTAGCTGCTGCAGAAAACCGGTGAAAGGGCAACATTTTTCATCTGAATTTAGCATCTATTGAAACTGGGTAAAAAAACAATCTATTGAAACTAGGGCAACATTTTTTGTCTACACTCTCCCAGCAGCCTACATGAACATATAAAATCAAACAAACAGACTTAATAAGCATGTGACTAACTAACTACATAACGAACTGAAAACGTCTAAAAAAGACAAAACTACCATATTTAATTAACTGAAAAACTTCCAAAACAGACAAAACTAACATATTACATAGGCAGCAAGTAGCTAACTAAACTAATCTTTGTTTATGTTGGTTCCATGCCCAAAAAAGTTTATTTGTGGGGCAGAAAATAGTTTTAATATTTTTGTTCTTAACTATTTTCTGAGTAGGATTAAACTTAGAACACAGAGAATAAGTTCGCGTGAATGGTAAAATGATCAACCCTTTCATTAGCCTCTTTGGGCGATATATATAGTGGTACAAGTATTCAAGGCTAATTATGAGGTAGCCGTTACATAATAATTACTGCAGTTACATAACTAAAGTGTCAGTTACAATCTAGACCGAGCATTCTAGAAGAGCCGGCCCTTGAGAGGCCATGCCGAGTATTCCAGCATTTCCTCGGTCAGGTGACATGGTGTTCACTGCCTAATCCGGTCGATGTTGTACTTAGTCCCTCAGGGGATGCCTTGTGACTGAGGTCTAAGCATAGTGCTCGGCCAGGTCGTGAACAATTTTCTCGATAAAATATTGTAGATTTATCCAAATACATAATTTCATTAATCTCAAAAAAAAAAATACATAATTTCATTAATTAAGAAGATTTCTAAAATACCTAAATTTCTACTAATTACATAGCTAAAAAGTAAAATTAGTACCATCTTATTCCCTTTTTTATTTATCTTTTGTAAATTTCTACATTAATTTTAAAAAATTATTATGGGGTCAATCTATATTTTTTTTTGACCAACAATCTATATTTTTTATGAGGGAAAAATGAACTTGTTATATATATTTCAAAGAAAAGAAATACATGATTTCAAAAAAAATATGGATACTTATAAGTGTGCTATCTAACAACCCACATTTGCTTATCTTTTAAATAACATATTAACCGTCGAAATAGAGTAGCGTGATGGTCTGTCAAAGGGAGAAAAGTTGGAACCAAATACTAACACTTCTATAAATCTACTATCTATCTTTTAACTACTAGCATAAATTTACAAATTAATTTTTTAGTGTCTTAGAAAAAAGACAAGAAAATTTAATGGCTATTTAAAGTACTAATAAATACTAAAAATACAAATGACAAATATTTGACACTAACACTTAAAAAATATATCTGTCACTGATATATAAAAGAACATGAGATAAATATTTGACATTGATAATTATAACTTTTGAATACACGTAAAATGTACTATCTATCTTCTACTATCATTTACTAATCTACTAAAACTAAACAACTTAAACACTAGGAAAAATTCCAAAATAAGTGAAAAATATTTGGTCTGTTCTTTTTTAACTAAATATTTGGTCTCTTTTTTACCGACTACTATAATTTTTGTTGTACTGATGCGAAGACTTAATGACTATTTAAAGTTCAGATAACTCTGTTTGATATAGATAAAAATTTGGGATAAAAATTTGTTATTGATAATTATAGTTTTTTAAAACTACTATAAATCTACTATCTAAAAAATAAGAAGATTTAATAAGTATTTAAACTTCCGGTTATTATTCAAAAAAATGGAAGGACTACACTAATATATAAAAAACATGGGATAATTGCACTGATATAAAAAAAAACTGGATAAATGCACTAATATATAAAAAAACACGATATAACGACCCTGATATCTAAAGAAAACGGGATAACTGCACTGATATATAAAAAAACATGGAATAACTAATATATATATATATATATATATATATATATACATGCATACAAAAACACGGGAACTATAAAAAAATACTGGATAAATAAACTGATATATAAAAAACATGGGATAACTGCGCTGATATAGAAAAAACACAGGATAATTGCACTGATATATCAAATACACGGGATAACTGCACTAGTAGATAAAACAAACACTAGATAACAGCACTTGTAACACCCTAGTATCTCTAACTAGTAGACATATGATATGCACAGTTTAGCATTCATCAGAGATCATAATTCCGGTTTTAGATATTGAACACGACTAAATTTTTTGCGATATTACAAAATATCTCATCATCACAACCTATCATGACATCATTGAACTCCAAACGGTTCATAACAATAACAACATGAAATCCTAGTGTTCAATATTCTCACAAGAAAAGCGAAAAATAGTTTATACAACTTATCATGAATACAAGTTACATGTCCGAAAAACAGAATCAACAAGGAAAACATAAACATGGACAAAGACATAAAGTCTCAGTCAATTCCTTAGGCACTTCTCCTACTCGTGCCGCTTAGCCTTCTTCTTTCCCTGTTTCTCTGTAAAACAACAACAAATGACGGGGTTATCTCGTTGAGTTTTACCGTGCTCCCTAACCACACTCGAATCAATTATGAATCATTTAACGGTAATTCGATTAATGAATTACAAAATATATCTTGGTAATTCGATAGAATTACAAACAATCACCGTAATTCAATATATATGAATTACAAAATCATCATTTTTAATTCTTTAGCACATCACCAACAAGCTGAAGCTTAAGTGAACCCCAACTAACTAATAGTAGTACAATTTCTAAACGCAAAAAAATAATAATTAGACCTAGGTCAAGGGCTTATGACTTCCCTCACCTAGCATGCTAATACATAGGGTTCGTCACCCCGACTAGATATATATATATATATATATATATATATATATATATATATATATATATATATATATATATATATATATATATATATATATATCGTGAATCCTAGACTAGTTTAGATGAATAAATAATAAACATTCCACCTCATTTATACAATGCCAAGTAGGACTTATAGTCTGTTTTATTTTCGATAAAACATTTCCTCACACGTGTACTATGACAATCTTACTTAAAATTTTAGAAAACATTCAACATATCAAGCTACGTCGAAAAATTGCAAAAGACCACTTGTTGGAAAGCTATGCATGTCTAGTTTCTGACTTAACTTTTAGTTTTGCAAAAGAATGGACCAATCAATCTGAGTTTTTCAAAAAATAGACAGAATGGTTCCTTGATTGAACAAAATCTGTCCCCTGATTTCTAGCACTTCTAAAATGACCAAGACTCAACCACTTAACCTGAAACTTGAGCCTAAACCATAGCCAATTGTGTCTAGTTTTCAAAGAAATAAGAATCTTCCAAAAAGGAGTTCAATTGAGAGCACAATACCCAAAACACTGAACCTATACCCAGCTTAACTACAGAAATTTGACCTAACTTGGGATTTTCATAGCTCGAGCTACATAATTCCAAATTCCACCAAACCAGTGCCAAAATAACCAAAATTAAGTCTAGTTTCTAACAAAATAAGCCCCATCATTTTTGGATAAATAGAATGTTCCCAAGTTTCAAAAAGACAGTACCTATGTCCAAAATGCTTCCAGAATATTACCCTATCTTGTGAAACTTATAATTAGAGCTGGACAGCTCAAATTTTGATGAAACCAGTGCCAAATTAAGGCTTAAGTCTAGTTTCAATTTGTAAAACTTGGTTCTCTAAAAGAACTAGATCTGTATTACTTGCCAAATTTTATTGACATTTTTCCAGAAAGCAGTCACTCTGTGCCTCAGTTCGCAAAGGGGTCATCTTCTAGTTTGAGAGATGATTTCAAGGAACCAAATCAATTGGACTCAATCAAATGCAATGTGTTCTCTTGGACTCATAAATGTTGGTATGGTCTTAATAATAGACACAAATTGAGGAGGAGGAGTCCCACAAGTACTAAAACCCCATTAGTTTCGGAGGATCAACCACAACATTGCCCAGTTGCATCGGTAACCCTCTCACTCACCTTTACATTTTTGATATTTTATTTTTTAAAAGAGCACGCACACATCTTATTTTTATAGTGTGTGAATGTTCATATTTCTTTTTCGAAGCAGAATCTATAGCATTAAAAGTTGAATACTATTTTAATTGTTCAAGACTTTGATCGATGCTTTAAATTTATTATTATAGATAATGCAAGCCCATCTTTAGGACTCTTAAAGGATAAAAGCTATATATTTGCATTAACGAAATTCAATTCATCTTGTCTTGAGATATGGGATCGTGCTCGGTGTTTTTCAAGACAATTGCAAACTTTGTGCAATATCACAATGATTACAACGTGGAATATTTCCAAGATAAAATCAGTGTTTATCCTAGCTATTACTCCAACAATGTTGCTAGAAACTCTGACAATTACGTATTGTGATGAACTGAAGCACATAATAGTCGTAGATATAGGAGATGACAATGGGGGAAATAACTGGGGTGATGTCTTCCCAAAATTAAAAGAGCTTAAAGTTACAAATTGTGAGAAATTGGAATATATATTTGGACACTATGCTGATGCTGATGATCATCAAAGCCATAACAAGATTCACCTTCATTTTCCGGAATTGAAAAGTCTCCAACTTTGGAGTTTGCCAAGTTTAGTCGCCATGTGTCCCAAACAATACCACACAACATTTCCATCTTTGGTGAAACTTAAACTCTACAATTGCATCCAGGTTTCAAGTAAATCTATTATTGGTGATTTCATCAGTCATGCTAGTTCGACGACATCTTTGGACAGTATGGCCATGAAGGTAGGTACCCCTATTAATTGTCATTTCATCATTGTTCTTTGGTGAGATTATATTTTAACTCCAAATTATTTTAGACCAAATCATCAATTTATTTAGTCTCTAAATTTACATCTATTCTCTCATATAGTGATTCAAGTATATAAAAATAATTAGTGGTTTCTAAAGTTGTTAGATCTATCAAATTACTTCCTAAAATTTAGATAGTAGTCCTTTGGTGAGATTATATTTTATGCTAGGAACTGAGATTGTTGGGGAGAGCTGAGATCGATTGGTGAAAAACACTCCTCCACCTAGTGAATTTTAACTATGAACCTTAAAAAAATAGGTTCTTTAAGTGATACCCTAGCGGATTGGGGTTTACGAACCCCCACTGCTGTGCTCTATTAAATAATATGAATAAACCATACACATGTAATCTTGTATGTGAAAAACAATATAAATAGGACCTAATGATTACACCTTACGTCCAACTCCAAATATATACTACTTTGTGCAGATTCTCGATCTAAGATAATATGTGTATTATTTAATCATATTATGTATTTACCTAAGTTTAAAAAAAAACTTCACTTTGTCATTAGAAAATAGCGTAAACAAAATATACTATCATAAACAAAGGAGCGCAACACTACTCTTTTGTTGGGTGATATCTAGATGATATATATATGAATAAACCCACACGTTTGTAGTTTTTCAAAAGGAGTGGGAACAATATAATCATTATTTTTAGGTCATGTTCTCTAAAAAAAATGAAAACCCATAGATCTTCCAACTATCCACCAAGGTTGTCTTCTCAGGACTTTAGGATTAGGGTTAGATAATATTTGGAAATTAGAATCTGGTATGGAAAAGATTTGATATGTAGAGGGTCTACCATTACTTCCAACGAAAATATAAAAAATATATCAATAATTTAGATATTAATATATTTTTTTAATCTTTAAATATTGTACTAGTTTTGCCTACAAAGTATCATACTCACCAAACACTCAATAGGTATGGAAGAGTTCTCCTTATTTATTTATCCATAGTGGAATCCTTATTTTATGTATGTGATGATTTTCCTTTCATTTATTGTAGGAATTGAGTGGCGATGTGGAACATTTTCTTGCTTTGGAAGAGCTTAAAGTACATAACTCTAAAGTAGAAAACATCTTTTTTCTCAATGAAATAAATGGACAACAACGGAACTTGAAGTTGCAAAAGATTGAGTTACAAAATCTACCTGTGATGACAAATATTTTTGCGAGTCCCAAAAGTTTGGTTACCCTCCAAAACCTGACGATGATTGCAATAGAAACATGTGAAAAACTGGAAATAATTTTCTCCACTTCTATTGTAAGATGTTTGCCATAATTGCTTCATTTAAGAATAACAGGATGCAAAGAGCTGAAGCATATCATTGAAGATGATGCGGAGGACGAAACAATGTCAAATTTTCTGCCTCCAAGGACTTGCTTCCCAAAGCTTAAAACACTTGTAGTGAAAAATTGCAACAAGTTGGAATTTGTCTTTCCAGTCTCCATATGTAAAGAGCTTCCTAACCTAATGGTTTTGATGATAAGAGAAGCGAATGCGCTGCAAGAAATATTCAGAAGCAAAGATGGTCAGAAAGTTGAGATACCAAATCTAAAAGTTATAGTACTTGTCAACCTACCAAGCCTCTGCCAGGCACATGCAATTCATTATCAAGATGCAAAAAATTATCATGTGGAGAATTGTCAAAAACTGTCTTTGACATCAGTATCATCTATACGTTTGGAAGAAATTCATGGTCTTGATAACGGTACACACTATATCCAATAACTTTTAAAAGAATCAAGTGTTCATTGCAAATAATAACATATAATTGCAATTGTTAATCTACGATACTGTGTTGTTGTTATAGAAATTTTCTTTGATATTATGAGTTATCGTTTGAGACACCAATTGGAAGTTCAAGCAGCACCGGGACAAGAGTTGACTTCTTCACAGGTTAATACTAATCAATCTATTCATTTTTAACATTAACAACAACAAAGTCACCTAAAGTATAACTTGCAGGCTATTTCAACACCAACACAATTAATTTTGCTTTAAATACTTTTTAGATATATGCTGCAACTCATTTACATTATAATGCTATCTATATTCTATAGTGTTTGGAAGAAACAATAGACCAAAGTATTCAAGAGGCTTCAACATCAGAAACAAGGAGCAAGCCACCAACAGTACAATTAATTTCTCCTAAGTCTAAACAAGAGGCACTCCACCTATATATTATGCTTATAATATTTTGTCTCTTTTTCAACACAAGAATGAAATTATATGATTAATCTAAATATCCTTTTAATTTTATGCAGAGTTTCAAGACAAGTGTTGAAGAAGGAACTACGTTACTTAATGCCAAGAAAGTAACATCATCAACTCATTTAGAATCAATTAGTTCATCATCAGGGTCATTAGTTACTAATGAGCATAAAACATCATCACATGTGAGTTGATAGATAGTATGCATTGCCACCAAGCTTTCAATCATGTTATTCTACTTATATTATTTGTTTATTTGAATCTGTGTAGGAAGTTGGTTATGGAAACATACCCAAACCTTCTCTTTCAACTAGTCAAACTAATGATCAAAGGGTTAAGGATGTAAACCAAAGTGCAGAAACCAGTACAGATTTCTCAGATGGGGTTGAAGTTCAAGCAACATTAGCACACGAATTGACTTCTTCACAGGTCTGTTCTAATTAATCTATTTAATCTATGGTGTGAATTTGTTAAAAATGCTCCTCTGAAGTAAAGATGCCAACACTAGAAAGCTCACTAAAAAAATCAAAATTATAATTTGCAAACCCAGTGTTTCAAAACCCGGCTCGGACCGGGCCGACCGGGAACCGGACACAAGACTGGGTCGAGCATGCAATCGAATCGGTTATGCAAGCAAACCAATGAAAACCAATCTGACTCGGCGGCTTTCGTGTTAAACCGGTGACCCGCGGTTAATTCGGGCGAACCGATTCGGTAATACATAGTGCATGTTGGTTCCACTGCAACATTATTATCTTGCTATGCGAAAAGTGAGTCAAAGGGAATTGAACCAATGACCCCTTTTCAACAAGAATTGCACCTTACCACTAGACTTCAAGTCAATTTTTGTTATTTGCTTACAAATAGTTAATATATAGATTCCTTTTGTTGATTAAAAAAGCTTGCTAGTAATTAATAGTGAACGCTTGCAGTCCAGTTCATAATACGCTTAAACACATGTTCTATTGTATTTTTTAACTTCTTTTAATATAATTAGAACTTTTAATGTTTTTTATTGGAGAAATTTGTATTGTTTGCTTAGATACTCATATTATGGTCCATGGGTTTAATTGAAAAATTAGCTCGTGGAATTATTAAATTTGTGTTATCAAATTTTTTTAGGCATTGTGTGTAACTTTAGTAAATTAAGTTGTACAGGTATGAAATTTACAAGTCTTGAAAATTTAGGAATTCAAGTCCTACTCCATAAAACTCATTCAATTGAATAGTCTAAGGCTTTACTTAGTAATGAATATAATCAATGATGCTTCTATTTACAGGAGTTGCCGATTGAACCATCATCGAGTCAACAATGTTTGATGAACCATCAACATCCATTTAGGGAAGTTGATACCACTCTCAAACCTTCTCAGGGAAATGTAATACCATTTAATTATACATTAAAATCTAAAAAAATAAACTGAAATAAATTTTGCTTAATTTGAATACTTTTTAGATTATAATGTTATACTTTCTATATCCTATAGTCTTTGGAAGAAATAAAAGACCAAAGTATTCAAAAGGCTTCAACATCAGAAAAATATATTACAACAACTTTTCCTGCAAATTTGGAAACAAGGAGCAAGCCACCAATACAATTTGTTTCTCCTAAGTCTAAACAAGAGGCAATCCACCTATTTGTGCTTATAATATTTTGACTCTTCTTCAACACATGAATAAAATTATCTGATCAACTTAAATATCATTTTAATTTTATGCAGAGTTTCAAGACAAGTGTTGAAGAAGGAACTATATTTGATAATGTCAAGGCAGAAACATCGTCAACTCATTTCGATTCAATTAGTTCTTCATTAGGGCCATTAGTTACTTTTGACCATAAAACATTTTCAAAGGCAAGTTTATAGTATGAAACCAAGCTTTCAAACATGTTCTTCAACTTAGAATTAATTTTGTCGTGCTTTTGATTCATTTTTTTAGACTTCTAGTCCCTGCAGTTGCATCAAAATTTTGGGGATTTGTTCAATAATTGATTAAGCTTTACACTCAGTTTTGTTTTTTTGTTTTTTATTTTTATTCTTCTAATAGTTAAAAAAATTAAAGAATTATAGTGAGACCTAGCCTATAAATACTGAAAAGACTATAGAGATGATGATATTATTTGTTAATTTCAATATATGTAGGAAGATGGTGATGGAAAAACATCTATACCTTCTCTTGCATCGCAGTATCTTTCAACTCCAAATGAAGGTATTTTCTCCCCTCAATTCATCTTCGATGAATTTCTTTCTTTGATGCTCAAGAGGCTTATTTATCTATTTCTTCACTTTCAGGGAACCCTTCTCAAATAGTGGAAAGTTTAAGCTCTTCTTCTCTAATCACATGGGAGCTTCAACAACTTGTCTCCAACAAGCATTTAGCTTCAGAGAACTTGTCTTTGTTGGCTGATTTCCTTGTTAAGCATCCTACATTAAGCTTAATGGACAATTCAACTCGAGTAATAGATACAAAGGTTACGCCTACAACCGTCTCTAGCCGAGCTATTAAAATTCCTCCGGACACATAGCGTGTTGGATGTGTTAGAGTCAAGCCGCTCCGAATTTGTAGAGCTCTTACAAGATGCTCGCAGATTTTCTTTTGATAAGAGATGGTTGGATGGTATTGAGAAGCGTGCCTTGTTTCCTGATTTACAAGTCTCTCAAAATGTATTAGAAAAACTATCACATTTCAAGCAACAAGTCTCTCAACATGTGGAAGATCTGAAGCATCAATTGACATCCTCTGAAGCTGTTTTGGAGAGTATCACTCAACAAGAGGCACAAGTTTTAGAGTCAAGGGCTGCTCTAAGTTCCCCTCTTGGCTATTAGACTACACTACACAAAAATAAAGAAGTGAGAATGAAGATTTATAAAACTATTTTCAAGTAAGAAAAGACTTTGTGATAATAAGTGCACAAATAAAACTTATACTATCTGCACAAGTTTCACCCTTTGTAATGAGTATTCTAATTATGGCTGAAACTTTTGAATCTCTGTTTGTTAAGCAATAATAAAAGTTTAAAACCCAAACATTGTGTATAACTATGAAAAGAGCCTGCACAAAACTAATAATGTTTTCAGGCCATTTTCTCAATCAATGTGCTTCTCAATTAAAGAGAAGGTTTCTTCCCTTTCTTCCCTTTCTCTAGCATCCTCCTCTCCCACTCTTTTCTCTCCCTATTTATCTTCTTTCTATCGCTTCTTTGTTTCTCAATCAATGTGCTTCTCAATTAAAGAGAAGGTTTCTTCCCTTACTTAGTAATGAATATAATGAATGTCTCAATATGGATGATTCTTTTATTTACAAGAATTGCTGAATGAACCATCATCCAGTCAACAATGTTTGATGAGCCAACACCATCCACTTGGAGAAACTGATACCACTGTCAAACCTTCTCAGGGAAATAATGTAGTACAATTTATATAATCAATTTGCAAGGTCTTTTTTAAGAGTTTTATTTTACAGGGGGTAAATAGATAATGAGTATATTTTGTAAGGGGTAACTGAATGCAAAACTAGTTACAACAATAATACTTCTATTAATTGAGTAATCAATGATTACTATAGTATATGTACAAAAGATTCAACCGGGTTACAAACCGAAATGGGCAACTAAACTGGGCTGCAACATAGGCCCAATACAATACAGACAAAGGCCCAAAAACAAAACTTATTTATCTTACATTTCCTCCCTTAATCTGGATACAAAAGACACAGAACCAGATTATAAACAAAACAAGAAGTAAGAAATACAGCAAGTTCCAAACAGAGGTACACGGCAGAAAACCAGATACAGGGCATGGAAACGTATGAATATTTGTAGGGTATAAGAGCATGTAACCGAATATAAAGTAAGGTATATATATAGGGCATGGAAACGTATGAAAACCTGATTAAGTTCTTAATATGTGCCTGGCCAAGACCGATTATTGTACAATCTACACCCCCTAAGAAGACCAGAAAGTGATTTTGAAGGAGTACTAAAGTTGTTGCGCCTCCTTAACAAAGCTACAAGACAAGGTAAGGCTCCAGTTTTGACGATTAGTTTGTTGGAAGTTCCTAATCTTTCAAAACCCTAAGTCTAATCTACCCTTAATCAGGCTTTAAAAATATAGCCGTTACAACCAAAATCAGCCACATCACATAGTCAAAACAGAATTCAAATAAGTTTCCTAGCCTAACGGTTTATTTAGTTAGAGGCCGTTAGCTCTACCTAACAGCCTCTAACTAACATGTCCGTTGTCTATCTAAGTGTATATATATAGATAGCAAAGTGTAAATACTTTTAGTACAGTTTTTTCATACATTCGAGAAATAAAACTTTACAGTCTTTTCAGTTTTACTCTAAGTTCTATACTACTCTGAAATACTCCCTCTTTACGTATGCTCCAAGTCTTTCTGGTTACTATCAAGAATTCTGGGTTCTGCTAGTGCATTCAAGGAGTGAATGTACCTTGCAAACAAGAGAAAATCTGGGTTAGTAATTAGGTTTTTCAGTGACTGAAAAACAAGAGAAAGAAAGGAAAACAGTAAAGAAAGTATTACCTGTTAGTACTCTGAAAAAGGTTTCTGGGTAAAGATTCAGGTGGTGTTCATCTCAAGAACACAGTCAAGGTACATGAAACAGCACAGATACAAGGCAATATTAGGGTTTCAGAATAACAACCAAGAGAATTAGGGAAAATCACAAAGGGTTTGTGATTATACCTGATTGAGGCTTTTGGAACCGTGAATCAACTCTCCTTGTACCTGCAAGCAAAGTAGAAAATTAGGGTTTCTACAATAAGGGTTAAATCAAAGGGAAAGTGAAGCAGAACTGTAAAGAAGGGTGAAGCTACCTCAGAGAAGAAGACTCACAAGCAAGGTTGAAGGATTCAACCAGATCTGTGCAAACTAGGGTTTGCAAGATCGCGAAGTGAAAGTAAGATTGAGGTCTCGGCTCGAGCTTGAACAAAAACCACCGTGGGTTTTGTTCATCATCAGCCAAGATCATCATCGACGGTGAAACCAGAGAGAACCACCGCTTCAATCACCAGAACCACCGGTGAGAGCAGTGGTGCTCTAGGGTTTCGTAGAGAGAGAGAGAGGCCGGAGAAACAAGAAGAAAGAAGAGGGTTTCTTGGTCTTCTGAGAAGAGAGAAGAGTAATAGAAGGTTAATATACGTCGGGTCAGAAACAACCCGCGTGTATCCAACAACAAACGGGTCCGGGCGCGCAGGATCCAGCAAAAACAATTGTTTGGCAGTTCAAGTGAAACTGGGCTGGAGCAATTGTAAAGCTTGGGCTTTACACATTGCACCCTCCAGCAGTTACTACTACCACCTGCAAGGAAAAACAATTAAAGTTAGCGAAAAAACAATATGGTATAATCAGAGCATTGGTAAAAACGATCCAGGGCAACTTTCTAACTCTATTCTCTGTTTCTTTTAAGTTCTTTAAAGTTTCTTTAAATTTCTTTAAACCCTGCACAGTGAGAAATTGTGCAGGTTACTGTGTTCTAACTTTCTGTGTGTTTAAAAGTGTAAATTTGCAGAAATGGGTAACGAAGACAGTTATGTTCCTAAGCTCAATGGGAACAACTATGATACTTGGGCTATTCAGATGAAGCCTATACTAGGGTCACATGGATGCCTATACTTGGTGAAAGAGGGCCTCACAGCACCTCAAGCTAATGCTACCCCCTGCTTTGAAAGAAAGAATTCCTTGAAGCGAAAATGAAAGACTTCAGTGCATCACTCTCATCCACAGAGCTTGTGGAGAGGAAGACTTTGAAAGGGTGAGGGGCTGTGAAACCTCTAAGGCGACATGGGATGCTCTAGAACATTATTATGCGTGGTGCAGCTCCAATCAAGGAAGAGAAGCTGCAAGCTCTAAGAGCACAAGATGAAAGTCTTAAAATGAAAAAGATGAAAAGGTAAATCGATTTCTTCAACAGAGTGAAGAAGATCAAAATGATATGGCTCTCCAAGGGAGAAGCTTGAGGAGAATTCGGTGTGCGAGAAAGATTCTCGGATCAATGCCAAAAAAGTGGTATGTGGTGACTAACACCATAGAAGAAACTACAAAAATGTAGGCTGAAGCTAGAGGAGCTCGGGGAAAACTAGAGGCCAAGGAGATAAGGCTGGAGATTCTAGAAGAAGAATCAGATGATGAGGACCAAGCCATGTATGCAGCTAAAGCTAAGGGCAAGAAAGGTAAAAAGGGAGGTAGCAGTAAAAAGTCTAAGAGTTCTAAGAACAAGTCAGGTACTTCTAACTCTTCTACTAAATCTAATTCATCTAAAAATAGCAATGCACCTAAGAAAAAGGATAAATCTAAGGTACAATGTTATAGGTGTGACAAGATGGGGCATTATGCCACTGAATGTCCCACCAGAAAGGGCTCTAAGCCTAAGGAGTCAGTTTCTGAAGCCAATGTGGCTAAGGAGGACTCTGACTCAGATACTGATGAATCAGATAATGTTGCTTTCAGCATGCTGTGTGATGAACCTAATGAAACTAAGCCTAAGAAGGATAGGATTAAAACTAAGAAAGGAAAGGAATATGTTGTTTTAATAGTAACAGGTAAAGATGGGAAAACTATAACAGAAATCTGGTACTTAGACTCAGCATGTTCTAATCATATGACAAGTAATAAGAAATGGCTAATTAACTTTGATCCAACTGTTAGAATTGCTATTAGGTGTGCTAATGGTAAGACTATAGTCTCTAAGGGTAGAGGGAATATAGAACTAACTAGAGTTGATGGGGAAAAGGTAATAATCTATGATGTGTTATATGTTCCTGAGATAAGTTGCAATCTAATCAGCTTAGGACAGTTAATTGAAAAAGGGTTCTCTTGCCTAATGAAAAATGCTAAGTTGAAATTGTTTGATAAAGAGGATAAGCTAATTCTAACTACTCAACTAGCTAATAACAGAACATTTAAAGCTAGTATAAGCAAGACTGAGGCACTGTGTTTAAGTGCCACCACTGACAGTGATACTAGTTTATGGCATAATAGGTTTGGACATCTTCACTATAAGGCTCTAGATAACCTAAGTACTAATAAACTAGTAAAGGGGTTACCTAAGATAGCTAATATAAAGGAAAAGTGTACTACATGCTTAATGAGTAAACAACCTAGGAAGAACTTTAAGAAACAAATTGAACACGCATCTAAAGACCTATTGGAAGTTGTGTATTCGATTTGTGTGGACCTATGGATACTCCATCTATAGGGGAATAAGTACTTTGTAACTTTTGTGGATGAATACTCAAGGAAGATTTGGGTATATCTACTCAAGTCCAAAAGTGATACTTTCAATGTGTTTAAAAAGTTTAAGGCTATGGTTGAGACTCAAAGTGGTAAGAAACTAAAGGTGTTAAGGATCGATGGTGGTGGTGAGTATACTTCAAAGGAGTTTGAAGAATCTTTGCACCACCAAAGGTGTTGTTCATGAGGTAACTCCACCATATACTCCACAAAGACAAATGGAGTGGCGAGAAAGGAGAAAGCAGGACTATCCTAGAAATGGCTAGGAGTATGGTAAAAACCAAGGGACTACCTAAAAGACTATGGACGAAGCGGTGGTGACTGCTTGTCTATATCGAATAGGTGTCCTACAAGAGGTTTGGAGGCTAAGGTGCACAAACTATGTGGAATGGTGAAATACCTGCGTATCTCACTTGAAGGTATTTGGCTCGATTGCTTATGTACCATATACGATAGTAAGAGATCTAAACTTGAGGACAAGAGTAGACCTCTAATCCTAGTGGGATATCATCCTCTGAGGGTTCTGAGGCTACTTATGGCATGCCAAGCCCACTCTCATGGCGTGTGCGCTACCTCAAAGAACTTCTCACCTCATGTAGAGTTTTTGCCTTCAGTGGGAATCGAACCTCGTACCTCTTGTACATTTCCAACGCATTCCCACTACCAATTGAGCTCAATTGGTAGTGGGAATGCGTTGAAAATGTACAAGAGGTACGAGGTCTCGATTCCCACTGAAGGCAAAAACTCTACATGAGGTGAAGAAGTTCTTTGAGGCGCCGCACGCCATGAGAGGGCCCGGCGATACACTACTGAACCCTAATACAAGTAAAACCGAGGTGTCTAGGGATGTGGTTGTGCTTGAAGACAAGCGGTGGGATTGGGAGAAAGGCTGAGCAGGTAGGTTCGGTGGACTCTACAACCATTGAAGAGGTCTTTAACACCGAACCTAATTACGTGACACTAATTACGATGAAGAGGATTACGTTTCTACCTAATGATGATCCTATGTTACCCAATGTGGATCAAAATCCACATGAAGGGGGTAAATGAGGAGGGTGAGCGGGAACTTGCACAAAATGTGCGAGCTCCCCTAGGCCTCAAAGGGAGAGGAGGTTACCTAGGAGGATGTTGGATTTTGAGGTACACATGGATAATCGTGTCACTAGTGATGGTGATGCAGTTCACTATGCAATGTTAGCGGATCTTTGAACCTATGGACTACTTAGAGGCACTCAAGGATGTGCATTGGAAGAAAGCTATGCGGGAAGAGCTCAAGTCTATTGAAAAGAATAAGACACAGTCTCTAGTTCGGATACTGAAGGTAAGAAACCTATTAGTGTCAAGTGGGTTTTCAAGCTCAAACTTGATCCTAAAGGCAATATTGTGAAATACAAGGCTAGGTTGGTTGCAAGAGGCTTCCAACAGAAAGAGAGGGTGGATTACACGTAGTGTTTTCACTGTGGCGGGCATGAGACTATACGTTTAGTGATTGCCTTGGCTGTGAATAGAGGTTGGGAGTTGTTCCATATGGATGTTAAGTCAGCATTTCTTAATGGTTCATTAGAGGAAACAGTCTATATTGCTCAACCACATGGGTTTGAGAAAAAAGGTAAAGAGGAGTATGGTTACCTATTACATAAAGCTCTCTATGGGCTAAAGCAAGCCCCTAGAGCTTGGAATAAGAGAATTGACTCTTTTTTCAAGGAAATTGGGTTCTCTAAATGCACTAGTGAGTTTGGAGTCTATACTAAAGGTAGTATTGATACCTATATTTACTAATTGTGTGTTTGTATGTGGATGATATGTTGGTCACTTTGGGAGTAGTCCTAGTGAGGTGGAAAAATTCAAAGTTGCTATGCACAGTGAGTTTGAAATGACAGACTTAGGCAAGTTGTCATACTTTTTGGGACTTGAGTTCCTAAGGGTACCTGAAGGTATAATTCTACATCAAGCTAAGTATGCTACTAAGGTACTAACTAAGTTTGATTTGTTAGGTTGCAGTCGCAACAAATCCTGCAGAAAGTAACCTTAGCAAAGAGCCAAGTGAAGGTGATGCTAAGGTAGATGCTACACTATACAGGCAGCTAATAGGCTCTTTGAGATACCTATGCCATAGCCGCCCAGATATCTTGTTTGCAACTGGTATGACTAGCAGGTTTATGAATGACCCAAGACAGGTACACTTAAATGCCACTAAGAGAATCCTACGTTATATTTCTGGTTCTACTAACTATGGAATATTTTTTCCTAAGGGTTCTAACTTAGGGAAAAATATTCTCCTTAATTTCTCTGATTACGATTGGTGTGGTGACCAATTGGATAGGAGAAGCACTTCAGTTTTTTGTTTAAGTTTCAAGGAGCCCCTATTTCATGGAGCTCCAAGAAACAAAGTATTGTGGCTCTGTCCTCCTGTGAGGCAGAGTATGTGGCAGGTTGTGGAGCAGCAACTCAAGCAGCATGGCTGGAGTCACTACTCAAGGAGCTTAAAGTGGACCTAACTCAACCTCCTACTCTAATGATAGACAACAAATCAGCATTAAACCTAGCAAAGAATCCTGGTGCTCATGGAAGGACCAAGCATATTGAAGCTAGATACCATTATCTAAGAGAGCAAGTTAACAATGGTAGGCTAAGTGTTGAATATTGTCCAACACAGAATCAATTGGCTGATATTTTTACAAAGGTCCTCAAAGGAGAAACCTTTGTAAAGCTTAGAAGAGAGATAGGACTTGTTGCCTTCTAAACTATGAAGGCAGCAACTAAAAGCTATTCCTTAGAGGCTTGTTCTAAGGTGTCTATTTCTAGTGGCTATCCCAGAGGCTTGTTCTGGATGATTTAGTTCTCTCTAACCTAAGCTAGCTCTAAAGTGGTTTCACTAAACTAACTTAGGGCTTTCTAGATTAAGGGGGGGTGTTGGAAGTTCCTAATCTTTCAAAACCCTAAGTCTAATCTACCCTTAATCAGGCTTTAAAAATATAGTCGTTACAACCAAAATCAGCCACATCACATAGTCAAAACAGAATTCAAATAAGTTTCCTAGCCTAACGGTTTATTTAGTTAGAGGCCATTAGCTCTACCTAACAGCCTCTAACTAACATGTCCGTTGTCTATCTAAGTGTATATATATAGATAGCAAAGTGTAAATACTTTTAGTACAGTTTTTTCATACATTCGAGAAATAAAACTTTACAGTCTTTTCAGTTTTACTCTAAGTTCTATACTACTCTGAAATACTCCCTCTTTACGTATGCTCCAAGTCTTTCTGGTTACTATCAAGAATTCTGGGTTCTGCTATGCATTCAAGGAGTGAATGTGCCTTGCAAACAAGAGAAAATCTGGGTTAGTAATTAGGTTTTTCAGTGACTAAAAAACAAGAGAAAGAAAGGAAAACAGTAAAGAAAGTATTACCTGTTAGTACTCTGAAAAAGGTTTCTGGGTAAAGATTCAGGTGGTGTTCATCTCAAGAACACAGTCAAGGTACATGAAACAGCACAGATACAAGGCAATATTAGGGTTTCAGAATAACAACCAAGAGAATTAGGGAAAATCACAAAGGGTTTGTGATTATACCTGATTGAGGCTTTTGGAACCGTGAATCAACTCTCCTTGTACCTGCAAGCAAAGTAGAAAAATTAGGGTTTCTACAATAAGGGTTAAATCAAAGGGAAAGTGAAGCAGAACTGTAAAGAAGGGTGAAGCTACCTCAGAGAAGAAGACTCACAAGCAAGGTTGAAGGATTCAACCAGATCTGTGCAAACTAGGGTTTGCAAGATCGCGAAGGTGAGAAGTAAGATTGAGGGTCTCAGCTCAAGCTTCAGAACAAAAACCACCGTGGGTTTTGTTCATCATCAGCCAAGATCATCATCGACGGTGAAACCAGAGAGAACCACCGCTTCAATCACCAGAACCACCGGTGAGAGCAGTGGTGCTCTAGGGTTTCGTAGAGAGAGAGAGAGGCCGGAGAAACAAGAAGAAAGAAGAGGGTTTCTTGGTCTTCTGAGAAGAGAGAAGAGTAATAGAAGGTTCATATACGTCGGGTCAGAAACAACCCGCGTGTATCCAACAACAAACGGGTCCGGGCGCGCAGGATCCAGCAAAAACAATTGTTTGGCAGTTCAAGTGAAACTGGGCTGGAGCAATTGTAAAGCTTGGGCTTTACACATTGCACCCTCCAGCAGTTACTACTACCACCTGCAAGGAAAAACAATTAAAGTTAGCGAAAAAACAATATAGTTGTCGATACTGTTCGAAGATAAAGACTATTAAAAATAATACTAAATGAATATACATTAGAAATAATAGATCAATATTGTTGGAATTATAAAATGAAAACATTGGAACATGTATTGTAATTCATGCAACGAAGAGACTATGGCCAGTAAATCACATGCATGAACCTAAGAACTAGAAACACACATTGATATCCTTTTAAATCTTACTTTCACTACAACAGATTTAAGGATTTGCAGCGTTTTTTTTGGGCATTGGTAGCGTTTTAAAACGCTAGAAAAGCTGGCGCTACGGATGCGTACCCCCCATTAGTAGCGTTTTAAAAACACTAGGGATTGTCAGAAATGCGTAGCGTTTTGAAATAAAACGCCGCGGATCTTCCTTAGCGTGTTTTGGACATACGTAGCGCTTTCTCGCAAAAATGCTAGGGATCCTCTAGCGCCTTTTGAAATGAGTAGCGTTTTCCCTAAAACGCTAGGGATCCTCTAGCGCATTTTTCCCATAGCTAGCGTTTTCTTTAAAACGCTAGGAATCCTCTAGCGCATTTTGTCCATACCTAGCGTTTTCTGTAAAACGCTAGGGATCCTCTAGCGCATTTTGTCCATACCTAGCATTTTCTATAAAACGCTAGGGATCCTCTAGTGCATTTTGTCCATACCTAGCGTTTTTTCTATAAAACGCTAGGTATTGAATGATTTGTTTAATTTCATTTCTAGCGTTTTCTCTATAAAACGCTACGTATTGACTGATTTTTTTAATTTCATTTGTAGTGTTTTTCTTTAAAACGCTACCTATTGACTGATTTTTTTTTTAAAATATTTTTTTATTTTTGTTTATTCTCCCTTTAAATTACAAGTTATAAATTCATTCCCTGCCAACAAAATTCATCCAATATCATTCCAACAAAATTCAGTCAATATCATTCCAATCCAATATAGATACACACATATGTACATATCACCAAAAGACCATATTAAACTAACAAGTACTTACAACATAATATATATCCAAATCATATATACAACATATATAATAACTAACTAACATTATGAAACTCAAAAGTTGCTACAAAAAGCTAGAAACATAACGGCACCACTCCCCCCTTACTGGTGTAAGTTGTTCATCAGAGTAATGCTAGATCACTACAAGAAAATCGCTGATTTGCCACGGACATTTCCGTCGCAAATGTACAAATTTCCGTGGCAAAACAACATTTGCCACGGATTTGCCACGGACAAAAATTGGTGGCAAAAACGCTCGTCGCAAATCGTTTGCCACGGAATTTCCGTGGCAAATGTTTCCGTCGCAAACCCGTGGCAAATCCGTCGCAAATATCTGTGGCAAAGTTGTCGCAAATGTCATCGCAAATCCGTCGCAAAAATAAAATAAATAAAAAATTAAATCATAATTTTAATCCTTCAACCCATTCTGCCCAAAATATTACATTCAATTTTTATTACAAAAGCAAAAGTTTAGTAATATAAAGTTAGAATCAATGTTAATGTTATCATCACAATTATTTAGAATCAAACTCATTATACTTGAAATTTAGCTAGGAGATATTAAAAAAAATAAAAGATAATATGATTAATAAGACTACAAAATCATTTCACACAAAACTATTGGAACTGTGGCTGAGTGTTCATTAACAAATTTATTACAAGAAGACTATCAAATCCTCAAACAACCAAACATTTCTATCCCAAATCTATATATAACACATTTTCAGTAGAAACAGTTAAAGTTTACATCCAGCAACATATAATTAAAATAATAAGCAACACTATTTCAAGTACCGTCAACGAAACTAACGGGAACCACCGAACACCTCTCACGAATCTACTCACTCGAACGAGAACCCCAATCATTCGCTCGAAGGATCACCACTAAAAAAAATAAACCAGAAACAAGCACTATTAGTTAGTCTTTAAAACTAAATGAAGAATCGATGAAACATAACAAAACATTCTCCAAAAATCTAGTTAGATCACACAATGAAACTCAATTAAAGCATCAACAAGACAACCACTACCTTTAAGAAAATAGTAAAAACCACAAATATCAGCAAGTATTTAACTAAAATCAAGTTTAAGAAAATAGTAAAAACCACAAACATCAGCAAACATCACAGTGATGATTCTTTTCCTTGCCTAATAGTTTTTGAACTTCAAAGGAGGCAGTAAAAGTGTCACATTAATGTGCCCCAATAGATAGCTTTTGTTTGCTACAAAGTACAAACAAGGAAACAAATAAAGGACAAATTTCAACAAAGAAATAAAAATGACTTGTCAATTACCAAAAGCTAGTATGAAAAGATCATATCCTCTAAGAAGACAAAGAAAACCAAAACAAAAATAACTACACATTTCAACCAACCAAACATCTAAACTAGCTTATACTTCTAATGCAACAAGATATCACAATATAGAAACAAAGCACTCCAAATTAACTTATCTTATTATTATGTCTCAATGATGAGAATTAGTTTGCTTCACCTAATAAGTTACTTTTGGAATGATGGAAAGTAATCGATCTGCAGCATTTGAGCCAAGTCTTGCTCATGTTGGTTTCAAGCCACTCAAGGAGAGCCTTCTCACTCTTGCAATACTCTCAACATAGAAAATTGATGACCATCTGATTCCCAGTACCTATTCAAAAGCATAAACACACTTCGCATCACAAATTATCAAATTAAT
Organism: Oxytropis ochrocephala; assembly: GCA_020916435.1. NCBI lineage: Eukaryota > Viridiplantae > Streptophyta > Magnoliopsida > Fabales > Fabaceae > Oxytropis > Oxytropis ochrocephala. Next base: position 42,035,432 of record CM037089.1, read on the forward strand.
TGGATAAATGACGTTATGGAAATGATAACAGAAGAATGAAGGGAATGTGAACCTTGAATATAAATGCAATGGCACAAAGAGGAATGCAAGTTCCAGGTCCATTGCAAAGTATCTAGATAGTAGATACATAGTATCACTCAAATTGTAACAAAATAATATCGACTAATAATGTAATCAAATAAGGATATACAAAATAGTTACCACTTCAGTCTAATTTTAATCATCGACCATAGTGCATGCACCATTGCAATTAAAGTAGTCCAAACCGAGGTTATATATGATTGACCAACTTCCTACTTGATATATCTTCATGAACTGTGTGGTATTATTAACGCTTGTTCCACTCTGCGATAAAATCTGCTTTACGATCGTAATTTGTAAACCAATTAATCGTAAAGCGGGAGTAAAACTCGAAACCCATTTAAAGTCTTTATAAAATTTCACGTTTTGAACCTATTTCTATAGAAGAAAATAATAAACAGAGAAGGTAAAGTTTTACAGAAATATATACTTTATTTCCAGTCTCTAAGTCTGGCATTGGAAAATATTCATGATTTGCAAACCAGAATGGCAGAAATCAGCAAATAAACCACTGGTACAATACAGAAAAGTGAAAAACTGAATTTGATGAGAATTTATTATTTGATGAAAATTTCTGCCAAGGTTATCACTTATCAGCCAATTAATAAATACAAACTGCTTGTAACAAATAGGCATTAGATTCCTAGATACACTCCATTTCTTTTCTACATACATTACTGAGAATTACTGGGAACATATGAGTAGATAATGTGTATTTTCATGTTTGTTACTAAAATTGCAAAATTTATAAATGTTAGCTAAACATTTTTTAAAAAAAATACCCAGGAACAAAATTCTCATCATTATAGTCCTCACAAAGTTACTCCGAGGCTTGTATTTACATAACGTGAAACAGACACACACCCTTTGCGTTTATAAAATATCAATAGGTGAACCACTAACAGTCACGTGTATAATCATCAGTCAAGTCTAAAATTCTTCTTACATCCAAATATATAGGGCCCGAGCTAATATAAATATATTATCCCCAAACAAAAAGTGTTTCCTCTGTAACTTCCTATAATTGTCAAATATCAGTGTAAAACATAAAATGTTGAACATATATAGTTATCATTAACATACAACAATAATATTTGATCCATCTATTGCAACAGAGGTGCACCAAGTAATCAACTATCCAATCTTATATTGTAGAAGACCCCCCCCCCACACACACACACACAAAATAAAAAACAACAAGAATAATAACAGGAAAATATAACTAATTAGATAAAAGGTACTTATAGAGACAAGTTAGGAGAAACAAAGACCTCGGATGCCGAGAGAGTTTTCCAACAACTCACTTTTGAAGGCTCATATTATCGATGCTTGGCGAGTAATGTAGAATCGTGGATTAAACCTATCTTTCAGAACACTTGCTAATAGATTAAGCATCTCCAGCATATGACCACCTACACCATAATAAAACAAAATTTTAGAATTGCCATAAAATGTTTCAATGTAGATGCAAAAGAAGAAAAGGTAAGCTCAACCCTGATCCTAAAATAATAAGGGTACTAACAGGTTTTGAAGATCTTTTGCTCAAGGGCTTGATGCTATAGTATATGACATAAAAGACACAAACCAAATAACAAAAATGACACTTGAAAAGGTAGTAACTGAAGATGCGGTAGAGAAGTTGCAGCAATTGCCTTTGTCCATCGGGAGCGGTTTCAAGACTTGATTAGAGCTACACTTAAAACTTTGCCACAAAATTACGGAAAATCGATGGAACAGAAATGATTACTTTCATACGCATGTATTGATTTATACTCACGGTTAAATAACTACAATATATATATACACAAAAGAGAGATCCACTGCTAGAGTGAACTGCATCAAAGACTATATTTTACATAAACAATATAAACAAGCAGAAATATATATAAAGTGGGCATGAAGATCTCAGGCTTCTGTTGTTTTGAAGTTAAAACTTAATATGAAACATTGACCAAAATATTGAAGAGTGTCAATAGTCAACCAAATCCTAAACATGACATCTCTAAATATGAACAAGTAATCAAGCAAAACATCAGTTTCATAATTTCCTTCTGCTGTTTTGCTGTTTTAAGTTTCATAATTTCCTTTAGTTTTCAAAGTTAGGCATTAAGCAAAACAAAATTAGCATACCTATCTTTATAGGCTGAAGCTAAAATAACTGCAATCAAACACAAAATCCATTGAGAAAAATACACAAAATCAACAAACCCCAAACCCTAAAAACACAAAATCAAAAAAACCATACAAACACAAATCCACAAACCTAGCTCAACTGAGGAACAACAAACATCAGTTTCAGAATTCAACAAATTAAAATTCAAAAATCAAATGCAAATATGCTTACCTAGAAGCTTCGAAATAGAGGAACAATCACTGAATGCTACTTACAGGCTTGATATAGGGACAAAGGAAACTTAGGGTTCAGATATAAGCTAACAAATTAGGAAAAGGGGGTTAGGGTTTCGAGTTAATCAAAAATTAGGGGCTTTATGTTCAATAGAAGTTTAATAGAAGTGTAATAGAAGAATAAAACATACCCTTGAGGAAGAAGAAGTCGTTGTCTATAATGATGGTTCAGATTGGCGGTGGAGTGGAGCGATTCTTCTTCTTAGTGGTGGAGATGAACGGCGCTTGAAGAGGGGGGGTACGAAATGGTGGTGGTGAGCAACGGAGGACCGGCTGAACAATGACGGAGGCGGATGGAGGGTGACAGACGAGAGAGAGAGAGAGAGAGAGAAGTGAGAGTGAGGAGAGTGCATTGGAGGTTGAGGGAGGGCGGAGGTGAGGAGAGTGAAAGGTGGAGAGTGAGAGTGAGAGTGAGCGTGAGAACGATCGAAGGAGGGCGGAGGGAGAAGGTCGGAGAGGAGGGCGGAGGGAGAAGAACGATCGAAGGTGGAGAGTGAAAGGAAGAGACGTTCTGATTTTATTAGGGATCGGGCTCTTTTTATTTTGATCAATGGGTTGCCACGGATTTGCCACAGCATCTTTGTGGCAAATGTCTGTCCTTTCACATGTTCGTGGCAAACTCGTGGCAAACACCAGCGCGAAATTTCGCGCCTCTATTTTTTACTCATGCCTTCGCAAATCCGTGGCAAATTACTGACGGAATAAGCTCTGTGGCAATTGCTGGTGGCTAAAACAAGCTTTTCTTGTAGTGGATGTGATTACAGTGAGGAAAATACTGAAAAATAAAATGAAATAAAATTAGAATTAAAATGGTTATTAAATGTGAGTAAGTATTATAATATCAATATAAAAAAGAAATCTAAGTAGTTACCTTGATTGGAATTACTACTTTGTCGTGAGTGATAATCTCTCTCATATATCTCATAGTATAGTACCCACAATCATTGTTATTTGGCTGTTTAGGACACTACAAAGCAAAAGATTAGTTAATTAATTGTCACATTTTTATGACCCAAAAATTCATTTAAATTTATAAGAATATTGATAAAAAACTTACAGTTATCGGTATCCATTTTGTTTTACTCACAGAGTATCCCCAATATTGTCTCAAAACACTGAAACGTCATACATATATATAACTAAGTTAAACAAAATACATATATTAAATTATAAAAAATGAGAGGGTTACACATACACACCTGTCAACTATCTCTACGAAGTCTACGTAGACTTTGTAATGACCTTGAAGTGAATCCAGATAGTACACAATATTTATTTTAGGGTTTATTGCAAACAATGCCCAATGTCGACTGCAAGTAAATGAATCACGAATGACTACACATTTACACTATAATACAATCCTCAAAATAAATAACCAAGTGATTGAAGACTAAATTTCTCACCCTATATTGAGTGGTGCAAAAAATAAAGATTCATGATCAAAATGCTGGGCAGCCCTGAAGCGTGAAAGGACATAACTTTCAATTTGACTCTTCCTAGCCATAATATCCTCTGGTTTAGCTTGATCCCAAACAACCATACACTCTGGGCACAAGAACAAAAACTTTTGTGTCGATTCTTGAAGGACCAAACATCTCATTGTACAAAAACCTATAAATAATATATATACAACTTTCAGATCCTCATATATACTCTAGTATATACTCTAATATATACAACTATTGTGTACAAATAATTTAATACATACCTCATATATACTCTAATAACACTCACAGTGGCCCATTCCATGTCATATACAGCTTTCAGATCCTCAACATTGAGAATCACAATCTGCTCCACTCCCACAATTTCATCGGTCGTTAAGTTAATAAGGTCACGACCGGGCTTCATTTTTGTAGTCACGTAGACTTTTACATAAGTGATGAACTCCTCGAATTCATCATTGGGAGATTTAACAAGATGTTGGACTGGGTGTATTTCCTTTCCTTTAATAGAAGGAGATGGTCGGGACACTTTGGTATTGTCGGTGGAAGGGGAAGGTTGAGATCTGGCCTTGCTAACACTCTTTTCCTTAGATATTCCTTTTTGGGGTACCTGTATATATTAAAAAAATGATTAGTTAGTTAGCACACATTATATATAACAATGAGTCATTAACTTATTAACAAAAATATTGTCACTTACAATGACAAGTTGTGCAGGCCATGTCAAAAAAGTACTAAGTGCTTGACCCACAGTAAATATATCCGCACTAACAATTGGAACAGGCAATGGTGCAGACCCCTCAATTGAATAGTCTACTCTGACTCTCAAATGGTTTTCAGGCATGGGTAAATTGTGCATTGTGGCACTCAATTGGTTACATAAGATGCCCACTGCAACCTTTTGATGTGGGTTTGCAATATATAGCTCACATTCAGCGTTATCCTAAATCAATTATAAAGAAAAATAAATATACATGATAATTTGATCAAATACATATGTACAAAAAACAGGTCGAGTAATAATAAATATCTGTGTTGAAGGGATGGTGCAGCTATCTCGTGCGCTATCTTGGGCAGGTGAGGGTGCAGCAGGTGATATAGGTGCAGCAGGGGGTGGTGCAGTAGGGGATGGTGCAGCAGGGGATGGTGCAGCAATGGATTGTGCAGCAAGGGATTGTGCCAAGAGCTGCTTATACATCTGTCTCTCTTCCATTAATACAGCAACATTCTTGGATATCTGGTCATACTGTGCCGCCATCACTTTACATTGCCCGCACGCCCTGCTATGGCTCTTTGGCCCAAACACAGTGGTAGGAGGAATGCCATATCCATAACCTCTTGTACGACCCTTATACTCTTCCCTTCCCAAGGCACGAGCAAGGATATCTTGTTCACCAGAGCAATCTGTTAACTCTCCTTGTGATACAGATTGTGATATGTTTTCCTGATGCACAAACATAAGTATATAATGATCAGAAATGATGATCATATGGATGTATATAATGAGACACAAATTCCAACTTGCTAGGAATCATGAAAATTACAATACTTTTTTTTTGACCGAAAAAATTACAATACTTGAATTTTGGAATACTTACAATTTTGTCCTTGACCTCCTTAGTTTTGGGATCCACAATGTCACCATCTTTGTTTTGTCGGGCCTCTAACCACACAGTACAACGATCAAGGGATTCTTGAGTTGGATCTTTCCCCTCTTTCAGTAACTATTTAAGTATAATAATTGTTAATCAACTGTAAATTAAAAGATTCATTAAATCATAATAAATTAAACTAATTGTGTGTTACCAATCTTTCTTCGAGAACTTGATATCCACTAGAACCTCCTCTATAAGGGTACTCGGGATTAGAAGCTCTTTCTTTATTCGCTTTGCTCTTTTTCTATTTAAAAAGATTAGCATACATTAATGAATGATATCTAGTTGTCAAATATATATATATATATATATATAACTTAAATAATTAATATATTAACCAAGAAAGTTGGATCTGTAGTGCGTATATGTACAAATAAACTCCAATCCTCCTTAGTTATAATTCCGGAATACAATGGTGGAGGATCCTGTCTGATGGTCCCATCAGGAAGTTTCAGATACTTTTTTCCTACATCACTTCTATAACTCCGATGCAACCTTCCAGCTTCCTTGAGTGTCCAATCTTTTTGGGTATCATCCACATCAAAGTGTTTCTGCTTATACATAAAAATGGATTAAATAAATATAACTAAAAAATCACTAAATAAGATTATTAAAGAGGTCTAAAATTGTATACCTGTATTAAGGACCAGAAATCATCTTTCAGTTTAGGCAAAACTTTATTATCTTTCTCATTCCAACTTTTAATCGAAATTGGAAACATTTGTTTCACCTTAGTACCAATAAAAGTTATCAAATTTGTGCCGTTCTCTCCAATAGGCAAACCTTTAACACTCCATCTGACCTGCATTAAATCATTAAATAATTAGATAACTTTGAAAGGTAGAGAACAACATTAATAATTAGTAACTTACTGAATATTTCTCGTGTCTTTTACTTATCCGATGGATGATTTTCCTTTTCTCTGTCATTCCACGGGGAGTGAACTTCTTTGTGTTTCTATGACCACCCTCATGACTACTGTCATTACCACTCTCATGATCACTAAGTGATGCCATCTGACTTGCAAAATGATGAACCCTCATCACATGATGATCTTCATCGGTTTTTAAAGAGTTTTTACACAATATTGATGATGGATGTCTTTGAATTGGTGTGTTTTTGTGAACAAATCGTGTTTCTTTGTGAATTGCTTGTTACGCAGTGTTTATCTTGGGTTTGTGTGATTTTGTGTTGCCCGGGGGCGAGGTGGATCGAAAAGACAAAGCAACTGCGGTCGAGTGGATTCAACGGCCTGAAGGTTTTGGAAGATCCCCACCGAGGCGCACACACCGGCGCGCGCGAGAGAGAGAGCGCGCGCAGAAGGCGCGCGGATAGGTCGCTCTAACTCTCAAAAGTTTCGTCATTCAGCGAGAGGTGTGCGCCACGAGGTTCTGCCGCAGGGGGCCTTGCGCAAGATGGCGCGCAGATCTTGATCAAGCCTTAGCCATCTCGCGCGTAAGTTTGCGCGCGCCGCATGAATGAAGCGCGCGCAAGTCACGTTCTTCAAATACGTAAGGCTGCGTGTTTCTTTGGGGATCTTTCACTTTTGACGAATCCAAACCCTAGCACACCGGAGAGAACGCGCGTTGCGGTGTTGGCTCTTGAAGATTCAAGCATTGGGAACAAGTTTGAAGCTTGAATGTCATCATCATCATCGTTATTCTCTTGTAATTTCCCTTCTCTTTTATCTTTCATCATGTGTAACTAAACCCCTCTTGTTAGGGATGAATTGATCTTGATAGAGCACTAGGTAGCTTGGTATTGACTGTGTTTATTGTTTCTCTCTCGTATCTTGTGAATTGAAATTTAGTTTTAATCATTTACAATTGGGAAAATTGTGAGATTATCTTTATTCGATATTTTAATGGAAGTTCTTATATTTGAATCGTAGAATTTCAATTCCTGCAATTCGTAGCTTAGGGATATTCTCCGAATTGTTGTGCGTGCGGACTCTAGCGTTTAAGGCTTGTAGGTAATTAGGATTACCTAAGGAATTAGGGGTTTTAATAATCTATAAAGGACTAGTTACCTAAGGAATTAGGACTTAGTTATTATAACGAATTCGGTAGCAAAATATAGAGAGAGATATCCTTGATGTTAAACCAGTTACATAGTGCGAAAGCAAAAGACGTTCATCCCTAGCATTCATTCTTACCGTAGTTCGTCCACGTTTTCTAGTTTAACTTTATTTAAAAACTCCAAAAATAATTTATTGCTTTAATTCGAGCTTCATAGCTCAACCTTTTCAAACAACCCTTTTCAAATTGGTTCAATTAGTAATTGTTAACGTAATTAGTAAATTAGCTCGATCCTTGAGGACGATATCCCGGTTCTTACCGGTTTTATTACTTGCACGATTTGGTACACTTGCCAAATTATTAACAAGTTTTTGGCGCCGTTGCCGGGGATCGAAGTTACATTCACTAATTTCGAAGGCGGCTGCTAATTCGAACCCGTACATACTTAGTTGTTTTTTATTTAATTTATTGTTTTGTTTTCTTTACATATTTCTTTTTATCTTTTTACTACTTTACTCCCTTGATTGTGTAAGAGCCAGGTGGATACTTTGTAAGTCATGGAGTACACACTTCAGCCACTTCGTTGTTGTGGAGGACCGCATCTAAATGGTAATTGTGAGACATTGTCCTATTGTGATCTTTGTGGGGAGGATGAGGTGGATTGCTCTTGTGAACCAATGATACTCATTGCTGGGTACTATCCGTGGTTGGCTCAACCTAAAATTCTTGAGGAGCCAGATGTGGTAGTCATTGATGAATCCTATCCTTGGTTGGCTCAACCTAAAGTTCCTGAGGAGGAAGATTTGGTAGTCATTGACACATGGTATCCCTGGTTGGCCGAAGATTGGTTACTAGTAGAACAACCACTGAATCAAAGTAATCAACCACACATCGGGCATGATGAATTCAATGAAGGAGTCATCTCGAATGGAAATTGTGAGCCTTCTGATTTTACCTCAGTTTCAAAACAAGAAGAGGAAGGCTTAACAATAGAAGAATCATGGGAGAAAAAGGAAGATAAGAAAGGACAAAGAGTTGAACTGCAAGAGCCTCTTGTTTGGAAGGAAGCCAAAAATTCTCAGTTTTGGGATGGTGTGGAAATCCAACAAGAAATCTCCCAACAAATCATTTTCTCCACTCATCGACTGAGAAGCAAGGAAGATGGGAGCGAAGAGGTTGATAAATATTTAGACTCCTTCTATGCCTTGTGCAACACCATTCACCTTGAGAGGGCATGGAAGCATACACAATTGTACCTCAAGTTCATGAAGTTCCTGCCTAATAAACGGAAGAAGAAGAATGATGTGTTCTTTGTGTCATACATTCCACCTTGAGAGAGTGGAGTTGCATCGTCAAGCTTAGGACGATAAACAAGCGCTTCATGGGAGGAAACCCATGTGAGGTAGTGTTCTATCTCTTCTAATTTACTTTCTTGTCTTGTCTTTATTTTTGTTATTGCTTTGGGTTTTGTAAATAGGTCTTCCTCTAAGTTAATCGGTGAGGACAACTGCTTTGTGTTTAAGTGGGGAGGACCTATTGTCGATGTCGATTGTCGATTATCGATGTCAAGATAATATGCAATTTGGTAGTGAATTTCCTTCTATAAAAATAAAAATAAAAATAAGAGACAGTTGAGCAAACTTAGTGATGACTCAGTGAGAATTGAGCGAATAGTACCCCTGTGGTGAGAGTTGAGCAAACTTAGTGATGACTTAGTGATGACATCTTCCGGGACCACCACAGTGAGACTGGTTTTATCTCTAATTCTCTATCTCTTTAGCTGATTATTGTGTAGTTTGATGTTCTCCTGTTAGTCGTAGTTTCTTTTGATTTTAATTTGCATTGGTGTCTGTACGTAGGCCTTTAGTTTGATGTTCTCCTGTTAGTCGTAGTTTCTTTTGATTTTAATTTGCATTGGTGTCTGTACGTAGGCCTTCCCCATTTTTTTTGCAGTGAGGACACTGCTGTGTTCAAGTGGGGGGGAGGACCTACGGTTTTGTGTTAGTTGTGTCTTGTTTTGTGTCTTCAAAGTTCAATAAAGCAATCATGTAATGATTTTATGTAAAAAAAAAAAAAAAAAAAAAAAAAACGGTTGAGCAAAACTTAGTGATGAATTGGTGAGGAATTGTGAGATTAGTTCCCGGTGGTAGTTGACTTGGTACAGCTTGTTTCTACACCTCTAGCATTATCTCAGTCGAACCTAGTGAACCTAGGGATGTCTTAGCTTGGCTAGCTGTTGGTGGACCATGCGTCTCGCCAAATTTGTACTAAAGATCTAGGGTAGCTGTAGAAGCTAAGTTGGGGGTACTTCGGCGGTACTAAGGCTGGGCATGAGGATTGTAGGATGATCAGTGCATCGTGTGTGTTAAAGTGTGTGTGCAGCACTGCGGCGTCTACCCGTAACACCGTAATGTATGCCGTGTGTGTCGAAGTGCGTGTGTGCAACACTGTAGCGTCTACCCGTAACGTTGTAGTGTATGCCGTGTGTGTGTGGTGTTAGTGTGCGTGAGTGCAACACTGCAGCGTCTACACGTGTATTTGTAGTGTATGCCGTGTGCGTTAAAGTGTTAAAGTGTTGTGAATATGTGGAAAAATCCACAAGTGTGTTCTAAAGGTTAAAGTTCCCAATGCAATGATAAGTGAATCTAAATGTTAAAGTTCTAAATGGGTGCAGTACAAAGTTTGGCGTAAATGGTGCGTGTGTGTGTTGAAATAGAGTATGCACTGATTTGAGCTGAAATGCCTATCTAAGACCCTTTGTCAGTTCTGAAATCCCTCAGTCTTATGTGGAAGTGTGAGCCTACCCTTTATCTTGAACCAATCTTTGGCAGGCTCGGAAGAAAGCCCTCTAGTCCTAGTTAATGTCATTTTGAAAATAGCTAAGTTCTCTTTGAGTTAAATGTCACACACTCACTTTTGAGCATAGTTGTACCAGTGACATTATCACGGGGAGTTGCTTTTGAGAGCCAATCAAAGTTGTCGTTCAACCCGCTCCTATGTGTTTGAGTGAAAGTTGAATTCTTATATGATTGCTTGTTGACTTTGAGTTGTTTCAGGTTGTGAGTCGAGTCGAGCTTTGCTTGAGGACAAGCAAAAGTTCAAGTTGGGGTTGTGATGAACCTCATCACATGATGATCTTCATCGGTTTTTAAAGAGTTTTTACACAATATTGATGATGGATGTCTTTGAATTGGTGTGTTTTTGTGAACAAATCGTGTTTCTTTGTGAATTGCTTGTTACGCAGTGTTTATCTTTGGGTTTGTGTGATTTTGTGTTGCCCGGGGACGAGGTGGATCGAAAAGACAAAGCAACTGCGGTCGAGTGGATTCAACGGCACAAGGTTTTGGAAGATCCCCACCGGAGGCGCACACACCGGCGCGCGAGAGAGAGAGCGCGCAGGAAAGCGCGCGGATAGGTCGCTCTAACTCTCAAAAGTTTACGTCCTTCAGCGAGAGGTGTGCGCCGCGAGGTTACGCTGAGGGCCGCCGCGCAAGATGGCGCGCGATCTTGATCAAGCCTTAGCCATCTCGCGCGTAAGTTTGCGCGCCAGCGCAAGAAGATGGCGCGCAAGTCACGCTTCTTCAAATACGTAAGGCTGCGTGTTTCTTTGGGGATCTTTCACTTTTGACGAATCCAAACCCTAGCACACCGAGAGAACGCGTTGCAGCTGTTGGCTCTTGAAGATTCAAGCATTGGGAACAAGTTTGAAGCTTCGAATGTCATCATCATCATCGTTATTCTCTTGTAATTTCCCTTCTCTTTTATCTTTCATCATGTGTAACTAAACCCCTCTTGTTAGGGATGAATTGATCTTGATAGAGCACTAGGTAGCCGGTATTGACTGTGTGTTTATTGTTTCTCTCTCGTATCTTGTGAATTGAAATTTAGTTTTAATCATTTTACAATTGGGAAATTGTGAGATTATCTTTATTCGATATTTTAATGGAAGTTCTTATATTTGAATCGTAGAATTTCAATTCCTGCAATTCGTAGCTTAGGGATATTCTCCGAATTGTTGTACGTGCGGACTCTAGCGTTTAAGGCTTGTAGGTAATTAGGATTACCTAAGGAATTAGGGTTTTTAATAATCTATAAAGGACTAGTTACCTAAGGAATTAGGACTTAGTTATTATAACGAATTCGGTAGCAAAATATAGAGAGAGATATCCTTGATGTTAAACGATTACATAGTGCGAAAGCAAAAGACGTTCATCCCTAGCATTCATTCTTACCGTAGTTCGTCCACGTTTTCTAGTTTAACTTTATTTAAAAACTCCAAAAATAATTTATTGCTTTAATTCGAGCTTCATAGCTCAACCTTTTCAAACAACCCTTTTCAAATTGGTTCAATTAGTAATTGTTAACGTAATTAGTAAATTAGCTCGATCCTTGAGGACGATATCCCGGTTCTTACCGGTTTTATTACTTGCACGATTTGGTACACTTGCCAAATTATTAACACAAAACGGCGTGGAAAAAGCTACAATGATCCTGCAAATTGAGGATCATAAAGAGGATGAAGCCAAGGACCTCAAGCAAGCACCAATCAACCAAGAACATCCCTATAAATAAATAAGAATCTCATACAAGAACAATCATGCAGGCCTGGCAGAATAAGCTCAATATAAAAAACCTTACAAGATTCATAAACAAGCAAATGGAAATTAGTATACCAAAACACAAGAAAATAGTATCACAACAGGAAATCAATTTGGATAATCAGGGATGTAAAATGCATCAACAGATTGCATCTTCTCATATTGGAGCACAAATAAAGTACTATAATCAGGGAATGTAAAATGCATCAACAAAATTACCTTCTTGGGAACCTTACTATAACACAAATAAAGTACTAAGGACTAAGGAGAGGTCATAGCTTATCAGGAATAAATTGAACACACAAACACAGACAAACTTGCACAAAAGCTTCTCGAGTCTCGACAACAACCTCCTTTACAAGATACTCGTGGATTTCAACAAATGTCAACCATACCCATATGTAGTGATTCTCTACTTCCCATATTTGCAGCATTAGTCTTGGTACAAGCAAGTCTCTCAGAAAGATTATAAAGTTTGAACAATTGCTAAAAAAATAGCATTTTAAGAATCACACAAAGAACATAGCCAAATATCTCTTCAGTGACTTAAAAAAACAATTATCCACAATGACAAAATGAAGTTATTTTTATAGCATAGCAGTCCATGTTTAATTTATTTGTATGCATGCAAAGCACAACCTATGCTTGAGTACGGGAAAGAGAAAAAACATAGATACATAAATTGAGCATTTAAATTTGTCACTCAAGAGGGAAGTAGAAACATATCAAATTAACCCAGTTGAAGTGGTGGAAAACAAACAAAATCTAGTGTAGTAAATCCTAATAGAAGATGCATCTTTGTTTCCAGGTAGACGCTCAAATGATTTGCAAGAAATCTATTACGGAGACATCAAGGAATTTCAAGAGGCGTCAAAGGAGGTATATCAATGCAACAGTTGGAAATCTATTGAACAAACTTATGAAGTGAAATGGTGAGCAAGCACAGAAAGTTGCACAGGATACAAAAGCTAAGCTTAAGGTGGAAAAACTAGGTGACTATGAGAAACTATTTCTCATGTTATCAAAACCACATCCCAACAGCACTCTCAAGAAGACAAAATACAACTAATAATCTTCTATCACCAATCTTTGTTCCTATTGTTACAAGTCCCAGTCCTACTAGCATACATTTCAGGCAATTATCCTACTAGCAACATTTCAGGCAATTACTCATGAACTTCTAATCTAAGTTACACACTAAACTAAACAATAAACTTCAAAATCGTGATCAAAAGAAAAGAAAAGAACACTTCATGCAACAAAAACTAACAGTGTAACTATTAATCATAAACAATGTCTAATAGAGCAGTCTCTCAGAAAGATTATAAAGATTGAGTGATAAGAAAGGTACAAGCAAGTCTCTCAGAAAGATTATAAAGATTGAAAGAAAGCTACTGCGCTAACCTTAAATTTTGAATAGAAGAAACGAGGGTTCACGAAGCTTGCTGGGTTTCAAGATGGATTTTTGGGTTTTTGCATTTTGGGTAGTTTGGGTTGGGTCGCTGCAGGGTTTCTGGGTTTCGCGGGTGAGAGAGGTGGAGAGTGATGAACGAAGCTTGCTGGGTTTCGCGATTGAGAGAGGTTTGGGTCGCTGGGTTTTCGCGTGGAGGAAGAAGATGAACCGAAGCTTGCTGGGTCTGAGTATTTCGCGTGGAGGAAGAAGATGAACCGAAGCTTGCTGAGAGAGTGAGGCGCAACTGAGAGGGAATTAGAGTTTTAATTGGAAATAAAAAAATTATAACACTATAAGTAGCGTTTTTTTAAAAACGCTAGCCATTGACCCAGCATGTTTAGCTCATACGTAGCGTTTTTTTTAAAAACGCTAGCCATTTTGCAATGTAATGTTGTCCATACCTAGTGTTTTCTGTAAAACGCTAGGGATCCTCTAGCGCATTTTGTCCATACCTAGCGTTTTCTGTAAAACGCTAGGGATCCTCTAGTGCATTTTGTCCATACCTAGCGTTTTTTCTATAAAACGTTAGGTATTGAATGATTTTTTTAATTTCATTTCTAGCGTTTTCTCTATAAAACGCTACGTTTTGACTGATTTTTTTTAATTTCATTTGTAGCGTTTTTTTTTAAAACGCTACCTATTGACTGATTTTTTTTTAAAATATTTTTTTTATTTTTGTTTATTCTCCCTTTTAATTACAACCTATAAATTCATTCCCTTCCAACAAAATTCATCAAATATCATTCCAATCCAATATCATTCCAACAAAATTCAGCCAATATCATTACAATCCAATATAGATACACACATTTGTACATATCACGAAAAGACCATATTAAACTAACAAGTACTTACAATAGACCAATTGATATTAACTGGATCAGTGACATAAAACACTTGTTGAGCTTGCGATGCTAAAATAAAAGGTTCATCTTTATATTCTAACTTGTTGAAATTCACCCGCATGAACCTTGTTCATCAATCTGTTGATAAACTCCAATTTAGTGCATTTTTAGTGATATTTTTGAGTCATTTTTGAGTCATTTTTACTTTCATGTTAACGGTCCAGCCCTGGCATTTGTCTTTTTAAATTTCATGCTAACGGTTCAGCCCTGGCACTGTTTACTTTCATGTTAACGGTTCAGCCCTGGCATTTGTCTTTGTAAATTTCGTACAACGCTTCATTACGACATCGCACTTTCATGCTACCGGTCTCGCCCTGGCATTGTCTTTACTTTTCATGCTATCGGTTCCGCCTTGGCATTGTCTTTAAATTTTGTGGTTTTCGATTCGTCTTGACAATCGCATATTCACCGGTTAAAATTGAGGTTCATATCCGTACTTATCTCTTACTTTGATAATACAACAAAACATGGAGAACATGGTTTTGTGTATTATATCGTAAGAGAGTAAGCACGGAGGGGCAACTGTGAACACTCAATTTTTAACGGTATTTTTGACGTTTTCTCGAAAAATTACGAAAATATGCACTTTTTGCGTGTTTTGCGTGTTTTAGTCGTTGAGTACGTCATTTTACTAGTTTTCGTCACTTTCGCGTTATTTTTACTCTTTTTAGTTAAACAAAAAATTATGTGCTAATTCGAATATTACAAAAATAGTAGATTTAATTGATTGTCTTATTAAAATGTATTTTTTTACAATAATCCAAAAAATAAAAATAAAATAAAAAAACGAATTTAATAAATAAAATAGCGAACTTCAATTCAATGGCGGTAGAAGTTGATTCGAGTCAGGTCTTCTTAGCAGGTCCAAAGCCCAGATTTGCAAACAACAGTCAAGGCCCAGTCAAACGAATTTAATGCTAAACCTAATTATCTAGTATAAAAGAACAGTCAACATCAGTCAAGAAAAAAAAAGGAGAGACTTCAAAAATCACAGAAAAAAAATGATTAGGGGTTCACATCGAAACCCTAATCACTTAGTTTGAGTTCGCTTTTTTTCAAAAAAAAAAAAACTAGATCTAGGTTTGGACAACACCGCAACAACGAAGCAAGAAGAGATATTTTTCAGAATCCAGAAGTTAGCTCTCATCAGGCCAAAGCATTAGCACCAGAGTGAGGAACTCTTATGCTTAGCAACAACAACAAATCCCTTTTTCGCTGAAAAGATCAGATGTAATTCAAAACATATCCAAATAGTTATGTTTAGATGCAAAAGTAGGTGGAAAGGTACTAGTTTACGTTTTTGACTAAATATCAGGGATCTTCGTTTGTGAAAATGTGTTCTTTTCTTGTTGTTAAAAAAAAATATGTAACAAAGAAAGATGAAACGGCGCTTGAGAGAAGATAATGGGAGAATTAGGGTTCAAAAGTATTGTTTCCTTTCAAGCTCTTTAGTCCTATTTTTTTTTTATTATTTAAATTAGTAAATCAACTATTTATTTGTTTGAAACAACCTGACGTTGCAACTTGCAACCTACGCACCGCCTCCCCTTCCCCACGTTCTTGTTATTGTTCTTTTGAATCCTTATTATTATTATTATTATTATTATTATTATTATTATATTATTTTCTCCTTTTATGTTTTATTTATTTATGTGTTATTTTAATAATAAATATTATGTCTTTTGCTTAAAAAAGAACGTTGTGCCTTGTTTTTATTATTATAAATAAATAAATAAAATAATTAGGGTTTGACTTAGATGTACCTCTTATCAAACCCACAAATTTGATTTAAGGGTATTTAGTTGTACAACTTGGACCTTAAATCCCCTCAAAATAAAAATCACAAACCTACAAACTAAATATTTCTTCTATATTCACCTATTTTCATAGAAAATACAAAATCTAATGGATTCGATTTGGATGTACATCCTGTCAATCCGGTTTAAGGATCTTTAGTTGTACAACTTGGATCTTAGACCCCTTCAAAATAAAACCAACCAACCAACAAATTTTCAGGAAGAACTACGTGACTTTTGAGTCTCTCATCGCACTAGAGAGTACGTAGGCGCAGGGTCTCCCTGTCAAAGTCAAACTAAAATTTTCTTAAATTAGTCATTTCTAAATAATTATATTTCTACTAAATTTAATTAAGTATTATTTTTGGGTAAACAAATAATTAAACAACTTATTAATCATCGCACAAATCAAATTTAGGGTAATTGTCTTAGGACAGATGTGTTAGGGGTGCAGTGAAATTAGGTTTTCACCCCTTCCCTACGCATAACCGACTCCCGAATCCAACCTAGTTACGCAGACCACTAACTATTTAGGTTAGGTTTTTCTCAATTTTTCCTATTTTAATAAAATGGGTGGCGACTCCTAATAATTATATTTTTGAGCCGTCTACGTCGAGATTCAGGTCACGACAGTGATGATTCTTTTCCTTGCCTAATAGTTTTTGAACTTCAAAGGAGGCAGTAAAAGTGTCACATTAATGTGCCCCAATAGATAGCTTTTGTTTGCTACAAAGTACTGTAACACCCCCTTTTCTAATTATAATTTAAACGCGCAATTATCAGAGTCACCACGAGGACGCTACATTTTTCACCATATAAAAACTCCAAATTGATTTAAAATAAATCCTCAAAACATAAATAATCAATCTCTAAGCAGTGGAATCACAAACTCATTTAACACCTCCAAAAATAACTAAACATTAAACAAAACTCCAAAAATAAATGATAATAGTTCGGAAAACGGTAACTACGACCCTCCCCGGTGCTACGCATCAGAGCTGACACAGACCCAACGAGAAGGAGACTACACCTAGCAATCCTCCGCAAGTACTAACGGTCACCTGCAGCGTTGCCACATAAGAGCAACATTCCAAGCAAAAGGGGTGAGCTTAACAAAAATAATAGGTAATGATAGCAGTATATAAGCAGCAGGTAAATCACGATAACACCGAAGGTCAATACATCATAACACTACGCAAGCTCAAACTATTTAATTAATGAATATTACGTCATCATGTCTCGGTATAACTCACTTCATAAAGATACCACGTATTGTAGCATCACAGCTACCTCGTAACGAAAACATCACACAAGACACCGACTCGTAACACAGAAAGTCAACACTAAGACATGTCATATATTTATGTATGGACTATGCAACAATGCAACCCCTCTGGGCATATGCATGCGGTACCGATCTCAAACACAACTAAGCCACGACAGACGAGAGGCCGAGGCCTATACCACCAACAACAGTCTCAAAGAGGCGAAGCCTATACCACCAAGAAATGCATATGACAATGCGACTCATGACTCATGCACTAATCACACAACTCAAAGTATTCAATTGATAATTACTATATCACCACAACTCATTGTAAATTACTTCATAAAAATTATCACGCATTGTAGCATCACAGCTACCTCGTAGTTCTCACTCGTTCACAACTCATCACATTCTAGAACACACTTTTAACACCAAAAAAAAGACATCCACATTTACTCACTCTTGTTCGCAACATAACGGCGACTTGAAAAATATAGAAAACAACAGTACATTTATAGCACGAGGATAGCAACTTAACCGCATATAACCAACACCTTAAGTTTGGGGGAAAAGCACGTCAAATTTTAGTAAACATTCTCGTAAGATTTGAGTATACGGTGCGCTTCAAATTGAGTACACAACACATTTAATTTGGGAAAGACAGTACACCTTTTTATTCATAAAAATGGAAATAAACCGCACCCTTTTATCTATAAAAACAGCCGAAGATTCAGTTCAAACACAGCAACATTAAGTTGCAAAAACATCAGTATAAACGATTTAAAATCAGCAGCAAAATCGAGTGAAAACAGCAGCTCTTTGGGCGCGTAACAACATCAAAAACAGCAATAAAACGACACCGAAAACAGCAGTATATTTTCGCGCTAAACAGCAGTATTTTCAAACAGCAAACAGCAATAGAGTTTATGAAAAACAGCAGCCTTTATTTTTCCAAACAGCAACATAATTCATAACATAAAACAGCAGCCCATTTATCAATTTAAAAACAGCAAACAACACATAATTTACAAGAGAAACAGCAGTCCACTTATCAATTAAAAAAACAGCAAACAGCACCTAATTTACAAGAGAAAAACAGCAGTATATTTTATGGAGACAGCATCATTTTTATTTCATAAACAACAGCATTTTTTTGTGTCATAAACAGCGCGACAGCAACCTCATACAAAACATACCATTCTTCACATCTCAAGCATACAATCCCACATCTCTCAATTTATTCACAATCTCATTGTATCATTCTCACAATCATAAACCAACAATTTAACTACTACATAAGTCTCAAATACTCAAATAAATTATAACATAACATGCTTCACCTCCTAACTCAATTTCAAACACTCAATCACATGTCCTCATCGTCACCTAACATGAACTCGATCCTAAACCTCATCAAATCACCCAACTCAACGTCCAATTTTTCATCTCATATAACAATCACAACACAAATCGATTTTTACAATCCCTAACTACCCATATACCCATCATAAACCCATTATCAACGTTAAACCCACCCTTACCTAGCACGAAGAAGACGGTCACGCACGAAAACACCGCAACACGAACGATCTCCTCTTCACGAAGGATTTGTGAAAACTCTCCTTTCCTCTTCTCTTCCTCTTCTCACCTTCGCCTCCTCTCTCTTCCTCTTCTCTCACCTTCGCCTCCTCTCTCCTCCTTCTCTCCCTTTCTTTCTTCCTTTATTTTCTTTTCCTTCTCTTCTTCTCTCTCGCGCGAGCCTCCTTCTTCTCCTCTCACTCTCGCTTTTTCTTCTTTTTTTTTTTTTTCGGTTCTGTCTCTCTCTCAGCCGATCCCCCTTCTCTCTTTCAATTCTTTTCTTTTATTTTCATTTAACCCTAGGCCCACTAATGGCCTTTGGGCCATTGGTCCTTTATTTGCAACCCCCTTCAATTACTTCCACCACTTCTAATTTAATTACTAAACACCATCCTATTATTTTTGATATTTCTCCACCACCTAACTCTCAATAATTAATTAAATACTTAGCCAATTATTTTTGGGGCGTTACAAGTACAAACAAGGAAACAAATAAAGGACAAATTTCAACAGCAAATAAAAAATGACTTGTCAATTACCAAAAGCTAGTATGAAAAGATCATATCCTCTAAGAAGACAAAGAAAACCAAAACAAAAATAACTACACATTTCAACCAACAAAACATCTAAACTAGCTTATACTTCTAATGCAACAGTATCACAATATAGAAACAAAGCACTCCAAATTAACTTATCTTATTATTATGTCTCAATGATGGGAATTAGTTTGCTTCACCTAATAAGTTACTTTTGGAATGATGGAAAGTAACTGATCCTGCAGCATTTGAGCCAAGTCTTGCTCATGTTGGTTTCAAGCCATTCAAGGAGAGCCTTCTCACTCTTGAAATACTCTCAACATAGAAAATTGATGACCTTCTGATTCCCAGTACCTATTCAAAAGCATAAACACACTTCGCATCACAAATTATCAAATTAATTGGATAAATGACGTTATGGAAACGATAACAGAAGAATGAAGGGAATGTGAACCTTGAATATAAATGCAATGGCACAAAGAGGAATGCAAGTTCCAGGTCCATTGCAAAGTATCTAGATAGTAGATACATAGTATCACTCAAATTGTAACAAAATAATATCGACTAATAATGTAATCAAATAAGGATATACAAAATAGTTACCACTTCAGGTCTAATTTTAATCATCAGCCATAGTGCATGCACCATTGCAATTAAAGTAGTCCAAACCGAGGTTATATATGATTGACCAACTTCCCTACTTCGATATATCTTCATGAACTGTGCGGTATTATTAACGCTTGTTCCACTCTGCGATAAAATCATTTTCGATCGAAATTTGTAAACCAAATGTCGCTAAAGGGGAAAACTCGTAACCCATTTAAAGTCTTTATAAAATTTCACGTTTTGAACCTATTTCAATAGAAGAAAATAATAAAATGAGAGAAGGTAAAGTTTTACGTAAATATATACTTTATTTCCAGTCTCTAAGTCCGGCATTGGAAAATATTCATGATTTGCAAACCGGAATGGCGTAAATCAACAAATAAACCACTTGTACAATACTGAAAAAGTGAAAAACTCAATTTGATGAGAATTTATTATTTGATGAAAATTTACGCCAAGATTATCACTTATCGACCAATTAATAAATACAAACCGCTTGTAACAAATAGGCATTAGATTCCTAGATACGCTCCATTTCTTTTCTACATACATTACTGAGAATTACTGGGAACATATGAGTAGATAATGTGTATTTTCATGTTTGTTACTAAAATTATAAATTTATAAATGTTAGCTAAACATTTTAAAAAAATACCAGAAATGTAATTCTCATCATTATATAGTCCTCACAAAGTTACTCCGAGGCATGTATTTACATAACGTGAAACAGACACACACCCTTTGCGTTTATAAAATATCAATAGGTGAACCACTAACAGTCACGTGTATAATTATCAGTCAAGTCTAAAAATTTTCTTACATCCAAATATACAGGGCCCGAGCTAATATAAATATATTATCCCCAAACAAAAAGTGTTCCTATAATTGTCCAAAATCGAGTGTAAAACATAAAATGTTGAACATATATAGTTATCATTAACATACAACAAAAATATTCGATCCATCTATTGCAAATGTGTATGCACCAAGTAATCAACTATCCAATCTTATATTGTAGAAGACCCCCACACACACACACACAAAAAAAAAACAACAAGAATAATAACAGGAAAATATAACTAATTAGATAAAATAGAGACAAGTTAGGAAAACAACACCTCGGATGCCGGGAGTTTTCCAACAACTCACTTTTGAAGGCTCATATTATCGATGCTTGATGAATGTAGAATCGTGGATTAAACCTATCTTTTCGTAACACTTGCCAATAGATTAAGCATCTCTGCGATATGACCACCTACACCATAATAAAACTAAATTTTAGAATTGCCATAAAATGTTTCAATGTAGATGGAAAAGAAGAAAAGGTAAGCTCAAACTCGATCCTAAAATAATAAGGGTACTAACGGTTTTTGAAGATCTTTTGCTCAAGGGCTTGATGCTATAGTATATGACATAAAAGACACAAACCAAGATCAAGGTGATAACAAAAATGACACTTGAAAAGGTAATGGCGAAGATGCGGTAGAGAAGTTGCAAAGAATTGCCTTTGTCCATCGGAGGCGGTTTCAAGACTTCGCCAGAGCTACACTTAAAACTTTGCCACAAAATTACGGAGAAAATCGATGGAACAGAAATGATTACTTTCATACGCATGTATTGATTTATACTCACGGTTAAATAACTACAATATATATATATATATATATATATATACACACAAAAGAGAGATCCATCACTAGAGTGAATCGCATCAAAGACTATATTTTACATAAACAATATAAACAAGCGAAATATATATAAAGTGGGCATGAAGATCTCAAAGCCTGCTTTGCTTTGAAGTTAAAACTTGATATGAAACATTGACCAAAATATTGAAGAGTGTCAATAGTCAACCAAATCCTAAACATGACATCTCTAAATATGAACAAGTAATCAAGCAAAACATCGGTTTCATAATTTCCTTCTCATTGTTTCTTTGTTTTAAGTTTCATAATTTCCTTTAGTTTTCAAAGTTAGGCATTAAGCAAAACAAAATTAGCATACCTATCTTTATAGGTCAAGCTAAAATAAGCGCAATCAAACACAAAATCCATTGAGAGAAAAATACGAGAAAATCAACAAACCCCAAACCCTAAAAACACAAAATCAAAAAATCCATACAAACACAAATCCACAAACCTAGTTCAACTGAGGAACAACAAACATCAGTTTCAGAACTCAACAAATTAAAATTCAAAAATCAAATGCAAATATGCTTACCTAGAAGCTTCGAAATAGAGGAACAATCACTGAATGCTACTTACAGGCTTGATATAGGGACAAAGGAAACTTAGGGTTCAGATATAAGCTAACAAACTAGGAAAAGGGGGTTAGGGTTTCGAGTTAATCAAAAATTAGGGGCTTTATGTTCAATAGAAGTGTAATAGAAGAATAAAACATACCCTTGAGGAAGAAGAAGTCGTTGTCTATAATGATGGTTCAGATTGGCGGTGGAGTGGAGCGATTCTTCTTCTCAGTGGTGGAGATGAACGGCGCTTGAAGAGGGGGGGGACAAAATGGTGGTGGTGAGCAACGGACGACCAGCTGAGCAATGACGGAGGCGGATGGAGGGTGAAAGACGAGAGAGAAGTGAGAGTGAGGAGAGTGCAGTGGAGGTTGGGGAGGGCGGAGGTGAGGAGAGTGAAAGGTGGAGAGTGAGAGTGAGAGTGAGCGTGAGAACGATCGAAGGAGGGCGGAGGGAGAAGGTCGGAGAGGAGGGCGGAGGGAGAAGAACGATCGAAGGTGGAGAGTGAAAGGAAGAGACGTTCTGATTTTATTAGGGATCGGGCTCTTTTTATTTTGATCAATGGGTTGCCACGGATTTGCCACGGCATTTCTGTGGCAAATGTCTGTTCTTTCACATGTCCGTGGCAAACACCAGCGCGAAATTTTGCGCCTCTATTTTTTACTCATGCCTTCGCAAATCTGTGGCAAATTACTGACGGAATAAGCTCTGTGGCAATTGCTGGTGGCTAAAACAAGCTTTTCTTGTAGTGGATGTGATTACAGTGAGGAAAATACTGAAAAATAAAATGAAATAAAATTAGAATTAAAATGGTTATTAAATGTGAGTAAGTATTATAATATCAATATAAAAAAGAAATCTAAGTAGTTACGTTGATTGGAATTACTACTTTGTCGTGAGTGATAATCTCTCTCATATATCTCATAGTATAGTACCCACAATCATTGTTATTTGGCTGTTTAGGACACTACAAAGCAAAAGATTAGTTAATTAATTGTCACATTTTTATGACCCAAAAATTCAATTAAATTTATAAGAATATTGATGAAAAACTTACAGTTATCGGTATCCATTTTGTTTTACTCACAGAGTATCCCCAATATTGTCTCAAAACACTGAAACGTCATACATACATATAACTAAGTTAAACAAAATACATTTATTAAATTATAAAAAATGAGAGGGTTACACATACACACCTGTCAACTATCTCTACGAAGTCTACGTAGACTTTGTAATGACCTTGAAGTGAATCCAGATAGTACACAATATTTCTCTTAGGGTTTATTGCAAACAATGCCCAATGTTGACTGCAAGTAAATGAATCACGAATGACTACACATTTACACTATAATACAATCCTCAAAATAAATAACCAAGTGATTGAAGACTAAATTTCTCACCCTATATTGAGTGGTGCAAAAAATAAAGATTCATGATCAAAATGCTGGGCAGCCCTGAAGCGTGAAAGGACATAACTTTCAATTTGACTCTTCCTAGCCATAATATCCTCTGGTTTAGCTTGATCCCAAACAACCATACACTCTGGGCACAAGAACAAAAACTTTTGTGTCGATTCATGAAGGACCAAAGATCTCATTGTACAAAAGCCTATAAATAATATATATACAACTTTGAGATCCTCATATATACTCTAGTATATACTCTAATATATACAACTATTGTGTACAAATAATTTAATACATACCTCATATATACTCTAATAACACTCACAAAGGCCCATTCCATGTCATATACAATTTTTCGGATCCTCAACATTGAGAATCACAATCGCTCCACTCCCACAATTTCATCGATCGTTAAGTTAATAAGGTCACGGCCAGGGCTTCATTTTTGTAGTCACGTGAGACTTTTACATAAGTGATGAACTCCTCGAATTCATCATTGGGAGATTTAACAAGATGTTGGACTGGTGTATTTCCTTTCCTTTAATAGAAGGAGATGGTCGGGACACTTTGGTATTGTCGGTGGAAGGGGAAGGTTGAGATCTGGCCTTGCTAACACTCTTTTCCTTAGATATTCCTTTTTGGGGTACCTGTATATATTAAAAAAATGATTAGTTAGTTAGCACACATTATATATAACAATGAGTCATTAACTTATTAACAAAAATATTGTCACTTACAATGACAAGTTGTGCAGGCCATGTCAAAAAAGTACTAAGTGCTTGACCCACAGTAAATATATCCGCACTAACAATTGGAACAGGCAATGGTGCAGACCCCTCAATTGAATAGTCTACTCTGACTCTCAAATGGTTTTCAGGCATGGGTAAATTGTGCATTGTGGCACTCAATTGGTTACATAAGATGCCCACTGCAACCTTTTGATGTGGGTTTGCAATATATAGCTCACATTCAGCGTTATCCTAAATCAATTATAAAGAAAAATAAATATACATGATAATTTGATCAAATACATATGTACAAAAAACAGGTCGAGTAATAATAAATATCTGTGTTGAAGGGATGGTGCAGCTATCTCGTGCGCTATCTTGGGCAGGTGAGGGTGCAAAGCAGTGATATAGGTGCAGCAGGGGGTGGTGCAGTAGGGGATGGTGCAGCAGGGGATGGTGCAGCAATGGATTGTGCAACAAGGGATTGTGCCAAGAGCTGCTTATACATCCGCTCTCTCTTCCATTAATACAAAGAACATTCTTGGATATCCGGTCATACTGCGTACGCCATCACTTTACATTGCCCGCGCTACCTCGCTATGGCTCTTTGGCCAAAACACAGTGGTAGGAGGAATGCCATATCCATAACCTCTTGTACGACCCTTATACTCTTCCCTTCCCAAGGCACGAGCAAGGATATCTTGTTCACCAGAGCAATCTGTTAACTCTCCTTGTGATATAGATTGTGATATACTCTTACAATACTTTTTTTTTGACCGGAAAAATTACAATACTTGAATTTTGGAATACTTACAATTTTGTCCTTGACCTCCTTAGTTTTGGGATCCACAATGTCACCATCTTTGTTTTGTCGGGCCTCTAACCACACAGTACAACGATCAAGGGATTCTTGAGTTGGATCTTTCCCCTCTTTCAGTAACTATTAAAGTTTAATAATTGTTAATCAACTGTAAAATAAAAGATTCATTAAATCATAATAAATTAAACTAATTGTGTGTTACCAATCTTTCTTCGAGAACTTGATATCCACTAGAACCTCCTCTATAAGGGTACTCGGGATTAGAAGCTCTTTCTTTATTCGCTTTGCTCTTTTTCTATTTAAAAAAATAAGTATACATTAATGAATGATATCTAGTTGTCAAATATATATATATATATATATATATATATATATATATATATATATATATATAACTTAAATAATTAATATACTAACCAAGAAAATTCGGATCTCAGTAGTGCGTATATGTACAAATAAACTCCAATCCTCCTTAGTTATAATTCCTGAATACAATGGTGGAGGATCCTGTCTGATGGTCCCATCAGGAAGTTTCAGATACTTTTTTCCTACATCACTTCTATAACTCCGATGCAACCTTCCAGCTTCCTTGAGTATCCAATCTTTTCGGGTATCATCCACATCAAAGTGTTTCTGCTTATACATAAAAATGGATTAAATAAATATAACTAAAAAATCACTAACTAAGATTATTAAAGAGGTCTAAAATTATATACCTGTATTAAGGACCAGAAATCATCTTTCAGTTTAGGCAAAACTTTATTATCTTTCTCATTCCAACTTTTAATCGAAATTGGAAACATTTGTTTCACCTTAGTACCAATAAAAGTTATCAAATTTGTGCCGTTCTCTCCAATAGGCAAACCTTTAACACTCCATCTGATCTGCATTAAATCATTAAATAATTAGATAACTTTGAAAGGTAGAGAACAACATTAATAATTAGTAACTTACTGAATATTTCTCGTGTCATTTACTTATCCGATGGATGATTTTCCTTTTCGCTGTCATTCCACGGGGAGTGAACTTCTTTGTGTTTCTATGACCACCCCCATCACCACCCTCATGACTACTTTCATGACCACTCTCATGATCACTAAGTGATGCCATCTGACTTGCAAAACTGCGTGGAAAAAGCTACAATGATCCTGCAAATTGAGGATCATAAAGAGGATGAAGCCAAGGACCTAAAGCAAGCACCAATCAACCAAGAACATCCCTATAAATAAATAAGAATCTCATACAAGCACAATCATGCAGGCCTGGCAGAATAAGCTCAATATAAAAAACCTTACAAGATTCATAAACAAGCAAATGGAAATTAGTATACCAAAACACAAGAAAATAGTATCACAACAGGAAATCAATTTGGATAATCAGGGATGTAAAATGCATCAACAGATTGCATCTTCTCATATTGGAGCACAAATAAAGTACTATAATCAGGGAATGTAAAATGCATCAACAAAATTACCTTCTTGGGAACCTTACTATAACACAAATAAAGTACTAAGGACTAAGGAGAGGTCGTAGCTTATCGTGAATAAATTGAACACACAAACACAGCATAAAACTTGCACAAAAGCTTCTCGAGTCTCGACAACAACCTCCTTTACAAGATACTCGTGGATTTCAACAAATGTCAACCATACCCATATGTAGTGATTCTCTACTTCCCATATTTGCAGCATTAGTTTTGGTACAAGCAAGTCTCTCAGAAAGATTATAAAGTTTGAACAATTGCTAAAAATATAGCATTTCAAGAATCACACAAAGAACATAGCCAAATATCTCTTCAGTGACTAAAAAAAACAATTATCCACAATGACAAAATGAAGTTATTTTTATAGCATAGCAGTCCATGTTTAATTTATTGGTATGCATGCAAAGCACAACCTATGCTTGAGTACAGGAAAGAGAAAAAACATAGATACATAAATTGAGCATTTAAATTTGTCACTCAAGAGGGAAGTAGAAACACATCAAATTAACCCAGTTGAAGTGGTGGAAAATAAACAAAATCTAGTGTAGTAAATCCTAATAGAAGATGCATCTTTGTTTCCAGGTAGACGCTCAAATGATTTGCAAGAAATCTATTACGGAGACATCAAGGAATTTCAAGAGGCGTCAAAGGAGGTATATCAATGCAACAGTTGGAAATCTATTGAACAAACTTATGAAGTGAAATGGTGAGCAAGCACAGAAAGTTGCGCAGGATACAAAAGCTAAGCTTAAGGTGGAAAAACTAGGTGACTATGAGAAACTATTTCTCATGTTATCAAAACCACATCCCAACAGCACTCTCAAGAAGACAAAATACAACCAATAATCTTCTATCACCAATCTTTGTTCCTATTGTTGCAAGTCCCAGTCCTACTAGCATACATTTCAGGCAATTATCCTACTAGCAACATTTCAGGCAATTACTCATGAACTTCTAATCTAAGTTACACACTAAACTAAACAATAAACTTCAAAATCGTGATCAAAAGAAAAGAAAAGAACACTTCACGCAACAAAAACCAACAGTGTAACTATTAATCATAAACAAGGTCTAATAGAGCAGTCTCTCAGAAAGATTATAAAGATTGAATGATAAGAAAGGTACAAGCAAGTCTCTCAGAAAGATTATAAAGATTGAAAGAAAGCTACTGCGCTAACCTTAAATTTTGAATAGAAGAAACGAGGGTTCACGAAGCTTGCTGGGTTTCAAGATGGATTTTTGGGTTTTTGCATTTTGGGTAGTTTGGGTTGGGTCGCTGCAGGGTTTCTGGGTTTCGCGGGTGAGAGAGGTGGAGAGTGATGAACGAAGCTTGCTGGGTTTCACGATTGAGAGAGGTTTGGGTCGCTGGGTTTTCGCGTGGAGGAAGAAGATGAACCGAAGCTTGCTGGGTCTGAGTATTTCGCGTGGAGGAAGAAGATGAACCGAAGCTTGCTGAGAGAGTGAGGCACAACTGAGAGGGAATTAGAGTTTTAATTGGAAATAAAAAAATTATAACACTATAAGTAGCGTTTTTTAAAAAAACGCTAGCCATTGACCCAGCATGTTTAGCTCATACGTATCGTTTTTTTTAAAAACGCTAGCCATTTTGCAATGTAATGTTGTCCATACCTAGCGTTTTCTGTAAAACGCTAGGGATCCTCTAGCGCATTTTGTCCATACCTAGTGTTTTCTGTAAAACGCTAGGGATCCTCTAGTGCATTTTGTCCATACCTAGCGTTTTTTCTATAAAACGTTAGGTATTGAATGATTTTTAATTTCATTTCTAGCGTTTTCTATATAAAGCGCTACGTATTGATCGATTTTTTTTAATTTCATTTGTAGCGTTTTTCTTTAAAACACTACCTATTGACTGATTTTTTTTTAAAATATTTTTTTTATTTTTGTTTATTCTCCCTTTTAATTACAACCTATAAATTCATTCCCTTCCAACAAAATTCATCCAATATCATTCCAATCCAATATCATTCCAACAAAATTCAGCCAATATCATTACAATCCAATATAGATACACACATTTGTACATATCACGAAAAGACCATATTAAACTAACAAGTACTTACAACATAATATATATCCAAATCATACAACATAATAACTAATTACATTATGAAACTCAAAAGTAGCTACAAATTAAAGCTAGAAACATAACGGCACCACCCTCATGACTACTGTCTTGACCACTCTCATGATCACTAAGTGATACCATCTGACCTGCAATATAACATAATCCATGTTATTGTTAAATTTACAAAAACAATATAATTATCTATTAATAAAAAATAACGAGATCTATCATTAAGTCTATATTACCTTTTCCTTTTCCTAGATAAAATTTTGTTTGCAATTCGCGTCTTGGTATTTTTTTTCCGACGAATAGTAATTCCATCATTATGATTTTTTCTAAAATATACAACATCCTCTATAGAAGTATTTTCCCCTATTATCGGTTCTGATGTTCTGAAGAAAGGGTCGTCATCAACACCAACATCATCGGGTGCTTCATCATCATCATTGTTATACACAAATTTTTGTCACCAATAGAACAATAGACCAATTGATATTAACCGGATCGGTGACATAAAACACTTGTTGAGCTTGCGATGCTAAAATAAAAGGTTCATCTTAATATCCTAACTTGTTGAAATTCACCCGCATGAACCCTGATTCATCAATCTGTTGATAAACTCCAATTTAGTGCATTTTTAGTGATATTTTTGAGTTATTTTTAGAGCAATTATTACTAATTATATAAATTATCGATTTAATTTGCTTTTTTTTTTGCAAAAAGAAAGAAAAGATAAAAAGAAAGAAAATAATAATAATAATAATATATATATATATATATATATATATATATATATATATATATATATATATATATATATATATATGTATGATATTTAAATATTTTATATATGTGTATTATATATATGTGGGAATTAAAAAAAGAAGGAAAAAGATAACGTGATCATCAGGAAAGGAGGTGGGAATAATGCCGAGATCAAAGAAAAAAGAGGAACGCACGCAACCCTAGTAAAGGAGAAGGACCTGACGCACATAAGGGGGAGAAGGACCTGACGCACATAAGGACCTGACACACGGACGCATAGACGGTGAGAGAGTGAAGATTTTGGATACCGTTTTTAACACCGTGGGAGAGCTTCGGAGCAGAAAAAAGAGATTGAAGACTCAGAATAAGAATTTCTCTAATTTTCGGGTTATTTTTATCTCTCTAATTCATGACTCTAATTTCTATTTTATTGTTCTTAATTATTATGGATACCTAAGTCCTCTTCTAGGGTCTTAGGTGAATCTTGCATGATTAGAGACCCTTTTTATATTCTAATTTCTAGTTTGAATTCCTAATTTTATTTTAATTGATATTGTCCTATTGTTTTTATCACATGATTAGGATTAGCTACCCTTTGCATGTTTATAATCAATTAGTTGATCAACGACCGTACTACAATTAGTTGGTGGACCTATAGGATAATTGGGGTTATAATTAGGGCATGACCAAACCATAATTTAGTCTTCCAATCATTCAACCTTTTTGTTCTTTATGCTTTTCTTGAATTTAAATTCTTGCATGACCAAACAATGGTTAATTTAGGAAAAAAAATATTAATCGCGAATGACCAAACGGATTAATAGTTTTAGTAAAGGAATTGGTAATTAAATAAAATAAGGGAATTCAAATAGAAGTAGACATAAGGGAATCGAAGCTTGCAAGTGAAACCGTGACCTTAGATCTCTCTCCATTTAGTAAATCTAGCATTTTAATTCTTGCTATTTATTTCTTTTTATTTTAGTTTCTATAACCTTCAAATTATTGCTTCGTCTAAACAATATATAATCTTGACTAGTTTGGTACTTGTTAATTAATCCCTGTGAAGACGATAATCTTTTATACTACTTCTGCGAAAGAGTACACTTGCTCTAAGTGTGTCTTTGACCCAACAAGTTTTTGGCGCCGTTGCCGGGATTAATTTAGCAATATTAAATGAAAAAGATTTTTATTGCTTTAGACATTTTTTTTAAGCTTTAGTTTTTTATTTTTATTTTTTATTGAAAAAAATAAATAAATTTGTAACACTTTCCCAAGAGCTCGTTGCAGTTCACCTGTTTTGCAGATAAAAGTATAAATCATGGTTAAGACTCTTGGAGATTATATTAGAGAGGCAGAGGCTCAAAAGAATTTGGAGAAGTCATATTGGTATATGCCTCAATGCCAAATCCCGATTTCTCCTCCTCCTTATGACCCTTATTTGTATAATTGGGATGACTACGAGCCACCTCCTTATTCCTCCCACTGGGATAATCATGAGACACTTCACGTGCAAAGGCAAGAGGAGGAGATACCTTACACCAATGATGTATCTAAGCAGATAAATGCAAAGTTTTACCGCATGGAGGGCCAACTTGGAACCATGAACAACAAATTTAGAAGCTTGAATGCTCAACTATCAAGTATCATTGCTATGTTATCTCAAGAGGTCCAAGAAACTCCTTATTCACAAACTGAGCAATACAAAGATAATATTCTTAGGAGTGATGAAGAGTTCTCCGTGGAAGATAATATAAAGGAAGAAGCTCTCGAGAAAGATGAAGAGACCCCTACTAAAGGGAGTCAAATCAAAATAATAGCTCCTACTGAAGGAAGTTATATTGAAATAAAAGATGATACTGATAAGAGCGGTTGCGAGGAGAATGAGAAACATCCATTGGTTCATGAATTGGAGGAAGAGGAGAAAGCCCCATTGGTTCATGAGTTGGAGGATGAGGAGAAAGCCCCAATTTTTGGGCAAGTTGTTTTAACCATTGGTGATGCTGTAATTGAGGTTAATAAGGGAAAGGTAACTTTACGGAGTGGTAAAGAAGACGATGTTATTAAAACTTTAAATTCCAACGAAAATTTATCTTCTTTAACCTCTCCTTATTTTGATGATGTGGTTGAAACTAACATTGTTAGTGATTTAAAGATGCAGGACCTTTCAGAAAAAATTCTTATTTTGCAGGATCCTAGCATAGTGGTGGATGAAGACAAAACAAATATTCCACAATCCTTTGAATTTCAACCACCACATAGAAAAATAAAAAACAATGTCAACCACATGGTTAGAAAACTAAGAAGGTGCACTGCGTTAGATGTAAAATTTGCTCTTGGAGAGCCACCTGATTGAGCATCAACTATCGTCAGGCTCATGACGTTAAACAAGCGCTTCGCCAGGAGGCAACCTTGTGTTTTATTTTCATTATTTTTATTTTGCTTTTGTTTTTGTTTTGTTTTTAGGAATAAGTTCAGATTGCAAGCTCTCTCAGGGAAGTCACTCTTACTCTCTCTCTCTCTCATTTATTTCTTTTTGTGCCAATTTGATATTTTGCATTGATGACTATGCTTCATGCTAGTGTGGGGGAGGAGAGTATATTTTGTCATTTGGTCTCTATTAATGCACATACCCACTAAATATGTTGATAGCATTTTTCTGGCTTGTTTACATGAATTATGCGTAAATTGAAAAAAAATAGAGATTATGTCTTTAAGGGATCCCACAGACTTGTGCTTAATTGTAACTGTGGGGTTGTCATTAGGAAGCTGATAATTAGCATTTGTCCCTCTTGAGTACTTTTTGTGAACTAGCTTCTAAATGTGAGATCTGAGCCGTCATAAGGGGATTGATACTAAATCATAAATTTTTACCCCTTTTCTTTCTATGAGTGTGTTTCTCAATTTGCTACATTCTAGAATTTGTCTTTTGACCATTTCAAGGCGAAAATTGATTTGCATCATGTAAAAAGATTTGGAAAATTTAGGTATTTTTCTGGCCTCAGAGTTGTTTGTTGAATTTACCCCTTAGTTGCCCCCTTTGAGCCTAATTGTTATGTTTTTTTTTTCTTTGGTACCCAGATATAATTTTTTCTCCTTTTTTGTGGTAACCATTTGGAATTAAATGTGGAGCAACTATTGAAAATTACAATTTCGTCTTACATTTTAGTTGTCTATATTGTCAGGACTAGAATTTCGTCCTATGCTTTAGTTGTCTATCTTGTTAGGATGAAGAAACCAAAAGGAGTGAATCATGTGCTTACAAGAATATTTTCTTACAAAGGAAACAAAATAGAAGTTTTCATGTACTTACATTTTCCTCCTAAGAAAAAAAATGAAAAAAAGAAATATAGAAAGATATTTGAAAAAAAAAGGAAAGCAAGAAGGAGGAAAAGACACATCAAAAGAATGAAAGAGCCAAAGGGCAAATCAAAAAAAAAAGTTGATCAATAGAAGAAGAGTTAAGAATGAAAGTGAAATTAATTTGGAATTTTGACAAAAATTGTAAAATAGATAGGAGCTCCATATTTGGTTTCAATGGTTACTGTCTGTTTCTTGTTTTTTCTTTTAGCCCATTGTTTATCCCTCTCTTAATATTTCCTACCCTGCATGAATTCACCTTGGCCCCATTACAACCCATGAAACCCCATCTTTTGCATGCATGTGAACTATTTAGTGGAGATTTGGTCAAATTACAAACATATGGTAATGTGCATTTTGTGTGAAAACTTGAGTGTATAGTTCACTAGTCCCTAAACACTTAGAGAGATTGTGAGTGAGTGCCTTTGTTCACAGAAATGTATTCTTCAGGGACATGAGCCTCTAATTGGGCAATCTTTTGACACCTCATATATGCTATATTGTGTACTGTCTGTCTTTGTGTTTCTAACTTTGGGTACCTTATTTGACTATCTCTATTACTTATTTGAAAGTTTTATTGAGCCAGGAAATTTGCTTGAGGACAAGCAAATGTTAAGTGTGGGGGGTTGATAAACTTCAATTTAGTGCATTTTTAGTGATATTTTTGAGTCATTTTTAGAGCAGTTATTACTAATTATATAAATTACTGACTTAATTTGCTCTTTATTTTGCAAAAAGAAAGAAAAGATAAAAAGAAAGAAAGAAAGAAAATAATATATATATATATATATATATATATATATATATATATGTATGATATTTAAATATTTTATATATGTGTATTATATATATGTGGGAATTAAAAAAAGAAGGAAAAAGATTACGTGATCATCAGGAAAGGAGGAGGGAATAGTGCCGAGATCAAAGAAAAAAGAGGAACGCACGCAACCCTAGGAGAATAAAGGAGAAGGACCTGACGCACACAAGGGGGAGAAGAGCCGCACACACGGACGCATAGACGGTGAGAGAGTGAAGATTTTGATACTGCTTTTGGCCAGTGGCGAGAGAACCGGAGATGAAAAAAGAGATTGAAGACTCAGAATAAAAATTTATCTAATTTTCGGGTTATTTTTATCTCTGTAATTCATGACTCTAATTTTTATTTTATTGTTCTTAATTATTATGGATACCTAAGTCCTCTTCTAGGGTCTTAGGTGAATTTTGCATGATTAGAGACCATTTTTATGTTCTAATTTCTAGTTTGAATTCCTGATTTTATTTTAATTGATATTGTCCTATTGTTTTTATCACATGATTAGGATTAGCTACCCTTTGCATGTTTATAATCAATTAGTTGATCGTGATGCATCGCAATTATTAGTTGGTGGACCTATAGGATAATTGGGGTTATAATTAGGGCATGACCAAACCATAATTTAGTCTTCCAATCATTCAACCTTTTTGTTCTTTATGCTTTTCTTGAATTTAAATTCTTGCATGACCAAACAAGGGTTAATTTAGGAAAAATAATATTAATCGCGAATGACCAAACGGATTAATAGTTTTAGTAATTAAATAAAATAAGAGAATTCAAATAGAAGTAGACATAAGGGAATCGAAGCTTGCAGGTGAAACCGTGACCTTAGATCTCTCTCCATTTAGTAAATCTAGCATTTTAATTCTTGCTATTTATTTCTTTTTATTTTAGTTTCTATAACCTTCAAATTATTGCTTCGTCTAAACAATATATAATCTTGACTAGTTTGGTACTTGTTAATTAATCCCTGTGGAGACGATAATCTTTTATACTACTTCTGCGAAAGAGTACACTTGCTCTAAGTGTGTCTTTGACACAACATCTGTAAACCAGTATTATTGTCAACCCATTCACATTTGAACACAGGCTCCTGAAACATATTGTAATCCAACTCCCATATTTGTTCAATGACGCCAAAGTATGACATATTCGCATATATGGATTTCTGTCTTTGGCACTGGATGCATGCATAGAATGATCTACAAGAGTCACCCCACTATTTTGCATTTTACTCTGATCATCTTGTTCTTTTGTATAGAAAGTGCACTCGTTCATTAGATAGCTGTTGTAAGAGAAGACATGTATATTTGGACCTTTTGCTAACCATCTCAATCTTTTTGAAATCGAAGTAGAATTCGAAACACACTCACCATCAATGTGATCTTTTAGCCACACTTGTGTTCTTTTGCTAACCAAACTTGCTTCTTTCCCGGGAATTGACTCTTAAGAATCTCCTTGTGCTTGGCAACATATGAATCAACCTCACTATCATTGTGAAGAACGCATAAGTGTGTGCTTGCTCTAGTTCTTTCCTTGATACCATCACTAATTTAGTTCCTCAAGTTATCCCTTTACTAATCCTTCCTACATGACGAGACCTTGGCGCAAATTCCACGTAATATTCAAGACTAGATAGATAGCCCGTGCAAAACTCAATAGCCTCTTCAACTATGTAGCGCTCAACAATACAACCTCGTGTCGTGATCGATTTTTCACATATC
Source organism: Oxytropis ochrocephala (assembly GCA_020916435.1). Lineage (NCBI taxonomy): Eukaryota > Viridiplantae > Streptophyta > Magnoliopsida > Fabales > Fabaceae > Oxytropis > Oxytropis ochrocephala. The sequence continues at coordinate 42,071,207 of CM037089.1, forward strand.
CTTTTAATATCTTCATGTAACGCTCAAACGGATACATCCATCTCATGTAACATGGGTCACACAATTGTGTCTCTCTAACCAGATGAACTATTAGATGAATCATTATGTCAAAAAAGGAAGGTGGGAAATACATCTCAAGCTCACACAAAGTGACATTTCTCTTTGAAATGTTGGCAACTTTCCAGGGTCAATCACTCTACTACAAATCGCCTTAAAGAAGAAACAAAGTTTGGTTAAGGTCTGACGCACTTTCTTAGGCAAAATGGATCGTATACCAATGGGTAGCAAATACTCCATGAGAACATGACAATATTGGGACTTTAGAGACTTTAACTTGAGGTCTTTCATCGATACAAGAGTCGCCACATTTGAAGAGTATCCCTCTGGAGCTTTAACTCCATGAAGAAACTCACAAAAGACAGACTTCTCCTTTCTAGATAGAGTATGAGTCACGGAGGTAGATATGTACGTGTACCCTTCTTTCTGGGACCCAATTCGTGTCTCAAACCCATACTAACCAAATCCAACCTTGAGTTGATGGTATCTTTAGTCTTACCCTATATATCGAGTAAGGTACCAATGACACTTTCAAGACATTCTTTTCAACATGCATCACATCAATGAAATGCCTTACATATAATGACTTCCAGTATGGCAACTCAAAGAAAATCGACTTTTTCTTCCACCCTCGTTTGGCAAGCTCTCCTGCAAAAGGCTTCCCAAATTTAATTCAAATCTTCCACCTTTTCAAATACATGTTCGCCCGTCAAAGGCGGGGGAGCTCTACGTGTTTCTGTATTCCCATCAAATGCCTTTCTCCACAATCGATAGTGATAAGTTGATGGCAAAAATCTACGATGACAAAGATAGATATTCTTCTTACCATGTTCCAACCACATCCAATCTGTGTTATCTTCACATATAGGGCATGCACACTTCCCTTTGTTACTGTACCCAGATAGATTGCCGTATGCAGGAAAGTCGTTAATTGTGCCAAAGATCATAGCCCTCAGGGTGAAACTTTCTTCTCTGAACCCATCATACACCTCTACCCCGCCTCCCACATTTGCTTCAAGTCTTCAATTAAAGGAGCCAAGTATACATCAATATCATTTCCTGGTTGTTTGGGCCCGAAATTAACAAAGACAACATCATATATTTGCGTTTCATGCAAAGCCACGGCGGTAAGTTATAAATCGCCAAAATCACGGGGCAATGTACTGTGGGAGCTACTCGTTACCGTATGGGTTAAATCCATCACAGACAATGCAAGGTGTAGGTTTCTCGTCATCCTCCCGAAATTAGGATACTCAATATTAATTTTTTTCCATTGCGGAGAATCTGCCGGGTGTCGTAGCATACCATCTTTAATCCTTTCATCCTCATGTCATGTCAAGTGTTTTGCATCTTCTGAACTTTGATACATGCGCCTAAATCGAGGAATTATAGGAAAATACCACAACACCTTTTCTGGAGCAGACTCTTTCTTCTTATACCGCGGTGCATTACATTTAGGACACGACTTTAACAACGCATGTTCATTCCGAAATAAAATGCAATCATTCGGACAAGAGTGTATCTTCTCATAGTTCAAGCCAATAGACCCCAACATTTGCTTTGCATCATACGTCCGAGAAGGAAGCACATTATCATTCGGCAACATTTCTTTCAGAAGTGCGAGTAAATCGGTAAAGGTCTTATCCGTCCATCCGTGGCAAGTTTTCAAGTTATACAACTTGATCACAACCAATAATTTTGTGAATTCAGTACAACCCGCATACAAAGGTGTCTCTGCATCAGTTATCAACTTCTCAAACATTTCAGGACAATTATTAAGATCCTCTTCAACCACCTTTGCCATCTCTTCAAATTCGTTCGCATCAAATGAATGTGTTCCAGTGTCAACCGGCGGCGCATATCTCTTAGTCATATCATTCATATTTGAAGATGCACCTTTTTTCTCATCGTGCATTATCCAACAAGTGTAACTTTGATCAATTCCATTCGCCTTTAAATGTTGTGCCAACTCCTCTGCAGTAACTGATTTTACATAACAACAACTTAAACAAGGACATTTCATACCACTAGAAGTCCCTAAACGTTCAACAGCACAACTCACAAAATAATCCACTCCAGCGGCATACTCCTTGGACAGACGATTGGCATACATCCAATTTCTATCCATAATTTCCAAATATTTATAATAAAATCCTGAGAAGAGAACTTTAACATATGACCCATCAAGCAATTCGAATATAATGAAGAATCAATTCATATAAAAAAACAAACAAAATTTCCTCTTTTAAATTTTTTTCAATTCCACTCCTTATTTTCCCAAACTATATCTATCTCACATTCTATTTCTATTCTCGGTCCTTTGGTCAAGACAACAGAACCATAGTCTAGTCTTCCAAATAATGAACTTTATGTGTAACAAGAAGAGGCTAGTGGTAAAAAAAAAGAGTCTAGTGTGCACAAGTGACAAAACTAATATATTTCTAAACTAGAACCCACAATTAATATCTAACAACTTTCCTAATTGTAATTTACAAGAAAAAATTGCAACAAGAGAAACATGAAACAAACACCAAATAGGCGAACAACGAAACCAACCTGAAGAAGAAGAAGATGAAGTACTAGTAGGAGCCAACAACGTGAAAGTGGTCGTTGGAGAAGAAGAGCCAGGGAAGTAGCTCTGGGTTTCTGGGTTTTGCGTTAGGGTGTTAGGGTTTTGCGTTTCTGGGTGAGTGTGTTCGCTGAGAGAGGGAAGTAGCTCAATGGGAAACGAAAAAAAATTATTTAACCATACCTAGCGTTTTCTAAAAAACGCTAGGGATCTATCTAGCGTGTTTTCTAATTAATACCTAGCGTTTTGAATAAAAACGCTAGTTTTTAATTGAATAAAATAATATGTACATTATTTTTTTAATTAATTATACTAATTATTTTTTTAATTAAATTTATTAATTTAACTTCAGATCAAATTATTTTTCCAACTTAAAAGAAAGTCGAACCAATTGAATCAATCTAAATTGTATTGGTCCGGATCGGATTGGTTCAAATTTTTTTAAGGAAGCCAACCAAACCAAACAAAACTAAATCAAACCGCATGTATTTTTACCATACTATTTGAATGACTTTTGGGTTTAAAACCACACCAAACCGCACTACAAAAACCCCTACTTGAGGACATTGAGGAGATGAACCTCTAAATAAAGTTGCTCCAAGTGCTCTAGCGGTTTGGCGTAATAAAGGCCTCATTGAGTTTGACATACCAGTTTCATTTAGGCCCATACTTCTAACACACCCCCTCCTACTCAGCACACACTACACAAACACGTGAAAAGATATGTGTGCCCTTAATGAAACACAATGTTTTAATTTTTTTGGCAATTTAGGACGGCTCGATACTTACCAATCGAACCAGTTCGATGGTAAAGTATCGAGTAGTGTAAATAATGCTGCACACCCCAAACTTGTCTCACAGTGGTTCGATGGTAACAAAAGAACTAGATCGATAGATAAACTCTGAACCACTGTTAATGAGACACATTTGATGTTATTTTTGCACGCGTTAAAATAAATCCAAACGAGGTTCTCACACTTCACTCTCGTTCTCAAATTTTTTTCAATTACGCAAAAAGAATTTGGAATGAACGAAATAATTATAATTAAAAAGTCTACAATGTCAAATTTGTTCGATAAATTCATTGTTAAAAAGTCTACACTGTCAATGATGGTCCATGCACGAGTACCCCGTGGGACCTTACCTTCTAGCACGCGTTCAATCTCATTGTTCTTCCCTATTTCTATACTGTCTAAATTCATTTTTTTTTGTCTTACGTTTTGTTAAAAACATGAAACTTGGAATTATGTCCATTCCGATTAGTAAAAAGTAGGTTCAGACTTTAAGTATCGAACCGGTTCGATAGTTAAGTATCGAACCATCTCAAATATCAGACACACCTCATGTTCCAATTTTTTACAATACTCGATAGTTTTGCCATCGAACTGGTTTTCAATGGTTAACTATCGAACCGTCCTAAACGCACAAAAATAAAAAACACAGCGTTTCATTAAGAGTATTTTTGGAATATTAAGAGTTTGGTAATGTCTGATGAATATATGGGGTGTGTAAGAAGCAATGACCCTCATTAATCTATGCTTCTTGGTAATTACATGAAGTTAAGCCTGCCTACACACATTCAATTCAAAGTCACAAAAGCAGGGAAGCATTATTAATGTAGGCCAATGTCTTGTTGGCCACATGAAGGTACTTTTTTCCATTCAATACATTGTGTCCTTTGTTTGTCGTATTCATTCAGTTGGCAAAAAGTTTGAAACTATTCAGTAGGGACATTCAAATTCTGCTGCCAAAATTACATATATTTTCTTGCGAGTTCAATAGTTAAAATACTAACTTTACTACTAATGGTTACCGGGTGTGCATAGCAGTTATGAATTCTCTTGTTAGTATTGTGCACTTCCGGGCACATGGTCTGCGAATGGATTCTAAGAAGGCTGATAGAATGAAGTACTTGTTTTGGATGGTAGTCATGTGGTGTATCTGGGTTCATCGGAATCATATTCTCTTTATAGCTCAAGTCTGTAACACTCAAGTGGTTGTCAATCTTGTTAAAACTATAACATGGAGCTGAATCATAAGCATAGAAGGTCGCAATTCAGCTTTAAAGATTTCTGATTGGTTGAGAAATCTTCTTGTTTGTATGAATTGGTGTAATTTGGATTTTTGCCTTGTTCTTCCTAGGTTTCTTCATGGGTCGTTTTCCATTGGGGTTTTGGCCCGAGAAGGTGTTGTACATGTATGGGTTGAGGTACCCCTAATACTCCTTAATATACATTTTTCTTATAAAAAAATCATCATCTTCTTCCTTCATCTTCTTCGATCCACATATAATACACATAAACAAATAAAAATTAAAAAGAAAAATAATAAGCTTAAATACTATTTTGATCCTTGCAATTACAATGATTATCCATTTCAGCCCCTGCAAAAATATTTTTTTTAAAACGCCCTTGCAAAATCCCTTTTTTATCCATTTTAGTCCCTGGTGGCATTTGTAAGAGTCACATTTTTTTTGTTTTCAGAAGATGTGGTCTATTTTAATACATCTAGTAATGCGGACGTGAATTTAATGGACCTGTGGAATGCTAATTGATTAAAAAACCCTAAATCCCTAAAAATCTCAATTTTATTTTTTCTTACCCTGATCTCCAACAACAACAACAACATAGATCTGATTGCTGCAACGGGGCTTGGGTTTGGGGTGTATAATTATTTTTTTGAACATAATTTTTTAAAAAAAAAGATTATTTTATTGACCGGTCTGACCGAGTCAAGGTCAAACCATTCCGCGACTCATCCCAATAATCTCTTCGGCTTGTTTTTAAAAACCAGTGTTGTTTGAGGAAAGTTTTGGCTAAGGAAAGACTCGGTATTTAAGTGTGTCCATTGTGACCCACCTCTCTTTCCTGGGAACCAACTCAGATTAACATTTTTAAGACGTTTCTAATTCAGCCATGACAACCGAAGAAATTACTAGTGCTGGTTCTGTTGCCTATGACTTCAACAAACCATTCTGGTTCGGTTTGAGGGACCTCACTTCAGACGTTGGAAACCGAAGATGCTCTTTTTCTTAACTATGAAAAAGGTTGTCAATGTCTTGACTGATGAGATTTTAGTGGCAGAAGAAACAGCCGCAGAGAAAGAAAAGGCTAAGACAGCTAAAAAGATACTCTTATGGAAGGAGCATGACTATCTCTGTAAGAATTTTATTCTTAACAGACTTGTTGATGATCTTTATAATTATTACAGTTCTTGCAAGTTTGTCAGGGATGTATGGAATGCTCTGAAAAAGAAATATGATACTGAAGAAGCGGGTGCTAAGAAATATGTTGTTAGCCGCTATCTTAACTGCAAGATGACAGATGAAAAATCTGTAGAGACTCAGTCACATGAGATTTAGAAAATAGCTCATGAAATTATCTCTGAAGTCAAGGCCTTAGATGAACAATTTCAAGTAGTTGTTATTATTGACAAACTTCCTCCTGCTTGGATGGATTTCAAGAATTCTCTCAGGCACAAAACCAAAGAGTTTTCTCTAGAAAGTTTGATTGCCCGACACCGAATTGAGGAGGAATCTCAGAATGGATATCAGAAAGATGAAGTATTGTTTGTTTCAAACAAGAGATCAGGAGCGGTTCTGAAGCCAACTGACAAACCATTCAAGAATTAGAACCGTAATAAGTTCAAAAGAACCGCAACAATAATGGGAACCCTACAAAGGCCCCAAATCCTAAGACACAACCACCACCACAACCCAAGAATGATGTTGCTCCTCCCTTCACTTGTTTCAACTATGGGAAACCAGGTCATATGGTACGCAAGTGTAGGAATAGGCCAAATCCTGCTCCACAGGCTAACCTGACTGAAGAGCAATTTATTGCTATGATTTCTGAAATCAACCTTGTTGGTGGATATGAGGGATGGTGGTTGGACATTGGATCATCCATCCATGTGTGCAATGATCGTTCTATGTTCAAAACATACTCGGCTGTTGATAATAAGAAAGTGTTGTTGGGCGATGCTCACACCATTAATATTGCTGGTACTAGAGATGTGGAACTGAAATTCACTTTTGGAAAGATTCTGATCCTGGAAGATGTGAAGCACACTCCAGAGATAAGGAAGAATCTAGTTTCCGGTTTCCTTCTGAATAAGGCAGGGTTTACTCAGACTTTTGGGGGGAATTTGTACACTTTGACTCAAAATAGTATTTTTGTTGGGAAAGGGTACGCCACTGATGGCATGTTCAAACTAAATGTTGAAATGAATAAAACTTCTCCGGGTTTTTTTTTCGCACCCCCCTCATTGTCTATCCCACCCCCATAATTACCCAAACAGATGTAAATGCCCTTGAAAACTTACAAAAATCAGATTTCACAAATCAGATTTCATAATTCCGAAACAAGTAAGTAAATACGGAGAGAGATTTTCGGAATTACTGTAATTCGAAAAGATTTTCTAATTACCTCGAAATGAGGTAATTCCGTTCACATTTCTCGAGGTAATTCCGAAATCTTTTCTAATTACCTGTATCAAAATTACTATTTTTTTTCAATTATTAATATTTTTTATTTACATTATTTTTTTAAACAGTGGCGAGTAGACGACCAGACATGTGTGTAAGCGAAAGCGTAGTCTTCCGAGCAAAGACCGCGCGGTATGACGACAAAGATGCTTTGGGAGGCCAAGAAGAGCGATTCTTCTCCTCGACACTCTACGAGGCTCGTGAGTCTGCTGGACGTGCTTCGAAGGCGTCGAGCGCCAGAGAGCCCGCGCCAGAGTGATAGAGATGGTTGAGCCTGAGCCTCAGCCCCGATATGAGCAGCCCTACCGTGACCACCCAGATTATGAGTACAATATGCGGCACCAACAGGAGCACCCAGAGCTGTATCATGACATTCCTGCTCACGGTTGGCAGGCTAGGGAGGATCATGACATTCCTGCTCACGGTTGGCAGGCTTGGGAGGAGCAGGAGGATGAGGGTCAGCATCAGGAGTAGGAGGAGGTTCAGCAGGAGGAGGAGGTTCAGGAGGAGGTTCAGCCTGCCCCAGCTGGGGATCACCCACCATTATTGTTACACTGGGATACGCACTGCGCGTCCTGGATAGATAGAGGCGAGGTAATATTTTAATTCTTTATTTTAATTTTACTTAACAACAATTATTTACTTATTTTTAATAACGTATGGTTTAATTTTAATTTTTTCAGCCTCGGAAACTAAAGGTTGTATCTCACGGCCAGAAGTTTCCTAAGATTAGACCTACCGACCACCACCCACGGTAGCCCACCGTTGCGTCCAAAGCTAAGCTTTTTGAAATGGATATCACACCTCTCTGGGGCGATCAACCATGAGTTGATATCTGCTTTTGTGGAGAGGTGGCATCCTGAGACCTGCTCATTCGACATGCCGTTTGGGGAGATGACTGTCACCTTGGACGATGTGGTCGTGCTCCTCCACTTGCCGCTGAAGGGCACCCCATTGGACCACAGGCCCGATTTTGATTCTATTGAGGCTCTTCACTTGGCTGTGGACTGTTTGGGCATGGATCAGGCTACTGTCATCGAAGAGCTTAGGGAAAACAGGGGGCAGTATCTGAGGATCTCCTTTGTAGAGGACTCTTACAAGGAGAACATGGCACGGGGTGCTTATGAGCAGGCTGCACGGTGCTACATGCTCTTCTTGTTAGGCACCACCATTCTGGCCGACAAGAGTCACCATTTACTGCCAGTGAGGTGGATGTATCTGCTTCAGAATATTCAGCAGTGTGGCCAGTGGTCTTGGGGTGTATGATAACTCTATTTTATATAGAGTATTTCATATGTTTAAACTTAGTAAATTGCTCTCTTTCAAGTAATAATAAAGAGTTTATATAGTATTTAGTGTGATATATGATAACTTGAGTGATTGGCATGGTTATAGTTGTTATTAGGCCATTTTGGATATATTGTGGTATGTTTGATGTTTTTGTTCAAAGGATCTCATGATCCTCGCATCAATGCTTTCTGCATCAATGCTCCTGCATTGATCCTGCATCAAATCTGCACTACTTGGTGAATGAGCAGCTAGCTACATGTGCATCCACTTGCATTGCTGACATCATGCTTGGTCCCCTAAAGCAGAACCACTTTATATAGTAGGCGCCTACCATTCACACATAGCCATAGGGATAGCTTTGAAGAGTCATCAACATAGGGACACATGTTCATACATCATGAGACCTCCCTATACACTTAGTCAAAGATTTCAACTTAGAGATCAACCTCTGAAAAGCAACTACAGCTAATCCACTCAAGATTACTTCAACATGAAGGAAGGAAGCACCTCTCTTGAAGACTATAAAAGGACCTCACATCTTCATTTGGAAATATATCACAATCCATAAGTTAGATCAAAATTTCAATATACATAGTTAGTTTCTATTTTATAAGAGGGAAAGGAAGGAATTAACAAATCCTCCTTAACTCGATTTCATAGTGTTTGTATAGTGCTAAGGAGTGATGCTAGTGCGTTACAAGGAGACTTCATACAAAAGGCTTCAACTTGTGTAACTTCTATCTTGTTGTTTCTATTTTGTGATTTCTATTATATAAACATGGTCTATTCAATTTATATATACCTTGCAATGTCTATTGTTAGCTAAATCTTTCTTTGTTGGAATGTTCTAATCATTTAATGAGCTTTTAAGTAAGTATGATGCATGTATATAATGTTTGTACTTTAGTTCTTGCTTGATAATGTTTTCAACACTTATTTTATGATTGATCACTTAAAATAAGTAGATTTGTAAGAGCAGACATGACTTACAATTAAGAACTCAAGAACTAATATGGGTGAGTGTTTTACATAAAGGAAACTTTGTGAAAACCATGCTAAGTCCTAGACATAGGATAATATAGTCCATAGGGTGAAACTGTGGGTACTTTCAAAGGCAAGAGTGAACCTATTTAGCATGCCTAGACATAGGAAGCTTGTAATGAAACTCTGAAGAAAAGTGACTGAAAGGCACATAACTAATGCAACAAAGATTCAAAGGCACACTGCATCACATAACGCATCAAACACTTAAAAGTAAATTACTTGATGAAGACATTCCAACTATCTTCTCTCATTTGCATTATCAACACTTATACTTTGCTTTCTTTTTAACTTAGTTGTGATCAAATAAACTCCAATATTAATTGTTACTTAGTTACCTTACACTTTGTTACTTTATATTGTATTTTAAAAGTGAGTTTTTCAATCTCTGTGGGTTCGATCTTTTTATACTACTTGTTTTTGGACTGTATATACTTGCACATGTGTTTTTCCCACTACAACAATACATGCAAGCGGCGGCGGTTCAAAAAGCATTCTGCGGCGGTTTTAACCGCCGCAGAATGCACCTCCCGGCGGTTTCAAATTGGCCAAGAGATATTCTCCGCCATGAGGATTACAATGGCGGTTTTAGCAATCGCAGAAATAACCGCTTTGGAGTAATCAAGCGCGGCGGTTATGAGCGGCGGTTGGGCGATTCTGGCGTTTCAAACCGCCCTAATAGTCATTGAGTTAGGAAAATATGTAGAGATTTGCGGCGGTTTTAAAGTTTTTTGCGGCGGTTTTGCGATTCTGGTGGCTTGTTTGCAACCGCCCTAAATAGGTTCTCATCCTAGAGATAAATGTAGAATTTCGCGGCGGTTTTAAAGTTTTTTGCGGCGGTTGGGTTGTTGCAACAGTTATAACTGCCCCCAAATAGGTCCTATTTTAGAAAAATTGTATAATTTCGCACCGGCTTTGAGGGATTTTGCTGTTGTGTTTTTAAAACTGAGAGAAAAAACAGATCTTTTACTAAAGCCTAATATTTTTTTGGTTATTTATAACAACTTAAATTATTTAAAAACATAAACTAAAAATGCCAAGAATGCTTCAAATAATTTAAACATACACAAACAATGACAAAAAGTTCATTCATACTTCTAAAGTAAAATAACACAACATATAATATCAAAAGGACTGTTGCTTCAAAATATATCAAAAGTACTGGCGCTCTAAAAGATTAAAAGGTACTGTGCTTAGGAATATAAGAGCTCCCCAAAATAAGATCATTAAAAATAACAAATCCGAAAACTAAAAACTAGATCTAGGTCCACGATGTGCAGGTACATGACTGGCAGATGAAGAGGGTATTGCTTCAAAGAGCGCACGTAAATCAACAAACTCAAAAAGCAGAGAAAGGGGAGAAAGGAACAAAAGTAAGAAATAAGAAATTGTACTAGATGCTTATAACAAATAGCATAAACATAAACTCTGCACACCGTATACCATACCTACTAACAATCTAACATAAACTTCAATTCAATTCTTTTTGAAAGTAGATAACTAGATAAGATAACAATTCTCAATCAATAGCTCACCCAACGAATTACAATAACCATGTAAAGACAATTTCATGTGTTCACCCAAAGACACGTCGAAATGCACAATCAAATATAGCAATCGAACCATAACACAAAAGTCTCACAACAGCTTTGATGTTTGGTTCGGCTTTTAAAACAATCCATATCATTAACATTGCCAACAAAGTGACATCCACTATGTTAAATGCAAATGCCTTCTCCGAGAACAAGGAGCTTGGAGACAGAGATTAAAAATATAGCAACTAACACCACTCATAGAACTCAACTAATCCCGGTTAGAATATAAAAACATTGTTGAACAAATAAGAAGTGTAAACTAACAGTTTATATAAGTCGTGTAAACTAACCAATTAACAATTGACAATTTGGATATAGCTTTAAATATAAATTAGTTCCATGACACAAAGACTCGGGTATATAAAGTGATGATTGATTTATTCTACACAAGAATTTTTCAAGCCTGATAAATCGCATTATTGGTATTCCAAAGGCTTAGAATGGAGAAATGAAGCACCATTTCCCTTTTCTTTCAACAAAAATATTGCCAAAAGCACATAACAAGTTTCTTTTAATCTCATTATTCTTTCTGGGTTATCAAATGACAATACAGCTAGAAATGCTTCATGAATAGAAACAAAGAATTGTTCCAACAAAAATTTGCAGTTATATATACTTGCATTGGATATCAAAAAAATTTGCAGTTATATATACTTGCATTGGATATCAAAAAAGTTTACAGCTAGAAATGCATTGGATAACAGCTGCAATAACATTTGAACTATGCCTTACTTAATAACAAATTGCAAGTTTCCTACCAACAAGAGACAGATAGTACAACATACATGAGTCATTTTTTTTCAAGATGCTTCGTGTAAGTAAGGCATTAAGAAACTGAAATCACAGCACAGTCGCATATGAATAGATGATGACATGATTAGAAAGCTCAAATACCTGATTAGATCTAGCTGGAAATTGACCACCAGCTTGCTGCATTAGAAAAGCTACTTGCTCCTCTAATGTTCGAACTTTACTAACTTCTGCCTCTAAAGCTTGAACTCTTGCATTACTCGCTTGTAATTCCGACTGCAGCCTATTATAGTCAGACATTGTAGGACCACCTGATGACATGGTTGAGCTCCCATTACGAGAACCAGATGAAAAGTATTGAGTGGGGGTTACTCCATGTCCCATGCCACGGGTACGTCCGGGGTGCTCTTTCCCAAATACTTCAAGATAAATATCTTCTCCAGAAGATGTCAGAGCACTTTTTTTTAAGCGCTCCTACATTAAAATTAACCAAAAGAAGCATTATTTCAACAGAGAAATTTCCATTTTACAATCAACAACATTTAACATATGGATTAGCTGAGTCTAACTACTAGATTGCCAAAATATAAGAATATCCAAATCATCATTTTCACAAACACAATTATACTCACACTCTTTTCTTTAGCCTCTTCAGTGACAAATGATCCATCTTTTCTTTTGTGAGTTTCCTAACAAATTATATCAGTTTAGTAACATTAATAAATATTGAATTTTAATTATACATATTCAACAACACTTTAAAGAAAGAAATACCAATTCATCTCTTGTCCTGGCATATGATTTCGACCCAAGTGTATGAGTAGTCGTTTGTTTAGCCCGATTTTCCCTATTTATTTCACAAATTTTCTGCATTATTAAATCAAACAATTAGTAAATGATGACTCTTATCAAAACATTCTCAACACATCATATCTTACCTGAGTTTTTTCTGATAGTCGATATTCCAAAAAACCTGCCCATTGGTCTTCACGGATGCCATCAGGGCGAAACTCAAGATTTTGCTCCCAGCTACGAGTCTCATCATAAAATTCATTAAACAGCTGACAACGGGTGTCTTTCCATTTCTTTCCTGGACTCCCAAATACGTAGTTCTGCGACACTCATCCAAAGAGGGAATACTTTCTACAATAGGCAATAATAATGGAATACATCATTAATGAATAAAAAGAAGGAACAAGATTTATATCACAATGACCTTATTAATGAAATTCATGCTCCTTTATAGTTCATACCGCTATCATCTCGTTCCACACTTTTCTCTTGATCTCCCCTGAACCTTTCTCCATCTCATATAACTAATAGGAATATATCATAACTAGCTCCAAGAGCTCCTAAATAGCCCCAAAAAGACCAGCATAGAAGATATCCAATTGCTTGACCCTCTCGATTCCAATCTACGATCACTCTCTTCTCCTTAGGAAACGAAAACAAGTCTTGAACTTTTAGACGCTCTTCTTTAGGTTCTCCATCTCCAACTAAATATAAAGTAAAACAAAAAATCAAAAATTATAACTCATTAGAAATTATTAATTAATCCAAACCAATAAGAAGTAAATCATTAGAAATTATAACTCATTAGAAATTATAACTCATTACCAATGACTTTAACTGGCCACCATTTATTGGGCTTTTTCTGGTCGGTAGGTAAAAAACTTCCATCTTCATCCTCTAGGTCATTTTCAAATCCAAAGGATGGGTCAAAATCATCTAGAGGATCACTTTGAGAATTATCTTGAACTTCAGCAGGTGCAGATTGAGTTCTGGGAGTAAACCTCTTTTTCTTAACCATTTCTGCAAGAGAGTATGAAATTAAAACATAATGTAGTTTCAAGTGAGAATGTAATAAGTTGAATGGTGACAAATTTCAGCTACCTGTTGTTTTAGTTAAGATAAATGCAGTAGATATAAGATAAAAAAAAAATCACTACAACTATGAAATCCATTCATATGCAACCTGTTGTTAAACAACACAAACTATGAAATCCATTCAAAAGGGAAACTCTTCCAAAACAGAATGTAATAATAATTAATTAAAAATTCAAGGGATTAGACATCATACAAAAAAAATGAAAGACACTATGTTGTGCACTAGTGTTTGTTACATAACCATATTGTCATTACAATCATCAACATTTTCATTCAAGGCTGATCTTGGAGGATCATCATCTATATCAGCTCTTGCTAATTGTATGTATGTTGTATCATCGGGGAAGATTTGTTCTAAGTTTTGTGCTTCATGAACTTCATTAGACATCATTATCTCTTCATTATCTTCACCCATGTCATACAAGTCTCTTGGCTTCAAAGGAATAGGTATGACCCATCCCTTTTCTTTCTCATCATCTACATAATAAACCATTTGCGCTTGATGCTTTGATATATGGCTCATCACTTTCAAGGACACCTAGATCTCTTAGCCTCAAAAAGTTGATTGAGGTAAAACCCAAATCATCTTTTTCATGCCTCTAGAAGTAGTGGTATTAGCCCATTGACATTTAAATAAAGTAATCAGAAATACGCCATTATAGCTAAGCTCAATGATGTCTACTAATTTACCATAGTAAGGTACCCTCCAAACCTCATTTGGGTATCACTGTTACTTGAATAACTTCTTGTTCCAAATGTGCAAAAACCCCACTATTTTGAGTTTTTAATCTTTGATCTCGTTCAAGGTTCAAATTTATATCCGTTGACATTATATGCAAAGTGAATCTTCTAGCTTTGTCAATAGGACCTCTAGCAAGCCAAGGAAGAACATCTTTATCTGGTTCAACAAGATTGTCCATCTCTTTAAGAATCAAATAAGATTTTTGTTGGTTTAGTAACATGCATATTAACAATACACATGCAACATACACATGGCATCGAGTGAATTTTTGCTTACATGATTAGAGAACCAACTAACGAACTCTCTATGGACCTTCTTGTCTACCTCAGTAGTACTCCTTGTGCGGCTCCTTAATTGTCTCCGGACAATTTCTCTATATTTCCTATATGGGTTAAAGTTAATAGACGCACTAAAGGATAATCTAGATACTTAAATTTCATCAAGTACTTACTCGAGATAGGATCAACTGCAGAGAGCAGTTGGTTAGCACATGTCGATGAGCTTGTAACTTTTCAGTGGATGTAAGAGTGAAGTGTGAACAACCACCAACGGGTTTTCCTTCTTGCGGGAACAATTCATCTATTCGTGTTTTAGGTTGTGTATCACTAGGTTCGTCATCTACACGACCAACTCGATTCCATCTTGTCTCAATATCATCAAGATACCTTGAATGTAATGTTAAGATCTCTTGCATTAGGTATCCTTCGCTATAGAGCCTTCCAGTGGCATACATTGCACGTACATAGGATTTCAATGATCCTAAGTACCTATCAAATCATAACAACTATTTTTATTCATATAATCATCCAAATCATTATTGAATTTAAAATGACAGGAAACTTACCTTTCAATAGGATACATCCACCGATAATGTACCGGGCCTCCAAGCTTAGCTTCTTCAACAAGGTGAACAATTAGGTGAACCATCACGGTGAAGAATGAAGGGGGGAATAACATTTCCATGTGGCATAAAGTGAGCACAATATCATGTTGCATTTTGTCTAAAGTTGAAACACTCAACACTTTATCACATAGTTGCCTAAAGAATGAGCACAATTCATTTAAAACTGCCGAAACCTCTTTTGGCAATCCTACTCGCATGGCCAACGGTAGAAATTGCTCTACTAATACATGACATACCATGACTTTTTAGCATCCCATTCAGCCGAAGGTTGTCCACATCAATGCACCTAGAAAAGTTGCTCGAATAACCATCCCAAGACAAAGAATATTCTTTAAAGTTGTTAAAAAAGACTTCTTTCCTTGTTTAGTCATTGTATAAATTGCTAGAGGATACTTTCCATTTTCATCTGGCCAAAGATCATGCCTAAAGCCCATTGATTGTAGGTCCCTTCGAGCACCAATGTGATCTTTTGACTTTGCACTATCATTTAGCAGGGTATAAATAATATTGTCGCACACATTTTTCTCAATATGCATAACATCAAGATTATGACGTAACAAATTATGCTCCCAATACTAAGCTCAAAAAATATACTTTTCTTTTTCCACCGTGTTGAGTACCATCTTGCAAGGTACGCCCATCACCACGTGATCTTTTCCCCTTCCACTTGCTTCAAATTGTTTGACCAAAGGTGACATTGATATTCTTAACTTGTTCAAGGATTTGTAACCGGATAAAAGTTTAGGTGGATTATGCATATCTTGTTCTCCATTAAACCGAATCCTATTCAGTCTAAATCTGTGTCTGTGATCTAGAAACCGGCGGTGACCCATAAAACACCACTTCCTACTATGTGGCAAGCGACAAGGAATAGAGTCAAAGTTACAAGTTGGACAAGCTCGTCCGGTATATGTGTTCCACCCGGAGAGAGTTCCCACCCAGAAAGTCACTAATCGTCCACATCAAAGCAGCGTGCAATTTGAACATCTCTCGAGTTGAAGCATCATAAGCTTCTACACCGTCGTGCCATAACTCCTTAAGCTCTTTTACTAAAGGTTGCATGTAGACATCTATATTATTTCCAGGCATTTTTTACCAGGAATATCGTTGAAAGGATAAATGATGTCGACTTCATAGAGACCCATGGTGGGGTGTTGTAAGGTATGAGAATAATTGGCCAAATGCTGTAACTTGTGCTTAAATTACCAAATGGATTAAAACCATCTGTAGCTAATCCGAGGCGAACATTACGTGGATCTGATGCAAATGACATGTTTGTTGAGTCAAATGTCTTCCAAGCCTTTGAATCTCTTGGATGTCTCATCATGCCATCACTATTATTATCCACAAAGATGCCATCTCATATCCTCACCGTCTTTGAAGACAAAAACAATCTCTGCAAGCGCGGTTTAAGAGGAAGTAACGAAGAACTTTTGCAGCACCTTCTTCTTATCATTTCCATCATTGGACGCCTCAGACTCACCATCTTTTGTCCTGGATTTCCATCTGCCCTTGTTACATACTTTACATGTTTGCCTATCTTCATCTTCACCCCAATACAACATACAATTATTTGGACATGCATGTATCTTTTGACAATCCAAACCAAGCTTCGATATAGTTTTCTTTGTCTCATAGAATGAACTTGGAATTTTTGCATGCTCAAATGCATCATTTAGTAGTTCTAAGATCATTGTCATAGCCTTATCGGTCATCCCACAAAGGCATTTGATATGATACAACTTCACTATAAAAGCAAGTTTAGAATACTTTGTGCACCCTTCATACAAAGGTTGTTCTCCTCTCTAGCTAATTCATAAAATTCTCTAGCTTCCTCCCTTCTTGAGTTACATTTGAGTCACTCTTTCACCTTGTGTGGTGTCTTCATTTGTATCATTTCCAAGATGCCTATCAACTCCAAATGCATCGTTAATGATGTTCGAATTGGATCTTGAACGACCACGGTTTCTTGTGCCACATTTTGCACATTTCCACTTGCAACATTAGTAGTGTGTCCTTGGTCGGACTCCCATGAAATAACCAAGTGGTATATCCTCTTGGGAATGGTTTAACAACTAAATGTTCATACGTGACACGCCTAGTTTGGCGTCTTCTAAAACCACACAAGGAACAAGGACATTTTATTTTGCCATCAACGGCAATCGCTCATAAGCAAATTGAATAAATTCCCAACCCCTTGCTTATACTCACGTGAACTTTGTGGCATTGTAATCCATGACTTATCCATTCTATAATAAAATAAAAACATCAAATTGTTTGTATACAAAAGAAAAACATCAAATTGTAATCCATGACTTATCATCCATTGAACCTCATGTTAATATTGATTATGGATACTATATTCAATGAATACCAACAGAGATATAAAAACATAGCAATATTTCAAGAACAATAAAAAGCATGCCATCGATTCGGCTCCTCTCTATAGGAGCAATACACTTTAGAGCATAAAGTAAGTGATATCATCCATCGAGAGAAAAACCAACTAAACTCGAGTTTCACAACAACAACAACATAACGATCCACTTGAACACAACAACATAACAGAGCAAAAAATATATATGATCTCCAAATTTCAAAATCAAATCCTTGGCATGCGGCGGTTCAAAAAAGCTCACAGTTTCACAACAACATAATGATACTTGAATCCCAACTAAACTCGGATAATTCTAAGCATTATATTCAAGAAAAACTCGAGTTTCACAATATTAATTGGTTGAAAACGCAAAACAGAGTGAGAGGGTGGTAATTATGACGACACCCACGTTAATCACCAATTCACCCGACATTGGTGGTGGCCAATATTAATAGTAATCTTAGTTGATCCAATGTTGGAAACATAACCATTAAGCTAGCACATTCCCCTCCCCTGCATCAAGAACTTATACAACAAATTAATGCTAAAAGCCTAAGACTATATTTGAACAAACTAGAATGTATGCAATAAATGGAAGTGGTCAAAGAGACACAAGTAACAGAGAATGTTTCTGGTCCCAGAGACTAGAAAGCATGACCACACTAGAAGTTTCATGTGTTAGCTTCCAACATTCTTCATCAACATGTTTAACATTAGATTAGACCCTCAAATCATGGTTCCTGTTTTTTATTTTGCACCACTAGAGGTAAATGATTTTTTAAGTTTTATCTTAGTGCATAAAAAAGACAAACTCATTATGGAATATCATGATGAGTTGAAGGGGAATAATCAGTTAGTAGCTCACTCATTCAAATTTTTTAAAAAAGACAAATGTGAAGGCTGGTAAATTTGGACCACTGTCAGAATATTTGAAGACATTGAAAACGAGGGGTGAAAGAAAGAAATGAACTGCTTTACACTACACTACTTCCCTTCTTCATTTCTTTTATTCTCTACTATACCAATGTTACCTAGTTCTCCTAAATTACTTACTTTCATGTGCCCTGTTACCCCTTCTGTTTTCCACATTCCAATACCATAACGCCAAGGTAGGTGTGTGTGTGTGGACAAGGCTAGATGCAATTTTATGTGTGCCTATAAGCAAAAACTAGATTCAACTTTGGCAACTGCAAAACCACTCAAATTCAGGGTTCCAAACCCTTGTTGAACATTAGTGCAAAAACAACTTGTATAACTCTACTATATAGTGTAAAATTCATTCATACATGATATGATAGATCTCTAACTTATCCAGCTGACCAATTAAACTAAAATAACAGTCACAAAGTGCCAAATTGATCAATTTAATGAATTCTATTCATTGATAATTCACAATTTCACATATACATAAATAAATACTCCTACTCAATAAGCATTTCGTGTGTGATGAAACCAGATACTAGTTAGCAATTGTATAAAGATCTTTTGGTAAAAGTTAGGCAACCCAAACAGAAGCAAAACTAAATATAAGGCCAAGATATGAAAAGTGGCACTATTGAATAAAGTATCAGTTTTTAATAAAAATCACCAAATGTGCTTTTAATAAAAAAGATATGAAAGAAAGACTTGCTTTGGTTTGTAAAATTGGATGATGAAATGTTGACAATGGCAAGAATGGCTCACTAAGACCAATAAACAAAAATCGTGACTCACTAAGTTGCTGGTTTTGTTTAACTGCTTGAATTAGAAGCTATATGTGAATCAACTAAACCAAATGATTATAGTGCCCCAAATTACTCATACCAATAAACAAGGATCTTTAAAAAGACAAGAATTTTTTTCTAAATCATGACACTACTATTATTAGTTGTATAAACAAGGTTCAAAGTTGTTAAACTCCATGAATTGCATCCAAAAATCAAATCTCCAATTTTCAAACAAATGAACTCCAATCATCATGCATAAGCATAATTCAATGCGATTACTCAGTAATCAAACTCGATGTACAAAGGATCACGACAAAATGAAGTGATTTCACATAATCAAAAGCTAAATTACCTATTGCCGAGTAACAAGAAGCAAGAAAACATTCCAACCAAGTTGCTCGTTCTTTTATCGGATCGGCATTTAGAAATGTTTCACTCTCAAATGAGCAAAATATCACGATTTCTCTAAGAAATTATTCAACAATATTTCCTCCACTAAATGCTAGATTGTTAAGTTACTACATCGAAAATTTTCATCGATCCTCTATATCTATAATTCCTATTGGAAAACTCAAATGTTTTATTTCAAAGATAGATAAAATTCTCGCATGATTCGATTCGATGTAATTGAAAAAGAATAATAAAAAGGAATGAATATTCCATTACAAGCTTCGTATTCAAACAGATTAAACAAAAATCACATATAGCAAACCATATAATCATGAACAAGAAGCAAATACATACCTTGTGATTTAAGCTAGAACTTTGTATCACGAAATCCAATCTCAAACTTCCTGGATGTACAAAGAAACATAAAACAACAAATCATGAATCAAAGCTCCTAAATCAAATCAAATCAAAATCGTGAATCAAAATCGAAATAAGAGAGATTGTCGAGAGAAACGATATCTATTCTTAAAAGATATCGCTTTTTAATAAAAATCGCGCTTGCATCATCCAATTTGATGTGGAATTGAACCAGAAATTGAGTTCTGATATAACTACAGGTTCTGCAGCTCACTCTAATTCCCTATCTCTTCTAATCTATTATAACTACAGGTTCTGTACAAAATGTTGAATATGTAATCACAGAATAACTGCAAGTTCACTGTCCATAACTTATTGGACCACATTGCTCTCAATGAAAATGACGACACCATATTCTCACTCAGTTGTTTCCCTACATGTTCCCGTGCTGTTATCACCTCTCAACCTCAGCTGTACCATCTTAATTTGAACAATCAATGCCCCACAGTTTACTCTGAGTCATAGCTCATAATGTGGTAGTTTCATCATTTTACATACACACACACTCCAAATTTCAAAATAAAGGAGCAAAGAACAAACTCAAGATTTCTGACAAATCCCATGGACCATCTAATACAAGCACACAACAAGACAAAAACACCAACAAAGAATCTCCAACACTAGTAATCAATCAATCAATCAATAGATATGAGGATTGCATTCTTTGGTAGAACAGATTACAACTTGATATATATACTAGATTACATAGACTGGTATATTTTAACAGACCTGAACTAACATGTGATGAGACCTAAACTAATCAAATCGCATAATGTAATGGAATCACCGCAGTTGAGAGATACAATGTTTATCATGATGGTTCTAATATAATCTAACAGATAATGTCAATTAAGCCATGTAGTTGACTCCACCTAATGCTAATGGTATAAGAATTAGTTATTGTTTGTTGTTAAACTTACAGGGTTTGAGGGTTACCAAAAACCTATCTTCATTGTATCTGAAAATGCATTCTTCCTAGCAAGTCTTTCATCTTTTCTCTATCCCCCCAATTGTTCATTCCAAGAGTCTTTCACCTTCTAGATAGCAATTTAAAATGAATACAGATTTTAGAAAATAAAAATTGAAAGTTTTCAAAAAGTAAACACACCCTTAGTTATTATTTGTTGTTAAACTTGGAGGTTACCATATTAGGGCTTTTGATTACAATATCCATACTAGACCATCAATGCAAATATTCAACCCTTGTTTTGCATAATTAAGAATATTGAGATTTTTGTTTCTTTGTAGGGTCTCTAACTAAAACCCAAGTCAAAGTAATATTCTACCCTGTGGAAGTACTACGGGTTTCTGTTACTGTCATTTCTACATCGCTTATCTTACAAACACACACTACAACAATACAATCAAGCGGCGGCGGTTCAAAAGCATTCTGCATGCATTACATATTGAATGATTAGAAGTAAAAGAGGCATTTCCAAAACCGAAAACTAGATTCTAACAGATAACTTAACAAATTGGCATTTTTAATACTGCACACAAACTTAACAAATTGTTCTTGTTATTCTTATAGTAATTAATTAAGCATAACCAGTTGCACAACTTCCTTCTATAAAAAATAACAAGTTGGAGTAACATACTGATCTAACTCAAAATCAATCTTACACTACCCAAATCGAAACCCTAATTAGTTTTGAATTCTTTTGCTTTTTTTTCTCACCAATCTTTCCTTCTCTTCTCACACTGCACAAAACATGTCAATGGATAAAACTAAAATAAGGAATCATTGGAAATTTCAGTGGCAACCTAAGTGATTATTAACGAAACAAGTGGAAATATCAATGGATAAAAAGTGATTATTAACGAAACAAGGAAAATTTCAATGACAAAATCAAAACCCTAGAGAGAGAGAGAGGACGCACCTGTAAGAATCGTTAGAGAGAGACCTGAGGAAAGAACTGGAGCGATGAAGATGATGAAAGAACTGGAGCGCAGGAGAGAACTGAGACGTGAGAGCGAGAGAACTCAGTGAGAGCGAGAGAACTCAGTGAGAGCGAACTGTGAGAGAGACCGAGAGAACTGAGAGAGAATTGAGGGTTTTGGTTATTTTATTTTTTCTTTTAATCTTTTAATCTTTTAATTAAGATAAAAAAATATAACGCTTTGGTTTTTTTTTTCAAAAAAAACGCATTGGTTTTTGACAAAAAAAGAGAGGGAGAATTGTTTTTGACAAAAAAAAGAGAGGGAGAGTTGTTTTTGACACCAAAAATTTAGTAACCGCCGCAGAATGAGACACTAACCGCCGCCGCTTGAACTTTTTCTTTATATTTTCAGAACCGCCATAGAATGCTTCAAAACCGCCGCAGTATGATCACTTAATGAAGCGGTTACCTACACCGCCGCGTAAACCGCCGCAATATTTACACCGGCGACGGTTTTGCCGTAACCGCCGCAGAATAACCGCCGCCGGTTGCCATTTTTGTTGTAGTGTCCAAACACCAAGTTTTTGGTGCCGTTGCCGGGGATTGAAGTAAATTCTTTTTAAAATTCTGATATATAGTAATTTAGTGTTGTATATAATTCTGGTATTTGTAGTTTCTGCCATACAGAAGTACATGGTGCTTAGTATATGTACAGAACCAGAAACAGGACACCAGAATATAGCTTAGATCTAGAAATAGAAAGAAGATTCAGAAGATTGCTAAGACTCCAAAAGTCAAATCAACAAGTCTGCAACATGTCTTTCAGTGAAGAACAAAGCTCAAGGCCACACTCAGTGAGAGGAGGCCCTGGTTCACATCATGCTACTGAAGAAGATTGTTATACCCCAATTTTGTCCGTATTCTTTTTCTGGTTTTAGTCGTTTATTTTATTTAATTCGTTTTCTGAAGTCGCGCAATTACGAGAATTATTAACAAAAAAAGTGTCTCATTTACTAACCTAAGCCAATCTCAACTAACCTGTTCAACTAAGTCGAATTGTCGTTGTTTAAATCGAGAATGTGCGCGAATGATCGATCTTTTCGCACATTCTTTAGTTGAATCTTCGTATTTGGGCCTAGTCAAAATTAATTGGGCTTATCCGAGTCGTTTCCCCGCAAATGGGCTTATTCAAGTTGTTTTCTCGCATTTGGGCTCATCATTCCGACTTCTTTTTTTATTTTTTATTATTTTGTCCTTATTTTGAGCATATACATATATATAGTCCAAAAAATATCAAAAAAAATCTATTTAATTTTATTTACATTTTGAAAGTGTCTAATTGTCCAAAGTGTACAAAAATACAAAAAATGATAATATTAAAAATACAAATCCGAAAAGGCAAAAAAAAAATAGAAAATGGTAGCAGCAAGCCAGGGTTTCCAGCAGCTTCTTTCCAAGCTGTTGGGCCTGGGTCGATCCGCTCCAAAACCTGAAAAATAATTCAAATCGCAATTAATGCAAAAACCTAGTTTTTAGTATAAATAAGCGATCAACACACATTCCAAGACACACAGAAAAAGCTGCGAAAATCACAAGCAAAATAAGGATTAGAGTTTCACATTGAAACCCTAATCCACTAAACACCGTTTTGAGTTTCTGAATTTTAAGAGAGGAGCAACAGCAGCAAAAAGAGCAGATACAGCAGCAGTTCAAGAATAACATACAGGGGGAGTACCATACCAATCATATCAGAGGCCCAAATCTGAAGTTGGAGTAAAGGTTAGTCCAAATTTGTCTTAACATGTGCTCATAAAGAACTGATAGGTCTGTTACCATGGGTTTACAGGGCGATTAAGTTTTTTAAACAAGATAGAAATTGATAAACTTTTGTTTAAAGATCAGATCTAATTCTTAAAAAGAAAAAAACTTTGTTCAGTATGTTTACAGCCTCCATTTTTGATTAGGAGAGACTAAAAATAAGACCTAAGTACAGTCACTAGATTCAAAAATCAGGCCAAATAACAGATCAATACATAGAATAGTATCAAAAACAAAAAAAAAGGTGTGGAAGGAGATGGAAACAGGATAAAAAAATAAAAACTAACCTTTTAGCTTGCTCGCCGGAGCTCCGGTCGTCTTCTCCGGCGAAGCTCCGGCAAGCTCACCATTAAACCGAGCCAACAGCCACCAAAAACCCCACCAAACTGAACTCAATCACCACCGAAGTCACCCTCTTTCATCACCGTGCGAGCCCTCGCTTTGACAAACCACCGCGGAAAACTCACCACCGGCGTCGTTTACTTCACCGGAACCACAGCCACGAAGCCAACCCACACGAGCCAACCCCCTTTGCCGTCGGAATCGCCGGCGAAGCCTCTCTCTCCACCGCCACCGAGAACGACGCCGGCCAAGGAACGACCGGACGTCGCCTGTCCTCCCCCTCCCTCGCGCGTCTGTTCCTCTTCCTTCGCTCTCTCTCTCTCACCGAAAATAAGGCGAGATTTTCGCCATCTTTCTTGGGCTGGAATGAGGCTGCGGCGCAGCCACAAAGTGGAGAAGAGAGGTGATTGTTTTTTTTGAGGTTTAGGGTTTCTATCTTGGGCTTATATAGTGTCCCTTTATTTTAATTTTTTTTTATTATGTTCAGAATACTATCTGCACCCCATAATTTCATGCACACACCCACTCTCACTTAAGCCCAGTTTCGCATACTGGGCTCTCCTATGCGAACTGGGCTTCCTTTTACACCTCCTATTAATTATACAACCTCCTGCTACTAATAAAACCTCATTTTACAATTCTCACCCCCCCTTTTTCGTTTTAATTCTTTTCCAACTCAAATATAAATACTTTTTCTCTCTATATTAAATAAACGGCTAAGTCGGTTGTACAGCCGGGTTAGTCATTATTTTAGAACCAATGAGCTGTACAGTTCAGTAATCCTGAAAACTTAATAAAATATGAATAAACTATTTTTCCTAAAAATAGGCCAGGGGATTAAGTCGGTTGTACACCCGGGTTAGTCAGCAGTCTAGGACGAATGAGCTGTACAGTTCAAGAGTCCTAGAATACCTATTCTAAAACCAACCCACCTCATATCAAACCAACTTCTTTCAAAAAACTCAAAAATCATTTTCAAAAAGTAGGGGACTAAGTCGGGTGTACAATCGGGTTAGTCGCCGTCCTAGATCGATGGTATGCAGTTCAAAGAGTCCTAGGACCCCTACACTAAAAAATACCAACCCACAAATCTTTTTCAGGAAGAACTACGTAGCTTTGATTCCTCCGTTGCATCTGGAGGTACGTAGGAGCAAGATTCAACTCTTGTCAAGCAATAAAAACTAATAATTTTAATTAAGTCTTCTTTCCTTCACATTCAAATAAAAGGGTAAAATGATAATAAACGTAATTAATTAGACCAAGGATGTCGAGGGGTGCTAATACCTTCCCCACGCATGATGACTCCCGAACCTTAAACTCGCCTTGTCCAAACTTAAAGGGATTTCCCGAATTTTCCCTTAAACTAGAATTTTGGTGGCGGCTTCCTTTCGAACTTAGAAGAATCCTTTCCCGGATTTTTCGGTCGCTACAAAGATCATAGAGAAAATCTCATCCACATGGATTACATAGGTATGATTAATGATAGAGATAGACCTTAGTTTGATCATCAAAACATGCAAACTAGCATATCTAGACCTCATATTGATGCCATGCATTTTGAATTTAAGCCTATGATGTTTCAAATGCTTCAAACTATTGGTCAATTTGGAGGATCTCCTCATGAAGATCCTCATTTGCATTTAAGGAAATTTCGAGAAGTATGTAGTAATTTTATCATACCTAGTGTTAGTGAAGATGCATTTAGATTAAGGTTATTTCCTTATTCCTTGAAAGATAGAGCTAAGGCTTGGGTAAATTCTTTAGAGCCTAACTCTATCCATTCATGGAATGAAATGGTTGAAAAAAAATTAGGAAAATATTTCTCACCTATCAAACATGCCAGAATGAGAACTGATATTACTTCTTTTAGACAAAAAGAGTTTGAATCTTTATTTGAAGCATGGGAAAGATGGAAGGAACTTTTAAGAAAATGCCCTCATCATGGTTTACCTGTTATTATTCAAGTGGAAACATTTTATAATGGTTTAGAACCTCAAACCAGAATAATGCTTGATGCATCATCTGATGGAGTGTTATTAAATCAGTCATACAATGAAGCATGTGAATTAATTGATAGAATAGCAACTAATAGCTCTAGTTGGCCTCATCGAGAGGTGTGAGTGCCCAAAAGAAACCATCGTGGGTACATGAAGTTAATGATATATCTCGCCTATCTCGCTCAAGTAGC
Source organism: Oxytropis ochrocephala (assembly GCA_020916435.1). Lineage (NCBI taxonomy): Eukaryota > Viridiplantae > Streptophyta > Magnoliopsida > Fabales > Fabaceae > Oxytropis > Oxytropis ochrocephala. The sequence goes on from CM037089.1 coordinate 42,097,646, forward strand.
CAATCTAGCTAATTTGATGAAAAACTTCTTCTGAAATGCTATCGCATCTAATGCAAACAGATCACTAGAAAGCATCAGAGCAAAATGATGAAACAAGTATCTCCGTGTACACCTAGTTGTGTGTACTGTGGAGGAGGTCACTTGTATGAGGAGTGTTCTAGCAACCCTATCTCTCAGAAATTATGTAGGTTATAATAAAAATAACAACCCTTATTCCAACACTTATAATCCTCGGTTGGAAAGACCACCCAAATTTTAGATGGAGCAACAATAGTGCACTGCACCTAGAACTCGCACCAACTACACCACCAGATTCCCACTGTAATAACCAAAGAAACTCTCAACCTACCACTGAGAATTCTCTAGAATCCATGCTTAAAGCATTCATAGGTGAATCTAGAACTGCTAGACAAACTCAAGATGCTTCCATTAAGAACTTAGAGAATCAAGTTGGTCAATAAGCCACAGCTTTGTATCAAAGGCCACAAGGTGCCTTACCTTCAAATACAGAAGCTACTCCTTCCCAAAACCAAGGAAAGGAGCAAGTTAAGACTATTTTTTTGAGAAGTGGTAAGGATCTTGTAGAGTTAACTGAGAAGGAAAGTGTAGAAAAGGGAGAAAAAGCCAAAAATCAAAAAGAAACCAATGCAGAAGCATCTAATGCTCATGCATCACAAGAAGTTCAAGTTCCAATACCTAAGTTAGTACCTGAATACCCTTCTCCTCCTTATCCTCAAAGACTGAAAAAAACACATGAGGAGAAACAGTTTGGTAAATTCTTAGAGGTACTAAAACAATTACACATCAATGTTCCCTTAGTAGAAGCACCCCAACAAATGCCAAACTATGCAAAATTTATGAAGGATGTGCTTACTAAGAGAAGAAGATTAGGGGAGTTTGAAACAGTTGCCATGACAGAAGATTGTAGTTTGCTTCTGGTTATTCCTAATTTCTTCTCTATTTCTTCTCCATTTCTTCTCTATTTTAAGTTTTTCCTAAATTTTGCCCTAGAATTAAACACTATTTCTTCTCTATTTTCAGTTTTCCCTAATTTCTGCACCTTAATTTGATTTTTGTTCTTTGCAATTTCAGGAAGGTACTTGGTTGATTGGTGCTTGCTTGAGGTCCTTGTTGAGAGGCACTTGCTGAGAGCTACTTGTTTTTGTTGAGAGGTACTTGATTTTCCTAGAGTTGTTTTGTTATATTACGACTTTTACTTGAATTTGGAATTGGGTCTATAGTTATAATGTGATTAATTTGAAGTGTTTGACTTAAATAGTTTGTATTTTGCTTTTAGTTTTGTATTTTGATGTGTATTTTATTGAGCATTTGGGGCATATATGTTGCATAAAGCATTTGGTTGTTTGTCGATTATTTTAGATTATTGATTTGTGAGAAAATATTGTTTTTATGTTCTGAGTTTAAAACATTGTTAATGATTTAATAGTAGGGTTAACTTCAATCATCTTAGAAAGTTCCTCTGAATCTCTTGATCTTATTGAATCTTCCCATATTTGAAGCTCTTCTAAACTATGATTTACCATAAGAGAAGAAGTGATAAGTCCACTCAAACAGATCCTATACATGATTCTCAAATCATAACTTCTTTTATCACTTTATTTTCCTTCGTAATGTTGATAAACTTTTCACATTGAATCTGTTTCTTTTAAAAACAAGTTGCTGTATTGTTTGGTTATTACTTAAAAAGATGCTAAGGTGCAAATCATCTTAATGGTGTTGAGTAAAAGATGTACTTGCTGAATATAATTTAGGTTTTGATATACATATATTTGTTTTTCTCTATTTTTTTGTTATGGTAACTTTGAGCTGCACAAGGAGTAGTTTTTTAACATTCTGATTTTTGTAGATTGCAGTAGTATATGTGACTGCAAATTGATGTTAGTTTGTCTCTGATAAGATATTATTATAATGTTGTGTATTGTCATACAAACTATATCTTTAAGGTTTCATATTAAAGCTCGTGGAACTTGTCTTCTTGTTTCTGTTATGTGTTAATCCACAAGTTATTGATTGAATGTTCACTGCATCTATGAGTTTGATTTCTGTATATGGGTTCTCCAAGTAAATCTTAGCATCCCTTGAGTAAATTTGTGCCGTCAATTAAATGTTGTCAATGCATATTACATGTTGATCTTGCTGTTAAGATGTGAATCAAATATCTTATATTATTGAAACACTTATGCTGATCTTGCTGTTAACATGAGAATTAAAAGTTGTTAGAATATGAAGCTGTACTGCTTCAACATTTAATTTCAATTCTCGCATAGCTTCAACCCTTTTCAACAATTCATCATACATCAATTCTGAACCCTTTTCAAATAATCCATTTGATTATGTTCTATGCTTCACTATTTCAATAGAATCAAATATAGCTTCCACATTTAGTAACTACATTTTCTTTGTTTGTTGAATGACACAGGCACCTAACTCAACTTACAAGAAAAGAGGGAAGCCCTAATTTTCTTTGTGTATTTAGGGTTTTTGTTACATATGTTGTGGATTTGCTGATTTTGTGTATTTAGGTTTTTGTTACATAGGCGTATTTTACGCTTTACATGATTTAGAAGTTTCCGTAGGAAGTTGTTTATGATCCTAGACTTTGTCATTATCTTTATGCCCTCTGAATAAATAATGGTTGTACACAATAATGCTTGGCACAAAATATAAATGAAGGAAAAATACCAAGAAGTAATGCTTCAGAATAAATCTTGTTAAGCATATAACCAATTTGAAATTCACATGTTGCACACCTCTTGATGTGAGTTCCTGTAATAGTTCCTTGCATTGTGTTATAATTTTGTCATTAAAAAAGGTAATAAAAAACTTCAATTATTATTGGCCTGAGAATTAGCTTCACACTTCTTTGGTTTTTTCAGTCTGTTTTACATTCTATCAAAGAGGACATCAATCTGCAGAAATTATCCTTTTGTGGAATTCAGCACTTTCTGTTTTCCCTCACTTGAATGGAATTTTCGATGTTAAGGTAGGAGTGAATGTTTTGTGGTCATAGCTCTTTACAAATTCTATCAATAGCATTATTCTTTTGGAACTTTATTTGCTTATTGCAGATAGTTGAAAAACTTGTTGATATTGTTACCTACATACATCAATCAATTCGCGAGTTCCTTGGAAATCATGGTATGAGATTATATCTCTTATGAAATAAAATGCAAATATTGTATCCAATATAAATAGATTATGTGCATTTCCTTCTGCATTGGGAATTCATCATATCTAGTAAGCTTAGGATTTGAATGATGGTTATAATGTGTCTGAGAGTTGATCTTATTAATTTTGCATAGGGGATTGGTATCTTGCATGATGGTTTCTATGGAACGTGAACGGGTTCGACTGTTTCTTTGTAAGTCCCTTCGACGACTTGCAACTACAAATTTCTTGGTGTATATATAGTTCTTTTGTCTGTCTATAGCAGCTTAAGCGTGGTTGGTTGGTTATTTCAGGGAAAGTGTGGAACTCCTTGGCCTGACCCGAGTTGGAAGTTGCTGAGTTGTTCAGATTTCTGCTAGTTTTATGATATTCTTCTCTTCTTTAGGTATGTATTGATACTTTGAACACGATCTTGACTACATTAAAATCAATCTTGATCGTATTAAAAGTTGTGTTGGGTTTATGAAGGCTTTTATGGTGGCACTTACCTCAGAACTTTTGCTTTGTTTTTCTTCTATTATCTGCAGGAAATTTTGGAGCTGTGTTTGCATCTATACTGCTCCCAATATTTTCTGCTTTTATCTTACCGTGTATTTGTTGGTCATGTTCGTATGTCATCATCTTAAGTGAGATTCCATTTCCGTGAATAGTTGATTGATCATGTTCCTTTGATCAATAACGTGTTTCCTTCTTCATTAGTTGCAGTTGGAATACCATTTCTTCATTTGAGTGTGATGCATGTTTAATCTATGCTGCATTTTGATATGTTATTCATGCTTTTAAAGTTTCCTAATCGGTTGGTAAGAAGAAGTATTAGGTTTCACGTATATAATGTAGAAAGAGTATTTTGTAGAAAAAGCGTGAGCATTGTAGTTTCATTGATTTAATCAGTGAATTTTTTTAAAAATACTTACATTAGCGTGGGCCTCTCGACGCTATATGACGGAGTTGACCTGTCTAAATTAGCGTCGGCCAAGTGGACGCTAGCCTATTTAGTTGACTTTCCAATATGTTGACCTTAGCGTCGGCCTTGATATTAGTGTCGAATTAGCGTGGGCTTGGCCGACTCTAATTTAGCGTCGGTCTGAATTTAGGGGACGCTACAATTTAGCTTCGAGCACTTTAGCGTCACCACGATGCGGACGCTACTCCGACGCTAATCCACTGTTACCGTCCGCTTTTAGCCTTTTAGCGTGGGCTTTTGGCCGACGCTAAAAGCTGTTTTTCTAGTAGTGTATACTAATGGAAAGAGCAAGAAAAATGAGGAAGAATGGAACCAAAACCCACTTACCACAAGCCAAGATGAAAATTTGCTCTTCCCCTCTTTCCTCTCCTTGAACCGTCGGCCTCCCCTCTTTCTCTCCCTCTCCTTTTCTTTCTTTTCTTCAAAATGGGGAGAAAACCCTACACCCTAAGTTTATTTCCTTGAATATGGGCCTACTAATGGGCCATGGGCCCTTTATTTGCACCTCCTAGTTACTTAAGCACCTCCTGAATAAAATAAAACTCTAAATTATTTATTTCACTTAATAAAATGTTGTAACCCTTAAATAACTTAATTAAATGAATAGCTAAATTATTTTGGGGCGTTACATTGTGGGCCAAGTGAATGCCCCTGAATTTCCAAGTTGGGTACTCAAGACTGAAGGAGAAGAAGAGGAAGAAAAAGAAGCTGAGGAAGAAGAGAAAGAAAAGGAGAAGGAGGAAGGACCTAGTACCAAGAAAAAGGTGACTAGGAAGCAAGCAAAAGGAAAGAAGAAGGTTGTGGTAGAACCTGTTATTGAAGATCTGTATGATTCAGACACTGAGGATGAGGAATTAGAAAAAGAAATGGATAAAGAAGTGGAAGAAGAGGAGGAAGAGAGTGATGATGAAATTAACGATGAAGAGGAAGAGCATGCTACAGGTGTAATTCTAGAAGAAATAGCTAGACAAAAATATGCCAAACAAACACCACAAGCCCAGCAAGAAACAACTCAAACTCTACCTATAACATCACCAATTATCAAGTCACCAATCATCTCACCAAACCAAAGAATCATCTTCCATCCCAAAATCACCATTACCCTCCCTCAATGATCCACCAGTCCTATCACCACCACAAACAACCCCTCCACCACCCTCTCCAAGAAATGAACCTGAGAAAACACCTCACACAGCACAAACCATCTCTGAGCTTAGCCCTGCCAGACCAGAAACGGAAACAGAACAACAAGTACCTTCTGACCCAAGCAACATTACTACTAATGTTATTTCTGCTCTTGAGAAAGAATTTGTGCAGGAAAGAGAAGAAGAAGGACTTGACAAAGAAGACAAAGGAGAAGAATCATCTGCAAAGGAGCCTGTAACTCAATTTGAAGAGATGCAGAGTGATGCTCCTGCATCACATGCTGCTGCATCACAGCAGGCAACAACAATGCATGATGAGGCAACAATCAAGCTTGTTCTGGAGCAAATGGCTCAACAGAAAAGAGATGCATTGCACAACAATCAGAAATTCTTCAAGAAACTTGCAGGAAAGCAAACAAAATTGACACCTAAAAGGAAGCAGCTTGATGCAATCAGCACTGATGCACCTGCATCAGTCCCAGAAACAATTTCTACAACTATACCAGAGGAAGGAGGTGCATCTGCATCTACAGAAGAAACACCAACCAAGCAACCCAAAGAGAAGAAGCAGAAGGTGAAACACACTCCTCCTACCAGGCAGAGCACCAGATCCACGAGTGGAGCCAAGAAATGAGTATCATTTACAAGTTTTCACATACTGCTGCTATAGCTTGTGTTATTTCTGTTTAAAAAACTATTTCCCTGGTTGTTTTTAATCCCTCTCCCCTATTTTGAACAAATTTGGTTTGTATTTTCTAAACAAATTAGCAGTGTGGACACTGCTACCCCTTAAGTTTGGGGGGGGGGGATTTATCTTGCATGTTATGTTTAAATATGTTTGTTTTTTAGTAAATATATATGTTTTAAGTAGTTTATATTTTGTTTAAATATTAGATGTACTTAACAAAGTAGTATCTAAATATTTTAGTAGAAATAGATCAGTTTTTTCAAAAATATGGTGAAAACCCTATGGATGGAATTTTAATGATGAAAAAGAGAAAAAGAAGCCTTATTTCTTAGAAAATAACCAAAATTATTTTTACTTCAAACACTTCAAAACTGAGTTTGTGAAAAGAACCTTGCTATTTAAAGATCAATCTGATGCAAGGGGAATTTTTGGTAAGCTTAGGTCAAAACAAAGCTTGACTAAAAAGATAGAAGAGCTTAAAGAATTAAGTTTGGGGGTGTTTTTATGAAAACAAAGGCTAAATTTGAAAAGTATAAAGAGTAAACAATGCACAAAAAGAATACAAAAATGTGGACAAAAGATCAAAGATCAAAACCATATTATCCTGAATCATTTGAAACTATACTTGTGCCTAAGTACATGAATGCATCTGGAGGTCAAAGACCTGTGCCATGCAGGAATAAATGTATCTGGAGGATAGTTCAAAAACTGAACATGTGCCAAAGTGCAAAGAAAAAATATATGCATCTGGAAGTCAAAGACTTGTGCCAAAGTGCAATTGCATCTGGAGGTCAGTGAGGAAGGCAATATGAGCATCATCAGTGCAGAAGCATCAATGCAACTGCACTGAAGAAAAGCAAAAATGCAGAAAAAAATCAATGCACAAATCACTTCAAAGAAGTATTGCATCTGCTCAAAAGATCCACACACAAAAAAAAATAGAAAAATGCATTGGCTCAAAAGCTTTGAAAGATTCAACCAAGCCCTTTGTTATATTTAAAACTCCCCAACACTTAAGAAAATTTTGTGAGTCTAAATCTCTCTTTTGAAAAATATTTTGGTGTGACCAAAGATGAACCAATCCTTTCAAAGGCTAGGAGGAAGTTTTTCACTTAGTCTTGGAACCAATCTCAACTCAGTGGATTCACACACACACACACACAAAAGAGTTTGAATAGCTTTGGTAGTTTTGAAGAAATAAAGGCATAAGAAAGATTGCTGAGAAATGAAGTTCATAGGGAACTCCTCATGAAAATCCAAATATCAAGCTGATCTATCTTCTAGAATTATAGTTTTTAAATAGTTTGTCTTTGTCATTACTTGCGGACAAGCAATGGTTTAAGTTTGGGGGTGTGGTAACTCTATTTTATATAGAGTATTTCATATGTTTAAACTTAGTAAATTGCTCTCTTTCAAGTAATAATAAAGAGTTTATATAGTATTTAGTGTGATATATGATAACTTGAGTGATTGGCATGGTTATAGTTGTTATTAGGCCATTTTGGATATATTGTGGTATGTTTGATGTTTTTGTTCAAAGGCGATCTCACGAGATCCTGCATCAATGCTTTCTGCATCAATGCTCCTACATTGATCCTGCATCAAATCTGCACTACTTGGTGAATGAGCAGCTAGCTACATGTGCATCCACTTGCATTGCTGACCTCATGCTTGGTCCCCTAAAGCAGAACCACTTTATATAGTAGGCGCCTACCATTCACACATAGCCATAGGGATAGCTTTGAAGAGTCATCAACATAGTGACACATGTTCATACATCATGAGACCTCCCTATACACTTAGTCAAAGATTTCAACTTAGAGATCAACCTCTGAAAAGCAACTACAACTAATCTACTCAAGATTACTACAACATGAAGGAAGGAAGCACCTCTCTTGAAGACTATAAAAGGACCTCACATCTTCATTTGGAAATATATCACAATCCATGTGTAACTTCTATCTTGTTGTTTCTCATTTGTGCTTTCTATTATATAAACATGGTCTATTCAGTTTATATATACCTTGCAATGTCTATTGTTAGCTAAATCTTTCTTAGTTGGAATGTTCTAATCATTTAATGAGCTTTTAAGTAAGTATGATGCATGTATGTAATGTTTGTACTTTAGTTCTTGCTTGATAATGTTTTCAACACTTATTTTATGATTGATCACTTAAAATAAGTAGATTTGTAAGAGCAGACATGGCTTACAATTAAGAACTCAAGAACTAATATGGGTGAGTGTTTTACATAAAGGAAACTTTGTGAAAACCATGCTAAGTCCTAGACATAGGATAGTATAGTCCATAGGGTGAAACTGTGGGTACTTTCAAAGGCAAGAGTGAACCTATTTAGCATGCCTAGACATAGGAAGCTTGTAATGAAACTCTGAAGAAAAGTGACTGAAAGGCACATAACTAATGCAACAGCATTCAGTGCAGCTGCATCAAACACTTAAAAGTAAATTACTTGATGAAGACATTCCAACTATCTTCTCTCATTTGCATTATCAACACTTATACTTTGCTTTCTTTTTAACTTAGTTGTGATCACATAAACTCCAATATTAATTGTTACTTAGTTACCTTACACTTTGTTACTTTATATTGTATTTTAAAAGTGAGTTTTTCAATCTCCGTGGGTTCGATCTTTTTATACTACTTGTTTTTGGACTGTGTATACTTGCACATGTGTTTTTCCAAACACCAAGTTTTTGGCGCCGTTCACCTACTTCACGTCGTTATTTTCAGTCATTTTTAGACATTTTGGACCCATAGTTGTATTTGTACTCGTATTTTATGTTGGGCATTTTATATATTTTGACGTATTGTTATTTAAATCGTAAATCGTTCGTATCGTATTTTAAAAATAAAACGCGTTTAAATCTTAATTTAATATACAAACTTTTTATAAAAAAATTAAAAATTAAAAATTTCCAAATTACCTCTAAAAAAGGTAATTTCGGTTCAAAAAATAAAGGTATTTCGGATTTACCCTGTAAATCCAAAATTCCATTCCTGTAAATCCGAAATACCTTTATTTTTTGAACCGGAATTACCTTTTTTAGAGGTAATTCCGAAATTTTTAATTTTTTTTTTAAAAACAGGGTTATAAACGGGATTTAGGTAATTATGGGGGTGTAGGAGAGAAGGAGGGGGGTGCGAAAAAAAAACCCAACTTCTCCTTCTTCTTACATGCTGTGTGATTTTAATATTTGGCATGCTCGTTTTTGCCATGTTAATAGACGCATTATTTCTAATATGAGTAACTTAGGATTAATCCCTAAGTTATCATTAAATGATTTTCAAAAATGCGAATTTTGTAGTCAAGCAAAAATTACGAAAACACGCATAAATCAGTAATGAGAGAATCAGAGCCCTTGGATTTAATTCATTCTAATATATGTGAATTAGATGGAGCGTTAACCAGAAATGGTAAACGCTATTTTATCACTTTTATTGACGATTGTTCAGACTACACTTTTGTATACCTTATGAAAAATAAAAGTGAAGCGCTTGACAAGTTAAAAAAATTGTAAATGTGTTGAAAATCAATTTGGTAAAAATATAAAGTGTTTTCAAGTGGTAGAGGAATTGAATATGATTCCCAACTGTTTAATGATTTTTATAAGTTAAAGGGAATCATACATGAAACGACTGTACCATATTCTCCCGAAATGAATGGTAAAGCAGAAAGAAAAAATAGAACTTTTACCGAATTCGTAATTGCTATTATGCTCTGTTTGGGCGCTGCATCTCACTGGTGGGGGGAAATTTTGTTAACTGTATGTTATTTCCTGAATAGACTTCCAAAGTCTAAGGGAAAAATTTCTCCTTATGAGATAATAAAGAAAAGACAACCAAATGTGTCTTATTTCCGAATCTGGGATTGCTTGGCTTATCTCAGGATCCCAGATCCAAAAAGAGTTAAACTCGCCAGTAGAGCCTATGAACGTGTATTCATTGGGTATGCAGTAAACAGTAAAGCTTACAGATTTTATGACTTGCAAGCTAAAGTGATCATAAAGCCAAATGATGTTGACTTTAATGAAAATGAATTCCCTTTTAAATCTAGAAATAGTTGGGGGACCAGAACTAAACAAATTTAGGGTTAGAACCTCGAAGAGGTAAGAGAGCACGTGTTGCTAAGGACTATGGGCCAGATTATTTGGTCGATACATTAGAAGAGGATCCAACCAGTATTCAAGAAGCATTGTCTTCTCTAGAGTCTAACAAGACATGGAACTTAGTGGACTTTCCTCCTGGTTGCAAACCAATTGGTTGTAAATGGATTTGAAAAAGAAACTAAAACCTGATGGCACTGTTGATAAATACAAGGCTCGCCTTATAGCCAAAGGTTTTAGACAAAGAGAGAATATAGACTTCTTCGACACATATTCACCTATTACAAGAATTACATTCATAAGGGTACTAATTTCATAAACGCCTTATAATTTAGAAGTACACCAAATGGATGTCAAAACTGCTTTTAAATGGTGAATTAGAAGAAGAAATCTATATGGAACAACCTGAAGGTTTTGTAGTTCATGGGAAAGAACACAAGGTCTGTAAGTTGGATAAGTCTCTGTATGGTCTCAAACAAGCTCCTAAACAATGGCATCAGAGGTTTGAACTTTTTAATTATATCGAATGGGTTTAAAGTGAATGAAAGTGACAAGTGCATTTATTATAAAATCGAGAATGACATTTGCACTATCATATGTCTCCATGTAGACGACTTACTCATATTTGGATCAAACAATCATGCCGTAAATAAAGTGAAATCACTGTTATGTAACAACTTTGATATGAAAGACCTCAAAGAAGCAAGTGTAATACTTGGTATTATGATTACGAGGTCTGAGAAAGGAATTTCTTTGGATCAATCTCATTATATTGAGAAGATCATAAAGAAATACAATTATTTTGATTGTAAACTTGCATGTTCACCATACGATCCGAGTGTCAAGCTTTTTAAGAATACTAATGATAGTGTAAGACAAACGGAATACACGAGTATCATTGTCAGCCTAAGGTATGCCACTAACTGTACTAGACCAGACATTGCCTATGTTGTGGGATTATCATGCAGGTTTACTAGTCGTCCTATTATAGAGCATTGACACGCTATACTTAAAAGGACCATGAATCTTAGATTACATTATCAGAGATTTCCAGCTATACTTGAAGGGTACAGTGATGCTGATTGGAATACTCTATCAGATGATTCCAAAGCAACTATTGGCTATATATTTAGAATAGTTGGTGGTGTTGTATCTTGGAAATCTAAGGAATAGACCATATAGGCTCAGTCCACTATGGAATCTGAAATGATAGCACTAGCAACCGCTAGTGAAGAAGCTAGTTGGTTGAGATGCATAATAGTAGAGATTCCCATATGGTTAAAACCGATGCCAGCTGTGTTGATCCACTAAGATAGTACCACAACGTACATGCAAAAATAGAGAACCATTATTATAACGGTAAAAGACAACAAATATGTCGTAAGCACAGCACTGTGAGAGAATGTATTGTAGAAATAAAAATCTCTTTCCATGTTTTGATGATACAAACTTAAGTAATGAGTTAAGCTTTCTAATCTTATTATGATTTAACAAGTTTTCAATCAAGTGTGTTAAAGAACAGGGAATAAGTTTCATAGCAAAATTCTTGGCCTTACAAAATAAACCAAGTGGTTTTCAAAGATAAAATGTGCCAAAAGAAGGTTACCTACAAAAGGGTACCTTACAGAAGGTTGAATACGAAAGGTTAAACCATCGGAAGGTTGGATCGCAGCTTAAAAGATAAAGTAACCTTCTTGAGTAAGGTTGACCGAAAGTCAAGCGAAGGTTGACTAAAAGTCAACACAAGGTTGACCAATAGTCAACGAAAGTTTGATTGAAGTCAACAGAAGGTTGAATTACTTCTTAAAGAGGCTCAGAAGGTTAAGTGTTCAAGAAGGTTAAAAGAGGATTGAAGATTTCAAGTTTCGCTTTACTGGTAACATATTCATATTCAAATCTTAATCAAATGCATCAAATGAAGTTTCAAGGAATTTAAGTTTCGTAAATATTATCTTATATGATAAAGAACTCCTTGATTTTTGTTTGTAAATTAAAAGCATGTTTGTTCATGATAAAGGAGCTTCAGAAGCTTCAAAATAAAGCATGTAAATGATTGTGTAGTACATGAATAGGAACTGAATTGACAGGAATGATGTAAAGTGCTGACATGAAATGATGTTAGCACAAGACAAAGCAAAAATGTTGCTTCAGAAGGTTGAAGACTACTACCTAAAGTTCAAAATTCATCATTACCTACCTACAAAGCTACAACAACTTCCAACGGCTCTTTCCTTCTTCCCAACACCATATATTTGATTCAAAGTCTATATAGAGGTCGCTCTACTCAAATGAAAATCATGAGTTGATATTGGAACCTTCAAGTCAAGCTTCTAAACAAAATCCAACCTTCTCATCCACACTTCAAGTTACTACAAGTTCAGAATTGGGAAATACTATCTTGAGTGTGTGCTTGCTTGTTATGCTCTTTGAAACACATTGTATTTATCTATCAACAAGCTCTTAAATCATCCCAAACCCAAACCCTTATCTGTAAGAAATATTGTGTAAGTTTCTCAACAAACTACCTAGTGAGAGGTGAGTGTTGTTGGTGATTCTAGTTGTAAGGTTCTCAACAAACTACCTAGTAAGAGGTGAGTAGTGTTGGTGATCCTAGTTGAAAGGTTCTCAAAGAAACTACCTAGTGAAAAGTAAGTGTTGTTGGTGATCCCGAGGAAATACCTTTAGGAAACTAGAAGAAAGTTTTCTAGTAGGTTGAGACACTTGGTGAAGTAAGTGTAAGTTATCACTTGTCTTTTGTGTGTGATCAAAAGTGAGTGGAGGTGAAAAGACTTTGGCGGTTGAAGCTAAAGCAAGTGTAAATCTATTTGGAGAATAGTGGAAACTCTCACGTGGGCGTGGGGAGAGGAGTAGCCACAGTTTGGTGAACCTCTATAACTCTACTGTGTTATTTTCTCGCTTTACTTATCATTTGCTTTAACTGCCTAACAATCACCAAAGTTTTCAAATACTTTAGAAGGTTAAATCCACCAACCTTCAAGTCAAAATCTTAATTTTAAATAAGCTCAACTTTGATCATCTTTTGAAAACTACACTCTTTGTGAAAAGAAAAGACATCTAAAATCATCAAAGTTAATTATCTTTCACTATCACACATTTGCTTGTTGTTTGTGCAACTAACATTCACCCTTCTTCGATATCCAAGTTATCTTGAGAAACCATACGAAAGGTTGCAGGAATTAAAAATTAAAAAGATAGCACAATTCAATCCCCCTTTCTTGTGCAAATTAGTCACTTCAATTGGCATCGAGCTCACCTCTAGGGGGCTGAGCACACTTTGCGATGTGAGAGGAAAGATCCCGGAAGAAGTGATGAGTCATCATTCCAACTCTGTGATGTTCCTTCCTGAAGGAGCTTCAGCAAATAGACCACCAGGATTCACTGGTGAACATTACTATTATTGGAAAGATCAAATGAGATTGTTCCTAGAATCTCAAGACACTGACATTTGGGGAATTGTTGAAGATGGTCCTTTTGAACCTACTACAACTCTTGATGATGGGACCACTCTGACTAAACCAAGAAACACTGACACCAAGATAAACGCATGGTACTTCTAAACTCTAAAGCTAAATTTTATCTAACATGTGCTTTAGGTAGAAGTGAATATGATAAAGTAGCTGGGAAAGAAACTGCCAAAGAAATCTGGGATACATTGAAGACTGCCCATGAAGGAACAGACCAAGTTAAAGAAGCAAAGATCAACCTTCTTATCCATAAATTTGAAACATTCAAAATGGAGGAGCAAGAAACAATTTCTGAAATGTTTAGCAGATTCACAACAATAACAAATGATTTGAACTCTCTGGGAAATACATACTCATATCAAGCCAAAGTGAGAAAACTCCTGAGATGCCTTCCAAAGGTATGGAGACCTAAAGTGACTGCTATCACAGAAGCTAAAGATCTCTCTATTCTCAAAATAGAAGATCTACTTGGATCTCTAAAAGTGCATGAACAAGAAATCATGGATGAACTTCAACCCAAGAAGGTTAAAACTATTGCACTCAAAGCTTCTCAAAAATCTTCACAACCTTCTAAAGCTATGGCACTTAAAGCTCAAGAGGACACTCAAGAAGAAAGTGAAGATGATGAAAGTAACATTGATGATGAGGATGAAATGGCTCTAATCACCAGAAGGTTGAGAAGATGGGCATTTAGAAAGAAAAATAACAGAAGACCCTTCTTCAAGAAAGATCAACCTAAAGGTGAAGGAACCAGCAAAATCGATCCTGTGTGCTATGAATGTAACAAACCTGGACACTTCAGAAATGAATGTCCAAAGTTGAAAGGAAGCAACAGAAAGTTCACACCTAAGAAAAAGGCTCTACTTGCAACATGGGATGACTCAGAAGGAACCAACTCAGACCATGATGAAGAGACTGCAAATTTTTGTCTCATGGCTGACTCTGAGGAACCCTCTCAAATAATTCCTGCATCAAGTATGGAATCAATCAACTCATGCTTCGTAGGAGATACTGACCTAGAAGAGGTAAGCACTTCTAAATCACTAACTTGTGCTTCATGCAAAGATACTGAACATGCTTTTGAAAACCTATTATCTGATTCAAACACTTTAGCCCAAAAATGTGTGATGTTCAAAAATCAACTTTTGAATTCAAAAAGGGAGAATGAAGAGCTTCAAAAACAAAATGAATATTTGATAAGAACAGTTCAAACTCTTCAACATTCTCATTTTAAACTTTCTGAACAACACAAACTTTTGAAAGATAAGGTCTTAGAGCAACCAAACCTTATACACTCTGATCTTGAAAAACAAAATAACCTTCTCAAAGAAAAAGTGTCTGTTTTAACTAAAGAATTAGCTATGTCTATACTGAAATACTTTTGAGCTACCTATAGAAAAACAAACCGAGAAGAATCATAGGACTAGAAAGCCTAAGACAAAGTGCACATATTGTAAACATTTTGATCATGATATTTCGTATGTTATAAAATGAAAAGAAGCTTCTACAGAAGAAAACTAACCATGAAGGACCCAAAAGATATTGGGTACCTAAATCATTACTAACATCTCAAAACAGAATGCCTCTTAGCATCCAAGAAAAAGTCATGGTTCTTAGGCAAGTGGATGTTCGAGGCACATGACAGGGAAAGAGATAAATTTCTCTCAATGGAGAGAATAGATGGAGGCTATGTCATCTTTGGCAATGATGATAAAGCTTGCATCAAAGGTATAGGTACTATAGGTAATTCTAAATCCCCTAAAATTAAGAATGTTCAATATGTAGAAGGTTTAAAGCATAACTTGTTAAGTATTAGTCAACTATGTGATAGTGGTCATAAAGTTTCTTTCAAATCGACAAATGTTTTATTAAAGAAATCTCCTCCGTAAGGTCTTGTTTCTTCGCATCTAGAAATAAAAATCTATATAGCCTATGTCTTGATGAACTTTCTCAAGAAACTTGTCTTATGTCTTATGAAAATGACAAATGGATTTGGCATAGAAGAACTGGTCACATAAGCATGCAAACCATTTCAAAGCTTTCCAAAAAGGAACTAGTCGAGGACTACCAAAAATCAATTTTGAAAAGATAGAGTGTGTGAAGCATGTGTTCATGGTAAACATGTCAAATCAAGTTTTAAACCTAAAAACATGATCACATCCCAAAGATCACTAGAATCTTCACATAGACTTATTTGGTCCTACCAAAACTGCTAGCCTCAATGGAAAAGATATGGTTTTGTAATTGTAGATGATTTCTCTAGATTCACATGGGTGCTATTCTTGAAAAACAAAGATGAAGCTTTTGAAGCATTCAAAGTGTTTCTAAAGAAAGTTCAAAATGAAAAAGGAACAAATGTTATTTCTGTAAGAAGTGATCATGGGGGAGAATTTGAAAACTTCTCTTTTCAAAACTTTTTTGATGAAAATGGAATTACTCACAATTTCTCTTGTCCTAGAACTCCACAACAAAATGGAGTTGTAGAAAGGAAAAATAGAACTTTGCAAGAAATGGCAAGAACACTTTTAGAAGATTCAAAAATTGAAAAATATTTTTGGGCGTGTCAGTAAACACAACCTGCTATATTTTGAATAGAGTTTCCATTAGAAAAATTGTTGAGAAAACCCCCTATGAAATTTGGAAAAATAGAAAACCAACCATTGCATACTTTCGTGTATTTGGTTGTACTTGTTTCATTTTGAATAACAAAGACAATCTAGGAAAATTTGATTCTAAATCAGACAAAGGAATTTTTCTGGGATATTCAACATCATCAAAGGCTTATAGAGTATATAACCTTAGGACTCAAACTGTAGAGGAAAGCATGCATATTGTATTTAATGAAACTAACAGTTCAAATGAAGTAATTGATGTTGATGAGACCAATCAGAACAAAGAAGAAGGTACAGAACATGAAAACAGGTTGGAGAAGGATGAACCAGAAGCTTCTGTTCAACCTTCTCAACAATCAAATGAAGCTACTCAAGCTTCTGATGAACCTTCTCAATTACCAAGAAGCTGGAGAATGGTGGTACATCATCCACAAGATCAAATTATTGGTAGCACTTCAGATCCTGTTATAACTAGAACGTCATTTAGAGACAATGCTGCTGGAATGGCCTTAATCTCTGAAATAGAACCTAAGTCAATCAATGAGGCCATACAAGATCAATCATGGATAGAAGCAATGACTGAAGAACTCTCTCAATTTGAAAAGAATGAGGTATGGAACTTAGTGATACCTCCAAAAATCGATCTATTATAGGAACCAAATGGGGTGTTGAAACAAGCTAGATGAAAATGGTAAGGTGGTGAGAAACAAGGCAAGACTTGTTGCTCAAGGGTATAACCAACAGGAAGGTATTGACTATGATGAAACTTTTGCTCCTGTAGCAAGGTTAGAAGCTATTAGAATCTTACTTGCATTTCTTTGCACACAAAAATTTCAAATTATTTCAAATGGATGTTAAAAGTGCTTTTCTAAATGGCTTTTTAAATGAAGAAGTTTATGTCAATCAACCTCCTGGTTTTGTTGATCAAAAGAAACCAAACCATGTTTTTAAACTCACCAAAGCTCTATATGGGCTTAAGCAAGCTCCTAGAGCTTGGTATGAAAGGTTAAGTAACTTCTTGATCAAAAACAAATTTACAAGAGGAAAAATTGATACTACATTATTTAAGAAAACTCTTGATAAAGATTTGTTGATTGTTCAAATTTATGTTGATGATATCATTTTTGGATCAACAAATGAAAAATTATGCAAAGATTTTGGGAAACTTATGAAAAGTGAATTTGAAATGAGTATGATGGGAGAATTAAGTTTCTTTCTAGGACTTCAAATTAAACAACTTGATGAAGGTATCTTTATTAGTCAAGAAAAATACATCAAAGATCTTCTCAAGAAATATAAGATGAATGAAGCTAAAGCCATGGCAACTCCTATGCATCCTTCTGTACAAATTGAGAATGATGAAGAAGGAAAACCAATTTCTAAAAAAGAATACAGGGGTATGATAGGTTCACTGTTATATTTAACTGCTAGTAGACCTGACATTGTGTTTTCAGTTGGCCTATGTGCTAGATTTCAAGTTTCTCCAAAAGAATCTCATCTCACTGCAGTCAAAAGAATATTCAGATACTTAGTGGGAACAACCAATCTTGGTCTATGGTATAAAAAGAATACTCATTTTGACCTAATTAGCTACTGTGATGCTGACTATGCCGGTGATAGAATTGACAGAAAAAGTACTAGTGGATCATGTCAAATTTTGGGGAATCCTTAATCTCTTGGTCTTGTAGAAAATGAATTCAATTGCATTATCAACTCATCAAGCGAATATGTATCTGCTGCTGGGTTGTTGTTCACAAATTCTATGGATTAAGAATCAATTGGAGGACTACTCTATAAGGTACACATGCACTCCCATTTATTGTGATAATACTAGTGCTATTAATTTATCAAAAATCCCATCCAACACTCTCTAGGTCTAAACACATTGATATTAAACATCATTTTATCGGAGATCATGTTCAAAAGAAGGATGTGGAACTTATTTTTATTGACACCAAGCATCAATTAGCTCGATATATTTACTAAGCCTTTGTTAGAAGAAAGTTTTAATTTTATTAAAAGGCTTTGCACATTTTAAAATGTCCTTAGGAGAAAAATATGTCAAAAACCCCAACCTTCAAGTCTTTAGAAGGTTCGCTTGAAAGAATCAAATTCGTAAGGTTGAATTTGAGAAGGATAAATTAAAGTCAACATTGGGGGACGGTTATTAAAGCAACTAAAAAGCGTCTTCTATGACAGTTATGTCTTGTCATAACTGCAACCATCAAGTCACAACGGCTAGTCTCTATCTATCTCTCTCTCTCTCTCTTTCACGCACGCCAATCCAACTAAACACATTCTCTCTCAAACCGACTCTCTTCTTCTCTTCCTTCCTTCTTCGCGAAAAATCCTTCTTTTCTCCAAAAATGGTGAGAACAAAAATTCCATGTGTGAAGAAAGCCAAGCCTCCCACAACCCATGATCTTCCACCGCATTATTGAGTGCTTCTAAACCTCCTCCCACTCAGATTAAGGCTCCATCTGAACAAAGATCTTCCAAATCTTCACCCACTCCCTCTCGAAGATCAACTAGAATCAAAACCACTTCTTTCAAAGAAATACAGGGTCCTGGAACATGGAAGAGTCAACCTATCACCCTCGATGATGATGACTCTACTCTGTCTGAAATGATGGCAGAATCGAAAATGGAACTGAAAAGGAAAGCATCTCTTCAACCACAATCTTCTTCCAAAAGGCCAAAATTTAAGATTAAGTTTGGAGGAAGTAAAGGAAAAGAAAATATTGATGAAGAACGAAAACTTGAAGTTGAAGAACAAGCCCTGCCTGTACAAGTATTTGATAAGGAAAAATGGGGCAAAAGGAATGTTCTCATTGGGAGAATTTATCTGTTGGAAGAACTTAAAGCTTCTGGTTGGAATCTACAGGAACACATTGAGTATCAAGGTTGGCAAAACATTTTGTCCCAAGGGGAAACTATTTATCCCAACCTTATAAAAGAATTCTATGGATACATGAATGTGAGTGAAACCAAATCCTCTTTTACTACTCAAGTAAAAGGAACCACCATTAATGGTAACACCAACCATAATAGCTAATGCCCGAAAATTCCCGAGAATGAAGTATGTTTGTATGGGAAAGATTGGTATGATCAAACCGGTTACACAGAGGAAGTTACAAGCTTCGATGAAGAATCCTAGTGAAAAGCTTAAATCATCAAGACTAAAGGAAGAAGCACGTATCATGCACAATATGGTAGTCCACTCTCTAATTCCTAGAGCGGGAAGTTTTGAGCGAGTAAAACCTATTGATCTACTCTTAGTCTATCACATGATCACTAGAAATAAGATTAACCTTCCATACATTATCTTTCATTATATGATAGACATGTGCAAAACCATTAGGCGATCTCATCCCTACCCTATGGTATGTTCCTCGACCAAATTATTCAGATTTAAGAAAATCTCTCGTGTCTAGGGAAGAATCAATACATGAAAAAACAACCTTCGGTCCAAGAGTGCTAAACAGATGGGATCAAAACCTTTTAGCAAGAAAATAGAAATATTTCCAGAACAAAACTTGTTCATGATGAACCTATCCTAGAACCAAGTCCCGATAAAAACACACCTCTGTCACAACTCCTCGGGGAGCCACTAGAATCGAATGCATTATCGAATCGAACCCATAAATTTAGCCCCACCAAAATCCACATTTGAAAATTTAGTTGAATCGTAACCATCTCAAGAATGGAGAGAAATTTTTGAAAGTACCTTAAACTTGAATGACACTCCAATTGAAAAAGACCAACTCAACCAATGGAAGAAGAAGCTTCGATGAAAACCTCAAAGACGCACCTAGGAAAGTCTTTGAAACACGAGAATCAAGCTTCAAACTATCCCTTCGCTATAGAATCTCTACCTTCCGATGAGAGAGCCATCTATTACCCATTCTCTCGAGTGAGTCATTTGTCTCGCCATATACCACCTCTTATGAGGTCTAGCTCGGGGGAGCTAAAAGAAAATCAATCCCAAGTGAATGAGGAACAGAAAAATGAACAAACACAACCACTATCTCCTATCACTCAAGCTGTTCATGAGGTAATTAGGGATATTGAAGACCAAGCTACACCTGAAAACCCTCAGAATCAAGCCACTAGCCCTGAAATCATAGCTTCTATTGCTCTCACTGAATTACTCCACACTCCTGATCCCTCAATTGGTCCAAATACACAATCAACTCCTGCTCCTCTTCATCATGACATTCAAGGATCTACTGAACAAATAGCAAATTTATTTTCCAAATGGCGTGAAAATCCTAGAACTTCACCTGGTAATACTCTTGCTTCTGAAAACATTCACAGATTCATGTTCTATCCTATGTATGACTCTTCTGCACCAAAGGTACCTGAAGGTTCAGGACCTTCTAAACTACCTTCTGATCTGCCAAAACAATTTGGATCTCTAGGATCCTTTTGTCAAACTATGAATGCACCTCTATCATCATCGAGACAAGGCACTGGTAGCAAAGAAACCTTCGAGAAAACAAGGAAGATTCATTCACCTATGCAGACAAGAAGGAAGTATTGGAGGCAATGAAGAAGATGAGAGCACACCATGAGAAACAAATGAAGAAGATGAGGTGCAGAGAACAACAAACTTCGATGAGCATTGGAATTCTTCAAAGAGGAAAATAGGTTGAAAGCCCACGTAAACTATGCCTACCAACAATGGGTGATGGAGAACATAGTACCTACTATGGTTCCTAATGTTGCGCCTCGACTTCCTCCTCCTCAACCCTTCCAAGACATTCCTCAACCCGCCTCATCCTCAAATTCTTGAGATGATTCCTCTCCAACAAAGTAGCAAGCTAATTTCCTTTCTTCCCTCCTTTTTTTTTGTTGACAAAGGGGAGAATGGAGATTATTAGCTACTTAGTTTATAAGTGATATATTTTGGGGTTTCTGTTGACATTTTAATTATCTTTTGGACATATTTAATTTGTGTTATGGTATGGTTTGTAATTGATAATTATCAGAACTATGTATGTTTAACGTCTTGCGCATGATTCTTTGCATTTATCATATGATAATTATCCTTTTGCTATGCATGTGTTAAATTTATTTCCACCGATCAAGAAATGTCTATGCTGAGCAAAATGAGAAAACTTAAAACATACTCTCAAGTTTGTCATCACCAAAAAGGGGGAGATTGTAGAAATAAAAATCTCTTTCCATGTTTTGATGATACAAACTTAAGTAATGAGTTAAGCTTTCTAATCTTATTATGATTTAACAAGTTTTCAATCAAGTGTGTTAAAGAACAGGGAATAAGTTTCATAGCAAAATTCTTGGCCTTACAAAATAAACCAAGTGGTTTTCAAAGATAAAATGTGCCAAAAGAAGGTTACCTACAAAAGGGTACCTTACGAAGGTTGAAAATGTAAGGTTAAACCATCGGAAGGTTGATCGCAGAAGCTTAAAAGATAAAGTAACCTTTCTTGGTATAGGTTGACTGAAAGTCAAGCGTAAGGTTGACTAAAAGTCAACACAAGGTTGACCAATAGTCAACGAAAGTTTGATTGAAGTCAACGTAAGGTTGAATTACTTCTTAAAGAGGCTCGTAAGGTTAAGTGTTCAAGAAGGTTAAAAGAGGATTGAAGATTTCAAGTTTCGCTTTAGGGTAACATATTCATATTCAAATCTTAATCAATGCATCAAATGAAGTTTCAAGGAATTTAAGTTTCGAAATATTATCTTATATGATAAAGAACTCCTTGATTTTTGTTTGTAAATTAAAAGCATGTTTGTTCATGATAAAGGAGCTTCAGAAGCTTCAAAATAAAGCATGTAAATGATTGTGTAGTACATGAATAGGAACTGAATTGACAGGAATGATGTAAAGTGCTGACATGAAATGATGTTAGCACAAGACAAAGCAAAAATGTTGCTTGTAAGGTTGAAGACTACTACCTAAAGTTCAAAATTCATCATTACCTACCTACAAAGCTACAACAACTTTCAACGGCTCTTTCCTTCTTCCCAACAGCCATATTTCAGATTCAAAGTCTATATAGAGGGCTGCTCTACTCAAATGAAAATCATGAGTTGATATTGGAACCTTCAAGTCAAGCTTCTAAACAAAATCCAACCTTCTCATCCACACTTCAAGTTACTACAAGTTCAGAATTGGGAAATACTATCTTGAGTGTGTGCTTGCTTGTTATGCTCTTTGAAACACATTGTATTTATCTATCAACAAGCTCTTAAATCATCCCAAACCCAAACCCCTTACTGTAAGAAATATTGTGTAAGTTTCTCAACAAACTACCTAGTGAGAGGTGAGTGTTGTTGGTGATTCTAGTTGTAAGGTTCTCAACAAACTACCTAGTAAGAGGTGAGTAGTGTTGGTGATCCTAGTTGAAAGGTTCTCAGCAAACTACCTAGTGAAAAGTAAGTGTTGTTGGTGATCCTGAGGAAATACCTTTAGGAAACTAGAAGAAAGTTTTCTAGTAGGTTGAGACAGCTTGGTGAAGCTGTGTAAGTTATCACTTGTCTTTTGTGTGTGATCAAAAGTGAGTGGAGGTGAAAAGTCTTTGGCAGTTGAAGCTAAAGCAAGTGTAAATCTATTTGGAGAATAGTGGAAACTCTCACGTGGACGTGGGGAGAGGAGTAGCCACAGTTTGGTGAACCTCTATAACTCTACTGTGTTATTTTCTGCTTTACTTATCATTTGCTTTAACTGTCTAACAATCACCAAAGTTTTCAAATACTTTAGAAGGTTAAATCCACCAACCTTCTGAAGTCAAAATCTTAATTTTAAATAAGCTCAACTTTGATCATCTTTTGAAAACTACACTCTTTGTGAAAAGAAAAGACATCTAAAATCATCAAAGTTAATTATCTTTCACTACTGTCACATTTGCTTGTTGTTTGTGCAACTAACATTCAACCTTCTGATATCCAAGTTATCTTGAGAAACCATACAGAAGGTTACAGGAATTAAAAATTAAAAAGATAGCACAATTCAATCCCCCCCTTTCTTGTGCAAATTAGTCACTTCATGTATCTCAAAAGGAGCTGTGAGCGTGGATTATGTAGGCACTGACATTAACTTAGTTGATCCTTTGACGAAAGGATTAGCTAGGGAGAAAGTCCATAATACATCTCAAAGGATGTGACTACTGCCATTAGAATCCTGAGTCACTCACGATGGTAACCCGACCTAAAAGACTGGAGATCCCAAGAATTAGGTTCAATGGGCAACAACAAGTTGTGAAGTGATACGAGATTAACATGCTATAATAAGTAAAGAAGCATGATTCCTAAAGCGACATAAGGTTGAAGTAATAGAAACTCTTAATGAGATCTATACTCTGTGTGGAGTGGAGTACCTAGCTACAGGAGTACTCTTGATAGACTCACCTTTGTGAATGTGGAAGTGGGGCCTCTTCATATGAAATTGTTGGCGGGATTCCTAGAGCGTTCACTAAACTGGGATAGACGTGCAGGGCCATAAAAGCACATGCTTATAAGAATACACCCATGGAAAACGTTGTGTGTGGTTTTGATGTTAGAGATAGAGTTCAAGACTACGAGTCACTCTTGTTGAATCTAAATCCTAACCGCTATGCAAAGGTTCAAGTGGTAAGACACCTCTTTTATGCACAATATTATGGAAGCGTTTGATGCTATTTCTAAAACTTATTTTAAAATTCAAGTAGGGGATTGCTGGAACTTTGAAGTTGTGTGAATTGAAAAAGTCCCACATTGGATAGTGTTGTGAAAGAATCCTCTTGATTCATTAACTTGATCAATTTGGTTATGTAAATTGAGAGAGAGAAAGAGAAAAGAAGTTGAGAGAATTATTGGAAATTGAATGTATTATTCATCGTGTTAATTCTATTCTATACACATGACTATATATAGGTACATTAGAGATGTTGTACAATCAGTTACAAGTTGTAACTGCACTAACTACCTATAACAAAAAACACTTAACAGAATTAACATCACCACAAGTGTTGTGACAGGTGCTAACAGCACCATAGTGCTGCAGCACTACACTACAACACTAACACCAATACACAGAACTAAGTACTACCTAAGCCGTAAACTCTACAATTCTCCACCTTGGCTTAGCTTTAGACTGTGCCAATTCCCAAAATTCCAAGGCAATGTTGAAATTTCCTCCCAGGAAGTGACTTGGTCATCATATTTGCAGGGTTGTCTTCAGTACCAATCTTCTCTAGGCTCACCTCTCCTTTTGCAATGATTTCCCTTACAAAATGCAGCCTCACATCAATGTGTTTAATCCTCTCATGGTACACCTGGTTCGTAGCCAAATGAATGCCCCTTTGACTATCACAAAACACCTTAGATTTTCCTCCCAAATGCAAAGCCATGGCCTTCTTCCATATAGCTTCCTTAATAGCTTCTGTGACTGCCATAAATTCAACTTCAGTTGTAGATAATGACACCACATGCTATAAGTTACATTTCCAGCTAACTGTGTTCCCACAAAACTTGAAAACAAAACCAAATAGAGACCTTCTAGTGTCTAGGCATCCAGCATTATCTAAGTCAACAAATCTCATGACACCGTGAGATCTTCACGGATGTCTCTCTGAAAATGCAAAATCCTACATTAGTTGTCTGCGACTCATCCCAGTAATCTCTTCGACTTATTTTTAAAAACCAGTGTTGTTTGATGAAAGTTCTGGCTAAGGAATTTAAGTGTGTCCATTGTGACCCACCTCTCTTTCCTAGAACCTACTCGGATTAACAAGCTTATATTTTATACTCCCTCCGGTCTCTTTTATAACCAAAATTAACTAGCTTCACGGTGATTAAGAAAATTAGTTAAGTGCAATTGATTGTCTAGTTTTGATACAAAAAGTTAACTAAATTTACTAGATTTACCTTTTTGATATTTAATGAAAAGAACATTTTGTATGACTTTATGGTCAACCACCTAATTAAATGAGGGGCATAGATGAAACAATAGCATTAAATATAGTAAAAGTAGTTAACTTTTGCTTATAAAAGAGACCAAAGGGAGTATGTATGTTGTGTGCAAAATAAAAAACAATGATTAGTGGTGCAAGGTTAAAGAGTGTCTTCATGTATCATTCTAGTCAAGGGTTCGATTCCCAAGAGGTACATTTTTATTTTGGCACTTTCAACTAAATAAAATTAGATACGCACTCCAACCGGTAGGCTCACAAGTCACAACATACATATTTGGCAGAAAAATGTTGGTTATAGCGAAAGATGTATTCGCACGGCTTCCCCATGTATTGTTATTGGTGGGTCAACTTACCATTTTCTTTATATGTTGACTCTACAACTCTATATGTTGCTCGGGGTTAACTGCGTGTCCGTTCGTGATTTCCACGAAGAAAATCTCTCGCAGTATATATAGCATTACTCAATTTGGCCAGCTGGACCGGGTTTTAAAACACTACCTGGATGATAGACGAGAGCCCCAATTTTTATTTTTTTTAAAATAATACTTGAAAGATTATCTTAATTGTGCATGCATGTCGTATATAATAACAAAATCAATTCAGTAATTCATCATTGCCATTTGTGCATGCCGTGACACTTTAATTTCCTATCTTCAAGAGTCTAATTATAATATCTTTATATATTGTTTTCATTCCCCTTTGAAGAATATCTCTAACCTAATCGCATATAACTTTTTAAGCCTAATAGCAGTTCTAATTATGTAATTCTCAAATGTAAAACAGAAGCTTATACTTCAACTCTTGAAAAGTTATGAGATGGAAAATTAGGAAGATTTTGTATTATAGGCACAAAACCAAGCAAGTTTAAAAAGTGTTCCGGGGTGTATCAGCAATTACAAGAGCTTCCAATAGCAATTAGGCCGTCGGCCCACCCATCGTAACCGGCCCAAGCATGCTGCTTGGAGCGCAATTCTCGCAACCGGCCGAAAACTTCGCAAAACGGTCGGACCTCACAGTATATATACGCCATTCGCACATGGCATCAGGTACGTTCTCTTACCTTGTGTTATCTGTCCGAGCGACCCCTTACTTGATCGTCGGAGTGTCTTTGCAGGTAACACCCGAGGTGCTCAGCGTGAAGCCTAGACCAGTCCTTTCTCCCATTCAACGACCGGCCCAGTCAACAGACAACAATTTCAACACTTCATTGGTCAAGGTACGATCAATTGGCGACCACAGTGGGAGGCCCGAGCGCTATCCTACTCCATTCATGGCTCCGTGTGACCGGCCCCGCACGCGGCCCTCATCTCGCTCAACCCCTCCGGCAACACCTCAACAAAGAAACCCCTGAAGGCGTAGCGATAACGATTCATGAATCTCAAGGGAATCCGCGACAAGAACCCTCGGTGCAGGGTCGCGGACCGATCTTGGAGCAGGTACAACCGTACGCTCCACCCCAACTACCGCCCGAGCTAATGGAGGCAGGCATTGAAGAGCCATTGCCCGAGCATGTCACTCAGGCCGACTCAAACTCGACCTGCCCTAGACCCTCGAGCGAGAGAATAGGAACGTCGCCCTTAG
This sequence comes from Oxytropis ochrocephala, assembly GCA_020916435.1. Classification (NCBI taxonomy): domain Eukaryota; kingdom Viridiplantae; phylum Streptophyta; class Magnoliopsida; order Fabales; family Fabaceae; genus Oxytropis; species Oxytropis ochrocephala. The sequence goes on from CM037089.1 coordinate 42,124,354, forward strand.
TAAGATCCAGGTTCCGATCATCAAACTTGGCCCGCTTAGGAGAGCGATCATCGTGGGGAGGGGGCGATCGGGGCTTGGTAGCGGGCTTCTTCCCTTGGTTTTTGGGAGTTTGAGGCACTCTCGACGACCCTTCCACGTCGACCACGTTTCGTGGCGGCGGCCTGAAGGCGCTACCCTTAGGGGGATTCAGAACTGATTCGATCACGGCCCATGACTTACCGGCCATTCTTTCTGCAAAACAACGAGTTAAGAGTTAGAAGAAAAGATCGACAGCATAAATATAAAGGCAAAGTTTAAAAGCGAACCAATCTCGGCCTCCAGAGCCCGGCCCATGAGCAAGACGAAGGGACGGCAAGGTATGTCGCCCTTAGGGTCTGTGGGCAGCATGCCCGCCAAAGTTTTGATCATCTCCAGAGACTCCACGTCGGCCGCATCCAAATCCTTAAAAGAATAAATATAGTCACCGGGCCTCCTGAAGAAGTGGGCCTCGTTCCACATGATTGGAAAATAAGGGGGACCGAGCATTCCGTCGGGTTGGACTTCGATATGGCTTTGCCGGCCCTTTGGTCGAACGATCCGTAGTAGTGGCTCTTCCAGTGTCGCTCCCAACGACTCTTGAAACGCCTTAAAATAATCTGTCTTTGAGTTTTTGGGCTTTGAAGGACACTTTCTCCCTCTTTTCCTTGTTGGCTTTTTCCACTAAGCCACCACTCGAAGATAGCAAAAGAGCATGATCGACACCACCACCAAGTTTGGTTAAAAGAACTTCAAAGGTTTTCAAAACGCCCATGCGCTTGGATGAGTTGAGAGAGGCGACCGATGTGACGGAGAACGTCGCGTTGAAATTCGGTGAAGGGTGGCACGATATTCATCCTCTCGAACACGATCCGATGCATCGTTAACTTGAGGTTATCAGAATAAGTTGCAATATCCTCCCGCCTTTCATGCCCCTTGCTCTCCAACCCGGTAGATGGTGGAAGGAAGTTTGTAGAACGGGCAGCGCCCAATGGCCGACCGTGATAATGCTCCTATTTGAACGGCGGGGTGTCCGACACCCGTGACATGTCGAACGATCCCGCCTACGCCAGCCGACGCCTGGGCGTCTTACGCACCTCGTTCGCTCCTCCTTCATTATTTACCTCCCGACCGGAGGAACTAGCTGCAGGCTGAACAACTTCCTCATTAATCGCTTCACTTCGGCGGCTCGACCTCGACCATCTCCTCGGCCGCGGCCTGGACGACACTCTGCACTTCGTCATCCTCTATGACCACCACTTCATCCCCTCCTGCGCGAGATATGACATTCTCCGGTGGTGGAGGATCACACGACCGAACGTTAGAATGAGCAGACTTGGGGTCAGAGCTTCCCAAGCTAACTGACCGCTAGCTGGAAGAGCTAGAAGAGCTCGAGCTCGAGCTGCTCGAAGAATCAGAACTTTTGTCGCCCGAAGACGACTTAGGTTCTTCTTCGTGGGAATTAGCCTCGGACGGCCTCGACATGTAGCTAGCAAAGGATTGGGGCGGCCTCGAATACGAGCGCCTTTTTCGTCCGCGTCATACACGCACACTGCGATAAGGGGATCGGTCGGTCGGTCGAGCAGCAAGACTTTCGTGAGAGAGGGCGACTTGGTCGTCCCTGCACTGACGACACCCCTATCACAAGGCGTGGAACAATATATTCGAGGAAAAAGCTGCAGGAAGTTAAAGAATAAGAGCGTAGATCGGTTCATACCTTAAAAATGCTTTGGGAATCGGCCGCGAAAGCAAATACGAGTAATACTGGCGATTCTTGCGATCGATGCGGTCGGCGGATAAGTCGGTCATTGGCGCGAGCAATTCGTGAAAGTGTGAGGAATAGTCTCCACTGAAGGGGTATTTATAGTGCAGACCCAAGGCACGTAAGGGACCGGGAGACGAAACGTCGCAACGTTTCATCTTCTCCTTAAAAGTTGTCGTTAAACAACCTCGGGAACACCAAACGTCGTGTCATAAATGTCAGCAAAAGCCAACCGTCGTGTCAGCACGGCTGACGGTTGCCAAGCGGTCGAGACCGCCCCATCAAAGGCGAGCGTCAGAATGACAACCCCTGGGGGCAGCGATTCAAGCCTCAGCCTGCTCTTAAGCGACCTAGGCTTGGGGGCAATCGCTTAAAGGTGTGTAAAGGCAATTACAAGAGCTTCCAATAGCAATTGGGCCGCGGCCCACCCATCATCGAATCGCCCAAGCATGCTGCTTGGAGCGCAATTCTCGCAACCGGCCGAAAACTTCGCAAAACGGTCGGACCTCACAGTATATATACGCCATTCGCACATGGCATCAGGTACGTTCTCTTACCTTGTGTTATCTGCCCGAGCGACCCCTTACTTGATCGTCGGAGTGTCTTTGCAGGTAACACCCGAGGTGCTCAGCGTGAAGCCTAGACCGGTCCTTTCTCCCATTCAACGACCAGCCCAGTCAACAGACAACAATTTCAACACTTCATTGGTCAATGTACGATCAAAAAGGAATTACTGTCAATGTAGTTACCAGAAACAACATCATATAGAGAATTTCAGACATGACACCGTTATTTCCAAATCTTGCAAATATGGGAAATTTGAAATTTTAAGGAGTAGATAGATTGCATAACATAAATTATTTTCAATTTTGATAAATTACATGATGTTAATAAGCCTGTTTTTCAGCTGACACACATTCAATTCAATGTCACAAAAGCAGGTAAGCATTATTAATAGTGGCCACATGCATGAAGGTCCTTTTTTCCATTCAATACTGTCCATTGTAGTAGTTGATTGTTTAGCTTCATTATTTACAAGATCATTTATGAGTGGTTACGGTAAAGAGAAAAGGGAGGACAGCTGCTATAGTACTCTATACTCTCTCTCTCTCTCTCTCTCTCTCTCACTCTGCTGTTTTTGTTTTGGTTTTCTGCATAATAAACTTGAATGGCATATCCTCTTCCGGAGTGTGGATGGTAGCTGCTACAGATTGGAGAAAGGGAAATATTGTTCATCTGAATTCAGCATCGATCTGCTGAAACAAGGTTATTCAGTGTTTCCTTTTACTTTTCTTATGCAAATATTTTCTGTCTGAATATCATTCCCATTTTTGGTCTGCACTCCCCCAGCAGTCTACATGAACATATAATATAATATAATATAATATCAAACAAACTAACTACATATTTAATCAACTGAAAAACTTCCAAATCACAGACAAAACTAACATATTACATAAACAGCAAGTAGCTAACTAAACTTATCTTTGTTTATTTTGATCCCCATACCCTGTATTTGATGCTCATAAAACTTAGAGCTTAATTTTATTAATATGTCTATTTGAAGCTATAGTAAACATTCATGTATGCCTAACTTTGACTTATTGAAATTGATTCAGATGGTGAGTTTGTTGACTGATTTGGTGAAGACGTATGTGGAGAAATTGATAAATGGGGCAATAGCTGAAACACACTATGTATGTTGCTTCACATGCATTGCTAAAGAATTCGAAGATAAAAAGCGATGGTTGAAAGCAGAAATGAGTGATGTGGAGCAAGATGCTGAAGTGGCACGCCGGGGAGGTAAAAATATTCGAGCTAAAGCTCGACACTGGGAAAAGGAAGCTAATGAGCTCATTCAAAAAGACACCAAAACAAGAAAGCAATGTTTTTTTGGATTTTGTCCTGATTGCATATGGCGATACAAAAGAGGAAAGGAGCTGACAAATAAGTTAAAGGAGGTGGAACAATTGGTGGAAAAGAGAGAGAAACTTGGAACTATTGAACTCCCTAGTCATCTTCCAGGTATTGAAAGCTATTCATCTCAAGATTACATTTCTTTGAAGAGCAGAGAGTTAAAGTACAAAGAGCTTTTGGAAGCTCTGAAAGATGAAAACAAATTTATAACTGGATTGCATGGTATGGGGGGCACCGGCAAAACTACGTTGGCCAAAGAAGTGGGTAAAGAACTAAAGCAATCTGAAAAGTTCTCTCATGTCATCATTACAACGGTGTCATATACTCCCAATATAAAGAAGATTCAAGATGATATTGCTGGGCCCTTAGGATTAGAATTTGGGGATTGTAATGAATCAGACCGATCCAAAATGTTATGGATTAGACTAACCGACGGTGAGAAAAATCTTGTGATACTCGATGATGTGTGGGACTGGAACCCACCTCTTGATTTCGATTCAATTGGGATTCCGAAAAAGGACAATTGCAAAGGCTGCAGAGTTCTTGTAACCACACGTAATAACCGAGTATTAAGCAAAATGGGTTGTGATAAGGTAATAAAACTGGAGCTCTTATCTAAAGAAGATGCATGGATCCTGTTCAAAAGGTACTCCAGTATAAGCAATAGTTCCGTTAAAAGGTTGATCGACAAGGGGCGTAAAATTGCAGATGAATGCAAAGGATTACCAGTTGCTATTTCTGTTGTCGCCAGCAGTTTAAAAGGCCAACAAAGTCCAGAAGAGTGGGATGTGGCCTTAAAATCCTTGAAAAATCCTCTCTCCTCCATACAAGGTATTGAAGATGAAAGTCTGATTGAAGTTTATAATTGTTTGAAGTTCAGCTATGATTATTTGAAAGATGAAAAGGCCAAGGGATTGTTCCTTTTATGTTCTGTATTCCCAGAAGATTTTGAAATTCCCCTTGAAATTCTAACCAGGCTTGTTGTAGCAGTTGGTCTTTTTGGGGAAGATTATGACAGCTACAATGATGCTCAAAACCAAGCAGTCGTAGCCAAAAACAAACTCCTAGATTCTTCTTTGTTGTTGGAGGCTGATGAAGGATATGTAAAAATGCATGACTTGGTTCGTGATGCTGCCCAATTGATAGCAAATCAAGAGATTAGAACAGTAGATATGTCTCATAAAGATCTAAAGTCATTGGTTGATAGGGAGAAGAATACTAAATATTTGTTTTTCCAAGGCAAGGCAAGGGAGATGTTTTACTCTAGTTTTGGTGGCTCCAAGCTTGAGATTCTAATTTGTATCTTCAACGAGGATGGAGATGGCGAGCGTGTGGAAGTCCCAAATTCATTCTTTGAAAATATGACAAGGCTTTGAGCTTTGCTTATTTTCGTAGATGATGAACCTCTATCATTACCACATTCATTTCAGTTATTGACAAATATTCGATCTTTGATTGTTGGTAGTGCCGATTTAGGTGACATATCTGTTTTGGGAAATCTGCACTGTCTGGAGACTCTTGATTTGCTTGATTGTAAAATTGATGAGCTGCCACATGAAATTACAGAACTTGAGAAATTTAAACTATTGAAGTTGGATGAGTGTGAAATAACAAGGAATAATCCATTCGAAGTTATTAGTAAGTGCTCCTTTCTTGAAGAGTTGTATTTCAAAGATAGTTTTAATGAGTTTTGTCGAGAGATAAGCTTTCCTATGTTGCAAAGGTATGTCGTCCTTAGAAAGCCGAGTGATAATGAATGGGATAAATCACTATCAAAATGTGTGGTTTTATCAGGGGATAAGTATGAGGATGTGGATGATATTTTATCAGAAGCAACATTAAAGTACTTTATGCAAACATCAGAGGTTCTTCAACTATATACAATCAAATGGCGATGGGAAACTCTCATACCTGAGATTGTTCCTGAATATCAAGGTATGAATAATCTCTTTGATCTTTATTTGAGCAATATTTCAAAATTACAGTACCTCATTAAAGTCGTTGGTTCTCGAGTACTGAACGTCTTCTCCAAGTTGGTTGAACTAAAACTGTCTAGATTGGAAAATTTGGAAGAACTCTGCAATGGTCCCCTTTCGTCTGACTCTCTAAAGAACTTAGAAAAACTATCGATCACTCGTTGTAAAAGTTTGCGAAGCTTGTTTAAGTTCAAGCTAGACCTTAGCAGTCTAAAGAAAATGACACTAAAGGAATGTCCGTTGTTGGTCTCACTATTTCATTTATCAACTGCTAAAAGCCTAATGATGCTGGAGGAATTGGAAATTTATAATTGTGAGCAATTGGAGAGCATAATAATAGCAGATGAAAAAAGAGGGGAGGAATCAAAAGAAGAAATACAAGCTGATGGTGGTGATAATGACAACAAGAAGTGTAGCTCAATGTTTCCGAAGCTAAAACTTCTACTTATCAACAGATGTCCCCGATTAGAATTTATACTTCCATTTGTCTATGGAGACCTTCCGGTGCTTGAAACTATCAAAATAGATTGGTGTTACAAGCTGAAATACATATTTGACCAATTTGTAAAACTTGGTTCTCTAAAAAAGTTAAGGCTTTATGTTTTGCCAAATTTTATTGACATTTTTCCAGATTGCGGTCACCCTGTGCCTTTATTTGTAAAGAGGTCATGTTCTACTTCTAGAGATGATTTCAAGGAACCAACTCAATCGGACTCAATCAAATGCAATGTCTTCTCTTTGACTCATAACTGTTGGTATGGTCTTAATAATAGACACAAATTGAGGAACAGTCCCACAAGTACTAAAACCCCATTAGTTTCGGAGGATCAACCACAACATTGCCCAGTTGCATCGGTAACCCTCTCACTCACCTTTACATTTTTGATATTTTATTTTTTAAAAGAGCACGCACGCATCTTATTTTTATAGTGTGTGAATGTTCATATTTCTTTTTCGAAGAATCTATAGCATTAGAAGTTGAATACTATTTAAATTGTTCCAGACTTTGATGCTTTAAATTTATTATTATAGATAATGCAAGCCCATCTTTAGGGTTCATAAAGGATAAAAGCTATATACTTGAATTAACGAAATTCAATTCATATTGTCTTCAGATATGGGATCGTGTTCAGTGTTTGTCAAGACAATCGCAGAAAATTATGTGCAATATTACAAAGATTGAGCTGATCAATGTTTCGAAGATAAAATCAGTGTTTATCCTATCTACTGCTCCAAGAATGTTGCTAGAAACTCTGACAATTAGGGATTGTGATGAACTGAAGCACATAATAGTCGTAGATGTTAGAGATGACAGTGGGGGAAATAACTGGGGTGATGTCTTCCCAAAATTAAAAGAGCTTGAAGTTAGAAATTGTGGGAAATTGGAATATATATTTGGACACTATGCTGATGCTGATGATCATCAAAGCCATAACGAGATTCACCTTCATCTTCCGGAATTGAAAAATCTCAGTCTTCACAATCTACCATGTTTAGTAGCCATGTGTCCCAAACAATATCACACAACATTTTTATCTTTGGTGGAACTTGAACTGGACAATTGCATCCAGGTTGCAAGTAAATCTATTATTGGTGATTTCATCAGTACTCATGCTAGTTCGACGACATCTTTGGATAGTACGACCATGAAGGTAGGTACCCCTATTAATTGCCATTCATCATTGTTCTTTGTTAATAAGTTCCTTGCCATCACTTTACCCTAAAAATTTTGTAACCAGAATGGAGAACTCAGTCTTTATGTCATGCATGTATAAGATGAGATAACTGCAAATGATGCATGATGGATGTAAAATATGTAAAACAAAATTACAAAATCTGTTCTCTCCATGTCACTAGCTAGTTTATTAGAATATGTACTTTTTTATAAATAAAAAATAAGTCTTTGGTAAGTATGCTATTTTGCCGCTTTAATTTATGTGTGGCATGCATAAACAAATATTTAAACAATAAAACGATGATAAAAAAATACAAACAATAAAACTATAATAACGGTCTGTTCCAAGTTATTGCAAATGATCTCCTTTTGTCACCAGACTTTTTTATTTTTACAAGCTCTCTCTAATTTAAAAGAGATATTTTTTGTAATTTTTTAGCAATTTTTTTCCTTTTTTTAAGTATGCAAGTTGTTGTCATTTTGTCAATATGCAGATTTTTTCATGCAAATTCAATGCCCAGCCAACCTAAAATCTTTAGTTAGTGAATGCAAAAAGAATTTCATTATAATCTCAAAAAAAAAAAGAATTTCATTATTAAAATTGTTGTTTCAAAGAGTTTTTGTAAATATTCTTATTTGATTCACTAAAATTAAGAAACCGAATTATTTAACTCCAAATTTATTTTAGACCAAATCATCAATTTTGTCTCTAAATTTACATCTATTCTCTTATTTAGTGATTCGAGTATATAAAAATAATAAGTGGTATTCTAAAGTTGTTAGATCTATCAAATTACTTCCTAAAATTTACATAGTTAGTAGTCCTTTGGAGAACTTAGTGAGACATATTTGTTAAAAGTATAGAGGCTAATGTGAAAAGGAAAAAAAATTAATTGTTTATTAAGAATTGCGACCAATAATTTCTCTACATCACTATTAAGTATTGCGCCCAATATTTGTTCTAATGGTGAACACTTTAAGAATCTAATTTGAGTCTCACGGCATATCACACTTTTAATACTTTTTTAGGATAGCAAATAATTAACTTTTATGCTAGAAACTGAGATTGTTGGGGAGAACTGAGATCGATTGGTGAAAAACACTCTCCTCCACCTGGTGAATTCTAACTGTGAACCTTGAAAAAATAGGGTTCTTTGAGGTGACACCCTAGTGGATTGGGGTTTACGAACCCTCACTGCATGTGCTCTATTAAATAATATGAATAAACCATACACATGTCATCTTTTATGTGAAAAACAATATAAATAGGAGCTAATGATTACACGTTACGTCCAACTCCAAATATACTACTTTGTGCAGATTCTCAATCTAAGATAATATGTGTACTATTTAATCATATCATGTTTTATAGCTAAGTTTAAAAAAAAAACTTCACTTTGTCATTAGAAAATAGCATAAACAAAGTATATTATCATAAAGAAAGGAGCGCAACACTACTTTTTTGTTGGGTGATCTCTAGATGATATATATGAACAAACCCACACGTTTCTAGTTTTTCAAAAAGAGTGGGAGCAATGAACTTATAATTTGTTTTTAGGTCATGTTCTCTAGGAAAATGAAAAACCATGTCTTCTCCAACTACCCACCATGTTGTCTCCTTTCGTGTTTTTGGGATTAGGGTTTGATAATATTTGGGAATGAGGATTTGGTATGGAAAAGATTTGATGTAGAGGGTTTACCTTTACATCCAACGAAACTGTAAGAATTATCTCAATCATAATCAATTTAGATATTTTTATTTTTATTTTTATTCATTTATAGTGGAATCCTTATCTTATGTATGTGATGACTTCCTATTCGTTTATTGTAGGAACTGAGTGGCAACTTGGATCATTTGCTTGGTTTGGAATATCTCCAAGTAAGAAACTCTAAAGTAGAAAATGTCTTTTTTCTCAATGAAACAAATGGACAACTGTTGAACTTGATGTTGCAAATGATTGAGTTAGAAGATCTACATGTGATGACATATCTTTTTGTGGGTCCCAAAAGTTCGGTTACCCTCCAAAACCTAGCAATGATTGAAATAAAAAGATGTGAAAAACTGGAAATAATATTCTCCACTTCTGTTGTAAGATGTTTGCCGCAATTGCAAAATCTAATAATAGAAGAATGCAAAGAGTTGAAGTATATCATTGAAGATGATGTGGAGGATGAAATAGTTCTTCCTACAAGGACTTGCTTCCCAAAGCTCAGAACTGTTGAAATAGAAAATTGCAACAAGTTGAAATGTGTCTTTCCAGTCTCCATATGTAAAGAGCTTCATGGGTTGAAGTTTTTGACTATAAAAGAAGCAATTGAGCTACAAGAAATATTCAGAAGTAAAGATGGTCAGAAAGTTGAGATTCCAAATCTAAAGGAGATAGAACTTGTCAACCTACCCAGCCTCTGCTTGACACAGAAAATCCAGTTTCAAAATGTAAAAGATCGTCATGTGGAGAATTGTTTTCAAAAGCGCTTTTGACTTCAAAGATCAACTTCGTGCATCCTCCCGTAAATTAGTGATGTCGACTTGGTACACACTTTACCCAATAATTTTTAAATGAATGAAGTGTTCATTGAAAAAAATAACTTTTATTGAAGTAAACAGCCATTTTGGCCTCAACTGAGGTAGTTGAGATGTCAAAAATCTTGATGTCGTGGCTGTCATCACGGTCGCATACTTTTATTAGAACCTTGATAAATGTGTGCTAAACTTTTTATTGATGTTGCTAATCAATGATATTTTGCTGTAGGTAATGGAAACCCAAGTGCAGAGCCCATTAAAGATTTTGCAGCTGGGATTGAAGTTCAGGTAGCAGCTGGACATGAGTGGACTTCTTCACAGGTCAATACTAATCAATCTATTCAAGTTATAAAATCAAATGTGTTCTCTTTTGAACAGATAAAAACCAACCAATTAACAAAGGTAGATCATGAATTTGTTGAAAATGCTCCTCCTCTAGTGTAAAGATGCATGCCAACATTAACAAATTCACTCAAAAAAAAAAAAAGTATAATTTGTAGGCCATTTCCAAGTCCCTTGGATAATTCTGTCCATTCATAGAAGAGCTCAATATCATTTATGCTTCCTGCCTTATTACAGGACTTGCTAAACGAAGAATCAACAGGTCAACAATGTTTGATGAACCAACAACATCTTCTTGGAGAAACTGATACCACTCTCAAACCTTCTCATGGAAATAATGTAATACAATTTTATTTAAATACTTTTTAGATACCTGCTGCAACTTATTTACATTATCATGCAATGTATTGTATAGTGTTTGAAAGAAATCAAGGAGCAGAGTATTCAAGAGGCATCAGCATCTGGAAAAGATACTTCAACAGTGAGAAAGCCACCAACACAATTAGTTGGGGTTGAAGTTCAAGCAGAATTAGCACACAAATTGATTTCTTCACAGGTCAGTTCTAATCAATCTTTTTAAAGCGGGAAATGAATATTCTAAGGCCTTACTTAATACTCTCTTTGTTTCTTATTACTTGTTTCTTTTAGACTTTTTACACATACCAATGACACCAATAAATTTTGTTACTTTTAATACAAATATTTCTAGAGACTTAAAATACCCTTAATCATTTAATATCTCATTTCATCTATTTCTCTCTATAATAAACTAGTATGTAACCCGTGCGATGCACGGGGAACAAATTCGTTTTAAAATATCAAAATTGAAAACAAAAGTTCTAGAGAAAATAAATAGAATGGCCAAATGAATAAAGTAATATCAATTATATGTAAATTGTTAAAATATGGTATGAATTAGTGATTTTAAAATCAATATGGTTAGTTGTTTATGTTGTAAGCAAAAAACCAGTATTAATACCGATTTTTTATAGGTTGTTAATGTTTATGGAGACTATACCTAATGTCTTATCAGTGATTAAATACAGTAATTTAACGACAAAATATAAAAATAATTATATTGCAACTTGTAACTATTTATTTTAAATGTTTTTTGACAATAGATGACAGTCACTATTGTTTGTGATGAATTCGAATTTAAAATAATATGTATCTTTCATAATTTAAATATAGAAAACTACTTTTTTTTTCACTTCAGTGATATGTATTTTTTTTCCAAATCAACATGTTTTTTTAATATAAATTTTTGGTCAGAATTTTTTTTATGATTTAGAAAAGGCGACTCTCGGATAGAAATTTAATAATTAAATATTAATAGATAGTATATTGTTTTAGTTGTTTTTAGAAAAAGTGCGTATAACTAACAATTAGTGTGTATATATATATATATATATATATATATATATATATATATATATAAAGATGACTTAGCCAAAGGTTCTAGCATGAAGTGCCACAATGGTTATATAAATTGATGTTAATTTGTTAATTGTAAACGCATGTTATTTTTAGTTATTCATCTACTTAATGAATTTTGTATAAAGGACTCATAGAGAAACATTTGAATATTATGTCGATGAAAACCGATTTTAATTGTAATGAAAGTATTTTCACTGTATAAATTGACAATATTAAGACAATTCATTATACTTATAATACTTTGTCAACATCAACCACATTGTTTCCTAGCTTCAAAGCACACAAATAATCGACTCTAAAGTTTAGATTTCTCAAATATTCAAAGGGGCCAAAGAGGTGTTAACAGTCACACATACTTATGCATAAAAATCATCTCATTTAAAACTCAACATAAAAAATATTAGAGCATACAATCTTGAATTACAACTCTCTTTTCACTACAAATTAAATTCAACACTCTAGTCTAGTTCTAAACAACAAATCTTTAGATAATTTGTTTAGTTTCCACCAAGATTATACAATGCTATTATCATGATTGAAAATTAACAACCAAAAATGCAAACAATTGACATAAGTAATCCTAACCAACTATTCAGAAATTTGAAAACTAAATTAATTTCAATCATAAATATGAAAATTGTATTAAGTCTCTTAATCATTGCCACCAAAAACTTCCCAATTTGTAAGAGATATGTTTAATATGATTAATGGTCTGCATTTAATGGTTTAATGGTTTCAATAATTTGAATTTTGAATTTTAAAATTTCAATTTATTAATACTGATTCGAATTTCAAAACTGAATTTTTGTATTATACTAAAAAGTTAATTGACTGAAGCATTAGACCAAAATATTCAATGACATAAAAATATTCCAATTTCGTTCTAGATCTATGTTTAATCCTGTTAATATTTATTTTTGTATTAAATATTTATTCAACTATCTTAATAATAAAAGGTGTATTTTTTTCCCATTGAATTTTGTCATGATTTTATATGTGAATTTTGACACTGAATATTGTATTATGGGATTTTTATCTGGTGGTGAAAAACATAGAAAAAATTAATCAATATAATTTAATTTCTTTAAATAGGTTTATTTAAATGTAATAATTGTATTCAATAAGGAATAATGATTTGAACATTATACAGTGATGAGCTCATGTAATTCGGTGTATGCAACTTGAATTTTTATTTATTTTTTCTTGTAGTAATTATTCAATTAATTGAATAAATAGAGGTGTATAATGATTTCTAAGTTTTTTATTATTTTTGACTTGCAACTCACATGGTGTTTGAATTTTTTTGACAAAGACATAATGTTTGCATTTTTGTTTTTGTTTTGATGGTGATACAAATAAATGCATTTACTTGAATTACTTCTTGTGTAAGATTGTTCTCAAATTAGGCAATGACTAATAAATAAATTTAATTGTGATTTTTTAATTAACACCTAATAAAATGGAATGACATGACACACACTACAAGAAAATCGCTGATTTGCCACGGACATTTCCGTCGCAAATGCACAAATTTCCGTGGCAAAACAACATTTGCCACGGACAAAAATTGGTGGCAAAAACGCTCGTCGCAAATCGTTTGCCACGGTGGCCTTGTTTTTTGCCAATCCTAGGTGGATAGCCTAATTGAGTGACAAATCAGATTTAAAGCCCCTTGTTTCATTTTCATTTGTATATATAATAGATACTTAAGGCCATTTTTGACAAAATCGTAATAAATGTTGCATTGAACTTTGAAAATGACAAGTAAATAGAAACAATTTTTTTACAAATGCGACAAATATAAGAAACCGAGGGAGTAATATATATAATCAATGTCTCAATATGAATGATGCTTTTATTTACAGGAGTTGCTGAATGAACCATCATCGAGTCAACAATGTTTGATGCACCAACAACATCCACTTGGAGAAACAGATACCACTCTCAAATCTTCTCAGGGAAATAATGTAATACTCCCTCTGGACTCAATTATAAGCAAAAATACCTACTTTCACACATATTAAGAATAGTAGTTAAGTTCATTTAATTTTCTTAATTGCATGTAAAAAATAAATACATTTACTAAACTACTCATAATAAATGATCTTCTCACAATATTAATGAAATGATTTAAGGGTATTTTTAATATAGTAGCATTAACTATGGGTAAGTTAGTTGAAATTTGCTTATATTTGAGTCCATCAAACTAAGACATTTTTTGCTTATAATTGAGTCCGAAGGGAGTACCATTTAATTATACATTAAAATCTAAAAAAAATGAAATAAATTTTGCTTTGAATACTTTTTAGATATGTGTTGCAACTTGTTTACATTACTATAATGTTATACTATCGATATTTCATAGGCTTTGGAAGAAAAAAAGGACCAAAGTGTTCAAGAGGCTTCAACACCAGAAAAAGATATTACAACTTTGCCTGCTAATTTGGAAACAGGGAACAAGCCACCACCAACACAACTTGTTTTGCCTGAGTTTAAACAAGAGGCACTCCACCTCTTTGTGCTTATACTATTTTGACTCTTTTTAAAACACAAGAATGAAATTATTTGATCAACTTAAATATCATTTTAATTTTATGCAGAGTTTCAAGACAAGTGTTGAAGAAGGAACTATATTTGATAATGTCAAGGCAGAAACATCGTCAACTCATTTCGAATCAGGGCCATTAGTTACTTTTGAGTATAAAACCATTTCACATGTGAGTTTATAGTATGAAACCAAGCTTTCATTCATTTTCTGAGATTTCTAGTCCCTGCAGTTACATCAAAGTTTTGGGAATTTGTTCAATAATTGTTGAAGCTTTACACTCATTTTTTATTGTTTTTTTATTCTTATTCTTCTAGTAGTGAAATCAAGCTGCTTTTTTTTTTTTATAGAGATGATGATATTATTTGTTTATTTCAATATGTGTAGGAAGATGGTGATGGAAAAATCTCTGTACCTTCTCTTGCATCACAGTCTCTTTCAACTTCTAATGAAGGTATTTTCTCCCATCAATCCATCTTTAATGAATTTCTTTCTTTGGTGCTCAAGAGGCTTAATTATCCATCCCTTCACTTTCAGGGAACCCTTCTCAAATAGTGGAAAGTTTAAGCTCTTCTTCTCTAATCACATGGGAGCTTCAACAACTTGTCTCCAACAAGCATTTAGCTTCAGAGAACTTGTCTTTGTTGGTTGATTTCCTTGCTAAGCATCCTTTTGTTCGTTTAAGGGATAATTCACTGAGTAATAGATACAAAGGTTACGCCTACAACAGTCTAGCTGAGCTATTAAAATTCCTCCGCACACATAGCGTGTTGGATGTGTTAGAGTCAAGCCGCTCTGAATTTGTAGAGCTCTTACAAGATGCTCATGATTTTCTTTTGATAAGAGATGGTTGGATGGTATTGAGAAGCGTGCCTTGTTTCCTGATTTACATGTCTCTCAAGATGCATTAGAAAAACTACTGCATTCCAAGCAACAAGTCACCAAGGAAATTGAAATGTTGCATTTGAAGATAGGCATATTTACTCAACACGTAGAAGAACTTAAGCATCAATTGACATCCTCTGAAGCTGATTTGGAGAGTATCATTCAACAAGAGGCACAAGCTTTTGAGTCAAGGGTCGCTCTAAGTGCCCCTCTTGGATATTAGACTATACAACACAAATAAAAGAGGCAAGAGAGAATGAATATTTATAAAACTGTTTTCTACTTGTAAGAAAATACTTTGTGATAATAAGTGCACAAAGATTTACTTGTTTTTTTGTGGGGGTACTCTTTCCTGTCAGGGTCTTTTTCCCATTGGGTTTTGGCTCTGAGAGGTTTTAACGAGGCCCCCGTGCATCTGCTTATATCTATTCGGGTTGAAAGTACTCTTTGTACTCCCGTTAATATATCGCTATGCTTATAAAAAAAACTTGTATTATGTGCATAAATTTCTTCCTCTGTAATGAGTACTGTTATGGTTGAGAGTTGATTATGTTGAATCGTTGTTTGTTATATAATGCAATTATAAAAGTTTAAAACCCAAATTTTGTGTGTAACTATGTCAAGGGATATGATGAATATTAGATGTTTCGAGTAAGGCATGTACATATCCTCACCCATCAACTTAAAAAAGAGTCTGCACAGAACTAATAATGTTTTCAGGGCCATTTTCTCAAACAAAATGCTATTCAAAGAAAGAGAAGGTTTCTTCCCTTCCACCTACTTCGCTTTACCAATTCTCTCGCTTCTTTTTTCTTAAACTTGGTTAAGCATACTTTGAGTACTAATTAACTTAATTACAATAGTCCAAATACAAATGTCCCTATACTCTTCTCAAGCCTACTATGACTTTTCTTTTGTTTATTGGGAAATCATTAGATCCCCGGATATTGCTTCTCCATAACCATTTCCACTTTCTGTGATCTAATTCTTAACCCCCTACACCAAAACAGATATGGGAGAGGGTATTAGGCTTGTAACAAAAAATATTACATATATCACTAAAGGGCTTCAAAACCAATCAAATCAAAGATTTCACAATCATGTGCAACATACTTATCCATGCATATTTCCTTCCACATATCTCAGACGGTAACTTTATGTGAATGCAAACAGAGGAGACTAGTGAGTTCATGATACAACATCTACTCTTATTAAGTGCCAGAAGGGTAAATACGTCATTTGATGGATTTATGAAAGAAGAAATAAGAAGAATAAATTATATAATATTTTGGAAGTAGTTATTTGTAGTTATTGGTGTTAGTTTGAATTTGAATTGTGGGCACAATTAAGGTACTCATAACATAAATTTGGGTACTGCACCCTGAGTGTATTCACAATTAAGATCCTCACCCATCAACTTAAAAAAGAGTCTGCACAGAACTAATAATATTTTCAGGGCCATTTTCTCAAACAAAGTGCTTTTCAAAAAGAAGGTTTTTATCCCTTTCTCTAAAATCTTCCTCTTCGTCTTTATCGATCTTTCTCTCGCTTCTTTTTTCTCAAACTCGATTAAGCCTACTTTGAGTAATAAATTAATTACAATATATTCCAAATACAAATGTCCCTATACAGTTCATCAAATTTTTATATGACTTTTCTTCAGTTTTTTAGGAAATCATCAATATATTGTTACGTTTTTATATATACTAGGGCACTCTCGTGCTGCTTCTTCTATTTTGATATAGTAGATATTTATATAGTCGTACTGTGAAATGTATCCTTCTATTTTTAATTTAACTAATTTAGATTAATTAATAATATTTTGGTGGTTTCTTGTTGTCATTTCTTTCCACTAGTGCAAAATCAGGAAAAAAATTAGACATTTAAAGTCACGCGCTTAGATGTCTGACTTGATACGTAGGCGCGGTGGCAAACTTGTAATTAAAATGAAAAACTTTATTTGGCACCTGTGTTTTTAAGTCAAGCGTAAACATGTCTAACCTCAAAAGTGAAAACTTTTAACATTTTAAGACAAACCTAGTATATAGCCCGACTTCAAAAGTACTTCACAATTAATTAAAAAAATGCGCTCTCTCTTGCGAACGCTCAAAACGCGCTCTCTCTCCTTCGCGAACGCTCATCTCCTCTCTCGCAACATATCAGTTCAACCCTCATCTCTCTTGTGCTCAACTCCTCTTCTTTCCAGGCAAGTTCTCTCTCTCTCTCTCTCTCTCGTGCTCTCTCTCTCTCTCAGATCGTGCTCTCTCTATCTCTCTCTAAGGTTTATTATGGTGTTTACATTTTATTGATTGTATAAATTTTAGGGTTTATGAGTTTTTAAAACTTAATTTGGGAATGATTTAGTAGATTATCTCAGATAGGGTTTTTGTTGTGGTGTGTCATTGTAGCTTAGTAGATAGTGGTTCTGGTCACTATAACTGCAGTGCAAAGAAGCAGAAGAACAATGATACTTCTAGTGCATTTAATTTTGACATAGAGAACCTTGACAAGAAAAGCATCAATTATGAGAGACTCGTATCATTTGGGAAAGACATCGCTGAGTTACATTCCTCCAAACTTGAGAGGTTAATTGGATTTTAGGGTAATGTTCCTAATTTTTATATTTTGTATTTTATTTATTATCTCTTTCCCTGATATTACTGTTTGAATAATATAGTATTTACAGTAAATCTGCATAGGTAGGCACCTAACTTGTCCTTTTGAATATCTGGAATTCAGATATATAACCTTAAGAATTTAGTAAACATATAAGCTTTTTGTTTGTCTATCAAATTCATTCAACTTTTCATCATTTACTATTTTATAGTTTCTAAATTGCTCCTTCATGGCTGCAATAACTGGCTTTTTATTTGACCTCAAGTGGAAATGAAACTTCCCTCCTTTATCAATTGCATTATCGATGGAAATTTCTATATCTATCTCCTAATAGTCTCTAATTCGAATTTTTCGAACCACATGCAATTGCCATCATATGCTTTTCTACTTGGCAATGTTCGATTTTCACGCTTTTGTCTCATTGTTATGATTGATGGGGTTATCTATGATTAAGCAATTGAGCCTATGATTATAGAATTAGAGGAGGGTTCTCTAAGTTTATTTGTTGTATATTTCTCTCTTATTCATTGAAAAGTTTTTGATATTTCTGCTTATTGCCTTACATACAAATTTGTAAGGAGTTCTAAAGTTTGTGTTATCCTTGTTGATACTTCAGGTGTTGCTTATTCTAAACATATTGTGCACATATATTCCTATCATGGTGGGGATGATCTAAGAAACCACCTAGAGGTTTGTCTGTCTAAAGTTCATAAGTTTTCTATGAGCTCATTATTTGTCTACAAAGCTATAGTTATCCCCTTCTCCTATCCATCCATATATTAAAAGAAAAAGGCCCATACCTTATCTTCTTGACATATAGCTACTTGTTTTTTATGGTGCAAGTTGAGGCTCATGCTGGGAGTATCACTGATCTTGCCTTTTATTTTCCAAATAAACAGCTTTGTGTTGTAATATGCATGCAGAGAAGATAGAGTCATCAGGGTTTGTTTACCATATATTTTGTGATGGATCTAAATAAGAAAAACATTTTGAAAGTGCATAGTTTGCAGGTATGGGATGCAGTCACTGGTGCAAGGCAATATACTTTTGAGGGTCATGAATCACCTGTATATTTTGTATGCACTCATCATAAAGAAAATATTCAGTTAATAATTCATATCTCTGTGTGTGTATTCATCAGATGTATATTTTGAGGGACTAAAAAATGGAGAAAAAAGTAAAGATAAGTTTTGTGCAAGAAGCAGTCATACAAGCACACAAAAAGGGAAAAATATTTGGTTACTTTTGAAGTATTCTCTATTGAATGAAAAGTCTGCAGTTCAATTCAAGTAAGTTAATATTGTTTTCCCTTTTGTGGATTGTTTTCACCTTGAGAAAAAAATAACATTCTTTTATTAATTTATTTTTGTTCACGTGTCATTTGTTTGTGTTCTTGTGAAGTTTCCAACCATCTTCTGATTTGGCTCTGCAGTTCATCTTCACAACTGCAATGGATGAAAAATAAAAGCGTGGTTGTATGATAACATGGGTTCTAGGGATTGGATGGTGATGCAACTGAGCCTATGATTAAAGAATTAGAGGAGGATAGAGAGGAGTCTCAGGATCCATAGGTTGAGTTTGCCATAACAGTTGTTGTTCGTGAATGCGGTGGAATGGAGATACTTCTGGGCATGATTCAGGTAGACATGATTGTTTTCTTTTGATACTTGTGGACTTGAGTATTTGTGTGTGTGTGTGTGAGAGAGAGAGAGAGAGAATTATGTATGTAGTGTGTGAGATTAACCGAGCATACCTTTCAGTAATAACAACCCCTTTGAAATGTGTCACTTGTTTGTATGTGAGAGCTATGAGTGTGATAAGTTAATTGCTTGCATGTGTATTCCAAAGTCAAGCCATTGTATCCTGTTTTTTTCTATTCCTAAGTCACCTGTTTGTATGCGTATTCCTAAGTCAAGCCACTTTATCCTGTTTTTTCTATTTGATTTTGAGGGCTGCCCAAACCTTATAAGCACAACAAAGGCTTATGGGCGATGTGGTACTAAACCCACTCCCTTAACCTACAACACTTGGATGTTGTACCACTTGAGTGAAGGCAGATGAATTGACCCAATAACAGACATCATGGATGTGCAATTAAGGCGGATTTCCAGTAGTTACCCAAAGCTTTCTGTTGTTTTCAGAATACTATATAATTCCTGTTTACTTCTTGCCTCCACCAAATGTTTTCATTTTGCTTTAACAATATATATGACATCTTGTTTCATGTTTTACTTAAAACTCTATTATAAACTGATTTCTTGTTCCCTGTTTCCCTCTCATTGTGTCCGATATGGGGATAGGAATGAGGCAAGAACTGTCTTCAGACGGAGGTGAACGCATTGTTGTTTCCCAGCCCATACTTGAAGGTTTTGAAGATGTCCAGGAAGAGGAGGATGGGTTGGCATGCATGGTGCAGGGAAGGATACAGTTTAAGACCAGATATATTTTTTTTTTAGATAATCAAAGATATATTGACAGGGAGTACAAATTTAAGACTAGATATTGTTGCTCTACTATACCTTTTGACAAGATATTAGTCAAATGAATGTTGAATTGCTAATAATACTTTTGGGGCAAAATATAGTAATTTTGTATTTTTATATAGAATGCTTTGTTGCTGATTTAATGAATTTGAAGCCTAGCGGAGCCAAATTAGTATGTTCAGGGGAATGACCTAAATGCAAAAAAAAAAAAAAAAAACTTTTGAAGTCAGGCGGGGAAAAAGTCTGACTTAAAAATAAATTTAAAGTCACACTCTAGTTAGACTTTAAAAGTCATTCCCTAGAACGATCATCAGTAATTAAAGTCAGGCAGCGATCTTCTGACTTTAAAAAAAATATGAAGTCGAGCCGTTGCTTGACTTTAAAGCTCCTGACATACGAAGTCGCCTTAATAAAAGTCACGCTGGCGCCTGACTTTGAAAGGCCAATTTGCGTGACTTTAAATCATTTTTCTGCACTAGTGTTCTGACTCATCTCTTGTTTGTGATTGCATGAAAAAATAATCGATGTTAGTGGAAAAAACTATTTCGTGATAAAATACGTAAAGTGCGATATTAAACAGTGTGTTTTAGGTACTTTAGTATTCGGAAAAAAAAATTTAAGTATTCAAATTCGCAAAGTTTGTTCCTTCATAGCCAATTTTGTGAACAAAAAAATTATAATTTTATGACAAAATTCGTAAAGTGCAATGCTAGCGTTTAGTTAATAAATAACAAAATAGCTGATAAATGTAAAAATATGACATAAAAGGATATTTAGTTAATGATTAAATTATTTAATGATAACAAATTGTAAATGAGGAAAGAGAAGTAATTTAAGAAAAATAAAAGGGTAAAAGTGTCAAAAAAGTGAAACGATATCCACTATCTGCTAGCGTTTGAAAAAATGCTACTTGAAGTAGCGTTTGAAAAAACACTAAACACTACCAAAAAATGTCAAACGCTAGTACTTACCAAACACACGTTCTTTTCACCCATTAGTTTCATCCGCTAGCGGATGGGAAATGCCAAACAGAACCTTAAACTATTGAATAAAATATCTTTATATATAAAGACTGTTTGTGGCTCCATTTGTCGCCAGACTTTTTTTATTTTACAAGCTCTCTATTTTTTAAAGAGATCATTTTTGTAATTTTTGAGAATTTTTTTCCTTTTTTTAAGTATGCATTTTTTTTTGTCATTTTGTCAATATGCAACTTTTTTCATGCAAATTCAATGCGCAGCCAACCTAAAATCTTTAGTAAGGGAATGCAAAAAGAATTTCATTATCAAAATTGTTGATTCAAAAGAACTTTTGGATTTTTTTTTAAATATTCTCATTTGATTCACTAAAATTAAAAAACCAAAATATTTAACTCCAAATTATTTTAGACCAAATCATCAATTTAGTCTCTGAATTTACATCTATTCTCTTAATTAGTCATTGAAGTGTATGAAAATAATAAGTAGTCTCCAGACTTGTTATTAAGAATTGTGCCCAATATTTCCTCTACATCACTATTAAGAACTACCCCAATATTTGCTCTAATGGTGAACTCTTTAAGAATCCAATTTGAGTATCACAACATATCACACTTGTAATACTTTTTTAGGATAACTATAATTAATGTTTATGTTAAGAACCAAGATCGTTGGGGAGAACTGAGATCGATTAGTGAAAAACACTCTCTTCCACCTAGTGAATTTTAATTGTGAACCTTTTGAACAAATAGGTTCTTTGAGGTGACGCCCTAGCGGACTGGGGTTTACGAACCCCCACTGCATATGCTCTAATAAATAACATGAATAAATCGTACACATGTCATCTTGTCCGTGAAAAGCAATATTAGGACCCAAGGATTACACCTTACGTTCAACACCAAAGAAACTACTTTGTGCAGATTCGTGTTAAGCCCCTTTATATATTGTACAGTGGGTGGTCAAGAACCGTTGGATCTGTACAGAGCGATTCTGGTCGTTGATGGTAGGAGATGCAAGCGCTGATCAACCTTGGTTTGGGCTGAGTAGCGCCTTTCTTAATGGGTGGGGCCTTCGGGCCCACTCCAGAACAATTCTCAATCCAAGATTATCTGTGTACTATTTAATCATATTATGTTTTAGTTTTTAAGCGAAGTTTTCTTTTAAAAAAATCCGCTTTGTCATTAGAAAATAGCATAAACAAAGTATATTATCATAAAGAAAGCAGCGCAACACTACTCTTTTTTTGGGTGATCTCTAGATGATAAGCTAACAACATTCACTTGGAGAAACTAATACCACTTTCAAACCTTCTATGGGAAATAATGTAATATCATTTTATTGTACATTAAAATCTAAAAACTAAAATGAATTAAATACTTTATAGATATGTGTTGCAACTTGTTTACATTATTATAATGATATACAATGTATATTCTATAGTCTTTGGAAGAAATAAAGGAGCAAAGTATTCAAGAGGCTTCAACATCAGGAAAGGCTATTACAACAGTTTTGTCTTCTAATTCAGAAATAAGGAGCAAGCCACCAACACAATCAATTGCTTTTTGACTCTGCCACTCTTAAAGTTCTCTAGACATGGTTGAAAGATGAATACTATAGGAACTATAGTAATGGTTGATGGTCACAGTGACATTTAAGACACCAGTGCTGGGCAGGGTAGTTTGTAATGTGAATCCAAAGTTGTATAGTCATGTTTAAATCAAACTGAGATGTAATGTGCACTTATACAAATATATGCTGTCTTCAAGTTTATTAGCAACAAGTGCAGATATTTTTTTGACCAAACAAGTGCAGATTTCTTACCATGAATATTAAGTGATTTATATATCAACACTCTTGTAAAAAGCATAGTCAAATTAGTATTGAAAAAGACCAAATAAGTTTTAAGAATTACTTATTAAGTGATTTATCGTTCACGAAACAGTTTTAATTGAAGGAATGATAACAGTGCTGTTGTTGTTGATGAGAGCACAGGTATCATTTGGTTGCGTCAGCCATAGAGTAAATTCTTCAGATTGTAGTAAACAATGCAACAAAATAGCAACAACTGAAGTACCTGCGAAAACAGAAACCGTTAGATAAAACAACCAGAGGCGCTGGTAGCTGTCCTGAAGAATTTATCCGCCTCTATAGCCCAAATTCTCCGAGATACAACCGGTCCTTCTCTATCACAGTAGTGATAGAGGTATCAGCAAGCTATGGAACCAGTCCTAGACAGATAAAACATAACATACTGTGAATTGGTTTAGCAAGCTATGGAACCCAAGACACATATTATATGTTCGAGGTTTTACTATCACATTACACCCCCACAATTCTTGCTGTTTTTCGCGGTGGTGCGCTACTAGGCCTTGGGCGTGCTCGGTATTCATGAGTGCTCTAGAGACCTCGCCAGGATCTCATGCAAGCGGCCCCACTTGACACTCATATAGGTGATTTCATCAATTGTATGCTGCAAGTCATACACCACCCATAAGGGCTATGAAAATCATTAAAAGCTTTAACCTTAACCTTTTAACCTTGCAGACTAGCACTATCACAATCATAACACCATAGGAAGGGACAATAATAAAATTAATTTCTTGAAATAATTTTCAGTGCTAGCAATATCAAGAAGTGACTTGTTTTTACCACATTGAACCTTATTCATGGGATCTCCAATCACAAAGGTTGGGTTACCATCACTTCTTGATTTAAATTGGCTTAAGTCCCATTCCTCGATGTTTCACAAATCATTTTCTTCCTAGGGGTTTTGTCGAGAGATCGCCAAATTTACTTCTGACTTCACATAATCGATCGATATCATTCCATATTTTTGCAATTGTTTGACAACATTATGTCTCAATTGCACATGTCTATTTTTGCCATTATAGGTCTTATTTTTTGCAACGGCTATTGCCGACTGACTATCACAATGTATTGATACTGATGGTGTCGGTTTTATTCCCAAAGGAATTCCAGCTAGAAAGTTTTTCAACCATTCAGCTTCAGTATCAGCCAATTCCAGTGCTACAAATTCCGACTCCATAGTCGATCTAGCAATAATGGATTGTTTGGCTGACCTCCAAGTTACCGCACCACCACCAAGTGTAAAAATGTAACCACTAGTGGATTTTGTCTCATCTGAATCAGATATCCAGTTAGCATCACAGTATCCTTCTAATACTGCGGGAAATCCACTATAAGTAATACCATAATTTATGGTACCTCTCAAATATCTCATAAGGTGAGCAATAGCCTTCCAATGATCCTGACTAGGATTATGGGTATACCTACTCAGACGTCCGACTGCGAATGCAATGTCCGTCGAGAAAAGTTCATTAAATGCGATGAGCTCCCAATTACTTGGGCATATTTAAGTTGGTCAACAGGATCACCTTTATATTTCTTCAAATGACAGTTAGCATCATAAGGAGTACTCAAAGGGTTATAGTTAAAGTAACCAAACTTCCTAAGAAGCTTTTCCACATAATGATCCTGTGATAGTATAATGCTATCACCTTCCCTGATGAGTTTAACTCCTAATATAACATTTGCCTAACCCATATCTTTCATATCAAAACTAGATGAAAGAAAAGATTTTGTTCTAATAACAATATCAAGACATGTACCAAAGGATGTTTCTTTTATTGGTCTTTTACTTCTCCTTAATTCTTCATATGGTTCGTCAAGAGTTTCATCATTAGTAGATACTAATGGTTGTCTAAAAATACTATTTTGCTTCAAAGGAAATACATTTTCAAAAATTCAGCATTTTTTTGTTTCCACAATAGTATTTTTATCTAGAACATCACTTTTCACAACAAGGAATCTATAAGCAGCACTATGTTCAGCATATCCAATAAAAACACAATCAGAGGTTTTGCAACCAATTTTCCTTTTCTTAGGATCAGGCAACATAACTTTTGCTAAACACCCCCACACTTTTAAATATTTCAAGTTAGGTTGATAACCTTTCCACAGTTCATAGGGGGTTTTACCGGTTTTCCTTTGAGGAGTTCTATTTTGTATAAAACATGTAGTTAGGATAGCCTCACCCCACAAGTTATTACGCGCACTAGAACTAATAAGCACGACATTCATCATCTCTTTCAAAGTTCTATTTTTCCTTTCGGCTACGCCATTAGATTCGGGTGAATAAGGGGGAGTTGTTTCATGTATAATACCTTCCTTTTCACAAAAATCATTAAAAGCTATATACTCTCCTCCACGATCGGATCTAACTCGTTTAATCTTTCTATCAAACTGATTTTCTACTTCGGCTTTAAAAGAAAAAAAAGCTTCAAAAGTTTCATCTTTTTGCCTTAATAAATAAACCTTAGTGTATCGCGAAAAATCATCTATAAACGTCACATAATAGTGTTTACCGCCCCTAGTTGGAGTTTGTTTTAAATCTCCTAAGTCCGTATGAATTAAACTAAGCAACTCAGTTTCGCGATGTACGGAGGGACAAGATTTCGATTTGTTTGGAGTTGCAGAGTCTAATGGCTTGGTCTCAGTGAGAGCAGCAGCAACTCCGTGCATGTCAAGAAGAGAGCTTACACGCTCCTTCCATCTGCAAAAATTTTGGCCTACGAAGACCTCAATTTTGGAGATGTCAGGGAAAGATTTCGCGTAAGTCACAGGAACATTTGAAGGAATGACAACAGTGCTGTTATTGTTGATGAGAGCTGTAACATCCCTAGTTCTGTTAATTTTGATTTACGAAATTAACTAGCGATTTATTTTTCGAATAAATGATTAGTCGAGTTATGGACATGTGAAATGTGTGAAAACAATATATAATTGTTTGGGAATACGATTTAGATGTATTATTGATTGGATGATATGAATTATTGTGTGATTGTTTGGGTAGGAATTGGGTTAAGTGTGAATTAGAGCCAAAAAGGGCATTATGGACTTTTCCCCCACTCATTTAACCCTCAGCCCCAAAAACACATTAAACTTGTCTCTCCTCTCATTTAACAAAAATCAAAATGTCTAGAAAGTGAGAAAGAAAGGGAGAGAGAACCGAGAGTGGGAGTGAGAGGAAGAGGAGAAGAGATCTTCACCATTTCTCAATGCATGTAGGTAAATCTTATACCAATCTCTTTCATTTTCTTTCCTCTACTCAATAACACTGATTTTGTTTTCTATTTCTTCCCCAAACTCTCAACATCATTGAAGAACCTTCAAGCTATCAAAGACCAAAAATGAAGTCTTGAGTTTTTAGTGTCTTGCATGCTCACCTTAGACTTTGAACAAGAATAGAGCTTTGGGATAGTTATTTTGTGCATTGGGTAGCAAGAGAAAGAGTTCAGTTGCCGAGTTGAAAGTGTTGGAATTCAAATTTCGGTTTTGGAAGTGATTGGAACGAGTTCGGAGCGAGTTGGATCGTGAGCACTTTGTAAAGTCTCGGTAGTTCGTGATTTTCATCACGATTGGTGAGTTCTTTGATCTAAGATGTATTCTTTTGATGTTTTTGCAATTAACATGAGCTTGTTCTGAATTTGAATGCAATGCATGTGTGATTGATGATTGAATGATATGTATGCTAAAGTGAAATTGAGATGCTGAAAAATACTGCATAAATTTGTACTGATATAGGTCCGGTATTTATGTAATTGTGAATTCCTTGGTTATCCAAATTTCGTGGGGTTTGTTTTGTTAGAAACTGGACTTGATTACCTTTGTTTTGGCTCTGGTTTGACTGATTTTGGGTGAGTATAGCTAGAGATATTAATGTTACAACTTAGGGTACAAATTCTTACTGTTTTGGAACCGTATAGCTTGTTTTACTAAATCTGTACCAAATGAAGCATCATTTTGCAAAACAAAAATGTGAGTCAGAAAATTGACATCCTAAGCTTACCGTAGAGGGGTCTTTTGTTGAATTCCGTTGCCATTTGCTAGGTCAAATAATTTCCCAAAGTTTAATTACGTATGATTGCTGAATTTGAAATTGTTTGATTTTGGCTATGATTAGGCTAATATTATTGATTGAAATGAATGATGTGTTATTATACGAACTATCGAGTGAGAACATATCTAAAGGTATTAATAAAACACTATGGGGATGACGATCCCAGAGGTTAAGTAGCGTACTTGGAATGGGAGGTCATGTCTCCTGAGTTCAAGGCCCAGATGGTTTATCCGAATTGAGCCAAGGCTCAGATTGTTTATTCGGATTGGGTTCTCCGCTGAAACTGACGTTGTTCAGTCTTCTTATGGATTACGTTACGACAAGTGAAAAGATGATAAAAAGATTACGAGGGGTTATGGGTGAGGGGTCGCGAAAGAGCTCACTGAGATTTGTATTCTCATTGTTTATTGTTGAATGTTTTTCAGACTCACAGGCGAAGTTTAAAGAATTCCACAGTGAGATCAAGGACCCAACTATATGAAGATCTTCTGTTCATGAAGATTAGCATCATATTTTGCTATTATTTATGTTTAGTGTTGTTTACAGTCCAAGTTAGAAATGGATTAGGTTTATGCACTTGTGGAATCGGATTGAGTACTATTGTGACTATTTCGGATGATTTGTGTTAACTCTGTTCATTTTGTTGAACTTATTTTGTAAAAACCTATCATCCTTAGTTAGTCTTTATTGTTAGTTTCCTGGTTTGACTTAATCCAAAGTTCAAAAAAAAAGTGCATCTCTGAAACACTATAGGTACCATCCCGGGTTTCTATTGTTAGTTTCCTTAGTTAGTCTTTTAAAATATTTTGTTTTCCAATAAAACACAACAATCCCCCACATATAGACTATTAATTTTTTTAAGGAGAGTGCCAAAACCTTAAACTATTAAAAAAAAGGGACGGATGGAGTAGTCTACATTTAGATTTTCTTTTATCCTTACAGTGTACTTTTGAAATTTTCAAACTTTTAACCAGTTTTAGTTTCTTTGAATTATAATGCCTGCTCAATCAGTGAATAAATTAACTCTTGTAGCAATGGAAGATATCAACCGGCTGATCGAAGAAGACCCGCACCCGCTTGTTGCACTCGAGAAGCTTCTCACTGGGGAAAGTCTCCATTTCCTCAAAGCCTCAAAAATCAGAGACAGAAGTGCAGAGTTGTTATGTTTGCACTTTACTTCAAGATTTGAAGGCTTTGATGGACTCATCAAACCTTAACCATCTTGTATCTCAACAAGAGTCCAAATCAAAATTGATTTCTCTTTTTCAACAGTTGAATCAACATCAAGGCCTCTTATCTTCAGACATCAATGACTATGTGGAGAAGGTCCAGAACTTCTTCAATGACCACTTTGTCAAACACTTCACTTCTCAACAAGTATTCAACAAGCATAACACACTTCTAGATTCTAAAACCGATCTCACGAACAAGCTTTCGAGTGCCAAAAGTACACAATCCCACATTGACAATGCAGCTTCAACTGCCAAGACTCAAATGCATGAGTTGAGTTTACAGATTGATGATCTTAGAAAACAATTGGCAGAACTTGAGAATCAAAGAGGTGATTTGGAGTCAGTAGTGAACAAATGTGATGTTCAGAAGAAGAAGTTAAAGGCTGAATGCACTCAATGGGCCCAACAAAGCATAGAATTACTTTCTGCACTTGCTTCTTCAGAACTCGACGTCAGAGAAGCTGAACGTGCTAGGACTTCAGCAGAAGAAGGCTTTGCAGATTTAAAATCTTCGTTTCCTACATTTTAGGAACTGAATGAGGTGTGCATATTGCTTGTTACGATAATATTTAGTTTCAACTTGGCGATCGATGCATGATTTGTTTACATGTGTGTAATATTTATTTTTGATGTCTTTTCTCAATCAAATTTATAAACACACACGTATTATTAACAACATCAAACAATAAACACTGCGCATCTTTTATCAATTCCTCCTTTTGTGAAACAGTGTCGTCGATTGAAATTTTTCTGATATCTATTGTTACATTTGGGTCTGTGTTAATGTTAATTGAATTAATTTGATGTTGTTAAATGATATATATCATTATGATCGAAAGAGACAAATAATTGAAGCTTAAAGGGAATGGCTAGCTGTAAAGTTTGTGAACAATTGAATCTTTACAATTACAGATTCTTTTATTAGAGGGCACTTTAAAGGAATCTGGTGCTTGCTTTTGTTTTTGTTTTCAGCATAACTTGAATTGCATGCATAGAACATTATTATATTAGTATATCTATTACCATGCATATCCTCCTCTGGAGTGTGGATGATAGCTGCTGCAGATTTGGAGAAAGGGGAAGATTGTTCGTATGACTTGCTTAAACTACCTGAAACAAGGTAAAGAAACATCTCATTCAAGGTTGTCTTTTTTATTCTGTTCAATTTATTTTTCAGATATTTTTGTCATGTTCTTGATTTCCATTTTTATTATTGTAGCTCAGAGAATTCATCACTCACTGTCGACCATTTAATTTACATTACACAATACGGTATATAGCTTGATATATGTGTGAAATCAAGCATGTAATTAACTTGGCAATGCAGAATTTGTTTACATGTCTGTAATAATTGTGATATGTTTTCTCAATCAAATTCATAATAATATCATTACCAACTTTTTCATTTCTTAAACTTAATGCACCGAACTAGTAACTATTTTATGCATTTTATAGATTTCATAATCACAGATGCAGCCATTAACATCTATTATACTCTTCTACTCTGTCTATCTACTATCTTCTTTATATTATATTATATTATATTATATTATATTATTATATTATATTATATTATATTATTATATATCTTTAATTATATATATTATATATATATATATATATATATATATATATATATATCTTTAATCAAAACAACCACTACCAAAAATACTAAACTACCATTATCTAAAACTCACTTTTTGAGGACAAATATATCATTTTCAATTATTTAATCCCACTTTTATATTTTGTGGGTCCCACTTTTTCACATCATCTCTTAACTTTTTTTATCTCACATTTAAAATACATTATTCTCTTTTCTCTCACTCTTATCTTTCTCAATTTTCTCTTTATCTCTCTCCCCTCTTCCCCTCTCCCTATTCAAATTTCTATTTTTTTAATCTATCTATATTTATATATATATATATATATATATATATATATATATATATATATATATATATATATATATATATATATATCATATATCATATATCATTAATCAAAACAACCACTACCAAAAATACCAAACTACCCTTATCTAAAACCCACTTTTTGAGGACAAATGTCATTTTTAATTATTTAATTCCACTTTTTATATTTTGTGGGTCCCGCTTTTTCACATCATCTCTTAACTTTTTTTCTCACATTTAAAACACTTTTTTCTCTTTTCTCTCTCACTCTTATCTTTCTCAATTTTCTCTCTATTTCTCTCCCCCTTTTCCCCCTCTCCCTCTATTCAAATTTCTATTTTTTTAATCTATCTATATTCTTTTTAATCAAAATACCCACTACTTATATCTATATTTTCCTTTCACTAGACGAAAAATATTTTTACTTTTATAAATGAATAATTTGTTTTTGTTGTTATTTTTATTTTTTATCTTTCTTTTGAACTTTTGACTACGGGGAAACGTAACACGTTAACGGGTAAACATTATATTTTGCCTTTGAGCCACAACAAGAAAATACTAGATGTTGTCGAAATTATTCTTTTCTATTTTTTATTTTTAAGTTTTAACAAGTAAATATTATATGTTGTTGCTATAATTTCATTACTATTAATTAATTCTCTATGGTGGAACGTTAGACATTGTCAGACGAATTATTTTATATTCTGCTTTTGAGTTACAACGGGAAAATGTTACATGTTGGTATAATTTTATTACTGATAAAATAAATTTCGTGTTATTTGCCATGGGGGCTAATGATTAAAAATGTCAATTGAAGACAATATTCTAAAGTTATGAAACTTCAATTATTAGTAACTTAGAAGATTTATTGTACTTAAATTATATTTGAGAATATTCATACAAAGAATACGATGTTACCAGTGCATATGCACGGGTATACTGCTAGTACTGTTAGTAAACAAACTACCACCAAATTTACAAAAACACACTAAATTGAAAAAATTAGCAAAACATTAGTTTGGGGGGGGGGGGGTAAATTGGTAACTAGACTAGAAAAAAAATCCAAACTTTTTGAAAAAGCAAAAGTAACTATCTCGAAACAAATCATGAAACAAATATTTGTAATTGATAATTATAATTTTTAAAGACTACTATAAATCTACTATCTATCTTCTACTATCTACATTAAAAGCACAAATCATTATAAAAATAATTTAATATAAATCTACTATTTAACTTTTTTTTGGTATAAACCAAGTATCCTCTGCGCGCAATTGCAGAGACTAATCTCTCTACCGAGAAGGACCACAATGGGCGCAAAATCTCTCCCCTCAAGAGATTTAACATCATTGCACGCCCAATGTTGGATTCAAACTCGGGCATTGGTTAAGTTGGAAGAGATTTCTATCATCTCATCCAAGTGCTCTTGGGTATTTATCTTTTTTTTTTGACGCAATGGGTATTTATCTTTTAACTACTAGCACAAATTTCAAACTAAAAATACATGTGACAAATATTTGTCACCGATACCTAAATAAAGGATAAATAATTGTCATTGATATATAAAAAAACACGAGATAAATGTTTAAATGTAATTCAATAATAATTATAATTATAGTTTTAGAAGATTACCGTAAATCTATTATTTAAAAAGATAAACAATTGTAAGTATATATATATATACAATTGTAAGTATATATATATATAGTTTTTGAGTTCTAACGGGAGACATTATATGTTTTTGTTGTGAAAAATTATACTTTTATATTTTTGTATTTTTATATGTATTTGATTTTTTTGGTAAGTATATGTATTTAATTTTAGGGTTTTTTTGGACCCCACCCCATCCCCTCCCCCCCACCCAATACCAAAAACCCCAAAATGCCCTTGGAAACTTAATTTTTTTAAAAAAAAATAAGAAAATCGTATATACCCCTTGAGTATGTATATACGATGGCTATTTTATGTCCAATCGTATATACGTACTCAAAGGGGTATATACGATGGGTTTTTAATTTTTTTTAATAATTTGTTTTAATTTTTATTACTAAAAGGCTACTAAAAATTCGTTAACTAGTCAAAACTACTCCAAAAAATTATAAAAACACCACTAAAAATCTAACAAAACCAAAATAAGGCTATGCAAATTTTTTTAGATTTTTGGAGACTATGAAAAATTAAAAAAATCGTAAAAAATAGTAAACGATGGAATTTGGGATTTTGAGGTCAGTAGTCCCGTAAGAAGTCCCTTCTAAGGAGTCTTGATTCTTGATTTTTTCGCTTCTAATGGTCGTGGTTTCATTACGATCGGAGTGTGTTGCCTAAACCGATTTTTTAGCCTAAATTATTCGCTCGACGTATAACATCGCCACGCTTTAACGAACTACACACAAAACCTATTTTCGCGACTTATATAATTTTTATTTGACTTAAAACAATTTAAAAATTACAATGAAGGTCATATATACACACGGGGGTATATATACGACCTATATTTTGCCCATCGTATATACACCTCCCAAGGCGTATATACGATTAAAATGAGGTTTTTCCAATCGTATATACGCCTGGGGGTGTATATACGATGAGCAAAAAAAAAGGGTCGTATATATACCCCCTGTGTATATACGACAAAGTGAGGGTTTTCCAATCGTATATACGCCTTGGGGTGTATATACGATGAGCAAAAATAGGGTCGTATATATACCCCCTCGGTGTGTATATACGATTGGCCAAATTTTTTTAAAAAAAAATACGTTTTCAGAAGGGCATTTTGGGGTTTTCAGTGTGGGTGGGGGTGGGAGGGGATGGGGTGGGGGTCCAAAAAAAAAACCCTTAATTTTATATACTCAGACTTGTTGGGTCTAAATGGGCCATCACTTGTTGTTAATATCACTTGTAATAAGGGTATTACTTTTCCCACACCCCCTCCTACTCAAAACACACCCCATAAGGGTGTGAAATGACCAAAAGACCAGCCAAAGCGTCTTTTTTTTTTTTTAAGAAATTTCACGTGTTCGAACACGGGGCTTCGAACAGGTTCGAATGACATCGTTCGAGTGTGTTAATTTTTGACTTCACACTCTCTTGTGCGTAATTTCACCTGTTCGAACGAGGTCATTCGAACCTATTCGCATGACCTTGTTCGAACACGTTCGAACGACATCGTTCGCGTGAGTTAAATATTGACTTCACACCCTCTTGTGTGTAATTTCACCTGTTCGAACGAGGTCATTCGAACCGTCCTTAAACACGTCCTCACAGCGTTTCACGCGAGGTTATTTTTGGAATAAAAATTGTTAAGGGGTGTGAAAGAGTAGGAGGGGGAGTGGGAAAAGTAATCTACCTATATTAACAATCAACCCACTACCAAAAATACCAAATTATCCCTTACTTTTATCTCAATCTTAGGGATGAAAGTGTCATTTCAAATTATTTTCTTTCACTTTTTTACTCTCACTCACTTTTATTATTAGTGGGTCCCACTCTCACATCATCTTTTTATTTTTTTATTTCACTTTAAAACCTACTTTTCTTTTTCTCTTTCATTTTCTCACTCTTTCCAATTCTCTCTATTATCAACATAATCAAAACACCCACTACTAAAAAATCTTTTTACAAAATTAGTAATTTTGTAAAAACAATAATTACATAAAATTGATTAAATTAATATTACATTATGTAGAATTTACTATTTACTATAATCTACTCGAACTACTAAACCCAATTAATTTAACCACTACTATTTGTCTAAAAAGTGATACCGCACTAAAAAATTTCAAAAAACTATTTTTCCTAAAAATCCAACAGAGCGCCAACATAAAGCGCAACGGAGCGCATGAACAATTTTTTCTAAAAAACACTTTATTTTTAAATTTATTTCTTCTACAAAAGCAGATAATTAAATAAACTTAATAAAATTAATATTAAAACTATCAAAAAATAATAATATTAAATCATGTAGAATTTATTATTTATTAATTTACTCAAAAATACTAAATTCAATTAATTTAACCACTACTTGATAGTCAAAATAAGCGATATACCTAGCAAAAATTTAAAATTATTTTTCCTAAAAAATCAATAGTTAAATCCATCCACTTTTTACTTTAGTAAAGAACGAGCCACTGGAAAAGCCAAAAAAAGCGCCAACGGGGTGCCTACGAGAGAGATTCAACAGCGCGCGCCAACGAGAGCGCCATTATAATAAGAAGAAGATACGACATTATTTTTTTAACACCTCTATTACTTATATTATGAAGTTTTTCCTTTTATTTGTAATAAGAGTAGGAGGGGGAGTGGGAAAAGTAATACCCATTTTCTGTTATCCGTTTTGTTACAAGCTCAACCAATTCAGTTGAGGCTTCACATTGTATATCAAGCTAGTTTTGGCTTATGATCAATACAAAGAAAACACTTTCAATCTCATTCTTGGTTCCAACAAGACTAATTAATTTCCAATTAAGTCAATTTATATAAGGCTTTTAATTTACGTACCCCCCTCATTCCCTCCCACACCCCCATAATCCAAAAAATTCCAAGAATACCCCTGCTTTTTAAAAAAAAAAAATATATTAAATTTTCGGAATTACCTCAAAATAAGGTAATTCCGGTTCAAAAAAATAAAAAATTTCGGAATTACCTCTAAAAAAGGTAATTCCGGTTCAAAAAAATAAAAAATTTCGGAATTACCTCTAAAAAAGGTAATTCCGAAATTTGTAATTTTTTTTTTTAAAAGTTTGTATTTTGGTCTTAAGATTTAAACGCGTTTTATTGGAAATATGATACGAACGATTTACGATTTAATAACAATACGTCAAAATATATAAAATGACCAACATAAAATAGAGTACAAATACAACTATGGGTCCAAAATGTCTAAAAATGACCAAAATAAGCACGTGAAGTAGGTGAATGGGCGACATCTGTGGCATCCCGCCAATCCAGACGCCAAGTGAAGTGATATATATACGATTTGTTTTAATTTTTATTACTAAAAGGCTACTAAAAATAGTCAAAACTACTCTAAAAAAATATAAAAACACCACTAAAAATCTAACAAAACCAAAATAAGGCTATACAAATTTTTTAAGATTTTTTGGAGACTATGAAAAATTAAAAAAAATCGTAAAAAATAGTAAACGATGGAATTTGGGATTTTGAAATTTGTTGTCCCGTAAGTTCATTCTAGAGTCTTGATTCTTGATTTATTTCGCTTAATGGTGGTGTGGTTTTCATTACGATCCGAGATGTTGTCCAAAACCGATTTTTAAATTTAAATTATTCGCTCGAAAAAAAAAAAAATTTTAATTTTGAATTACTCGAAATAGGTAATTCGGTTCATTAATTTAGAACCGAATTACCTCATTTCGAGTAATTCAAAATCTTTTCTAATTACAGAAATCCAAATTCCATTATTTTTGAGGTAATTCCAAATTTTAGAGGTAATTCAAATTTGTAATTTTTTTTTTTTTTTTTTTTTTTAACAAAACCATGTAATTTTTGTAAATTTTCATGTATTTTTGTCATCTTATACATTATGGGGGTGTGGGAGGGAATGAGGGGGTACTGAAATTAAAACCCTTTATATAAACAACACGACGGTCAATAAAAAGGTGGGAAATAGTTGCTGTATCCTATCAAACTGGTCAATAAATACGTCGGCATACCATAACACCCCTAAGTTAGTTCCATTTGAAATATAAAATGTATTTTATCAAAAATATAAGACGTTGAAAATTAAATTTAAATAAATGAGGTGTAAAGTTTGAATTGACGTGTGGGAATGATTGAAAAAGACAAATAAATAAATAATTGAAGCTTTAAGGGAATGGCTATTGGCTAGTTATAAAGTTTGTGAATAATTGATGCTTGACCTTTACAGGTTTGTTACTTTATTAGTGGTTACGGTAAAGCAGTAGCAAAAAACAAAAAGAAAAAAGGAGGAATATTGTTCATCTGAATTGAACATCTGCTGAAACGTGGTAAAATACACAATCTTATTCTATTTACTTTTTTTTGCAAATGTTTTCTTTCTGTATATATATTTCCATTTTTGGTTTACACTATGTAAATAATATCAAGCAGACAGGCTGAATAAGCATATAGTAACTAACAAACCCAGTATGTAAATAACCGAAAAACTTCTAAAACAGACAATTATCATTACATTACATAACTAGGTAAATGTTAATTAATGTTAATTAAAGTATAATAACTAGGTAAATGTTTCTGCTAATTACATTACATAATGGTTATTTCCAAGTCCAACTAGTTTCATACCACACATGATCAAATATCATTACAACATCTCTAATTCACATTGAATTTGGTTATACTGTAACTGTAAATTATCTAAAACGTTGCAAATTTAAAAAAAATGAGGTGTGATTTTTGATTTGACGTGTGTGAATGATTTAAAAAGACAAAAAAAGAAAATAATTGAAGCTTTAATGGAATGAATGGCTAGCTGTAAAGTAGTTTGTGAATAATTGAAGCTTGACATTTACAAGCTCTTTTGTGAGTGCTTACGGTAAAGCAGTAGCAAGAAACCAAAAAAGAGAACATCTGCTATAGTAGTCTACTCTCTCTCTCTCACTCTGCTGTTTTTGTTTTGGTTTCCTGGATAATTGCATATCATCTTGTGGAGTGTGGATGGTAGCTGCTACAGATTGGAGAAAGGGCAATATGGTTCATCTGAATTGAGCATCTGCTGAAACAAGGTCATTCAGTGTTGCCTTTTACTTTTCTTATGCAAATATTTTCTGTCTGAATATCATTCCCATTTTTGGTCTGCACTCCCCAGCAGTCTACATGAACATATAATATAATATAATATCAAACAAACTAACTACATATTTAATCAACTGAAAAACTTCCAAATCACAGACAAAACTAACATATTACATAAACAGCAAGTAGCTAACTAAACTAATCTTTGTTTATTTTGATCCCCATACCCTGTATTTGATGCTCATAAAACTTAGAGCAAAAATTAAATTAATTTTATTAATATGTCTATTTGAAGCTATAGTAAACATGCATGTATGCCTAACTTTGACCTATTGAAATTGATTCAGATGGTGAGTTTGTTGACTGATTTGGTGAAGACGTATGTGGAGAAATTGATAAATGGGGCAATAGCAGAAACACGCTATGTATGTTGCTTCACATGCATTGCTCAAGAATTCGAAGATAAAAAGCGGTGGTTGGAAACAGAAATGAATGATGTGGAGCAAGATGCTGAAGTGGCACGCCGGGAGGTAAAATATTTTGAGCTAAAGCTCGACACTGGGAAAAGGAAGCTAATGAGCTGATTCAAGAAGACACCAAAACAAGAAAGCAATGTTTTTTTGGATTTTGTCCTGATTGCATATGGCGATACAAAAGAGGAAAGGAGCTGACAAATAAGTTAAAGGAGGTGGAACAATTGGTGGAAAAGAGAGAGAAACTTGGAACTATTGAACTCCCTAGTCATCTTCCAGGTATTGAAAGCTATTCATCTCAAGATTACATTTCTTTGAAGAGCAGAGAGTTAAAGTACAAAGAGCTTTTGGAAGCACTGAAAGATGAAAATAATTTTATAACTGGATTGCATGGTATGGGGGGCACCGGCAAAACTACGTTGGCCAAAGAAGTGGGTAAAGAACTAAAGCAATCTGAAGAGTTCTCTCATGTCATCATTACAACGGTGTCATATACTCCCAATATAAAGAAGATTCAAGATGATATTGCTGGACCCTTAGGATTGAAATTTGGGGATTGTAATGAATCAGACCGATCCAAAATGTTATGGATTAGACTAACCAATGGTGAGAAAAATCTTGTGATATCGACGATGTGTGGGACCGAACCCACCTCTTGATTTCTATTCAATTGGGATTCCAAAACAAGACAATTGCAAAGGTCATAGAATTCTTGTAACCACACGTAATAACCGAGTATTAAACAAAATGGGTTGTGATAAGGTAATAAAACTGGAGCTTTTATCTAAAGAAGATGCATGGATCCTGTTCAAAAGGTACTCCGGTATAAGCAATAGTTCCGTTAAAAGGTTGATCGACAAGGGGCGTAAAATTGCAGATGAATGCAAAGGATTACCAGTTGCCATTTCAGTTGTCGCCGGCAGTTTAAAAGGCCAAAAAAGTCTAGAAGAGTGGGATGTGGCCTTAAAATCCTTGAAAAAACCTCTTTCCTCCTCCATACAAGGTATTGAAGATGAAAGTCTGATTGAAGTTTATAATTGTTTGAAGTTCAGTTATGATTATTTGAAAGATGAAAAGGCCAAAGGATTGTTCCTTTTATGTTCTCAGTATTCCCGTAAGATGAAGAAATTTCTGTTGAAACTCTAACCGCACTTAGGCGTAGCAAGCTTGGTCTTTTTGGGGAAAGATTATGGCGGCTACAATGATGCTCAAAACCAAGCAATGTAGCCAAAACAAACTCCTAGATTCTTCTTTGTTGTTGCAGTCGATGAAGGATTTGTAAAATGCATGACTTGGTTCGTGATGTCGCCAATTGATAGCAAATCAAGAGATTAGAAACAATGAGATATGTCTCATAAAGATCCAAAGTCATTGGTTGATAGGGAGAATAATACTAAATATTTGATTTTCCAAGGCAAGGCAAGGGAGATGTTTTCCTCTAGTTTTGGTGGCTCCAAGCTTGAGATTCTAATTGCTATCCTCAAGACTGATGAACACATCAACCGTGTGGAAGGTGTGGAAGTCCCAAATTCATTCTTTGAAAATATGGTAGTGCTTCGAGCTTTGCGTTTAGTTTGTAAACGGATGCCTGGCAGTCGCCGTCGAGTAGCTTTACTACCATTACCAAAATCAATTCAGTCATTGATGAATATTCGATCTTTGATGGTTTGTAATGCCGATTTAGGTGACATCTCTGCTTTGGGAAATATGCAATGTCCGAGACTCTTGATTTGGTTTGTTGTAAAATTGATGAGTCGCCACATGAAATTACAAAACTGGAGAAATTTAAATTGTTGAAGTTGAAATATTGTGAAATAAGAAGGAATAATCCATTCAAAGTTGTTGGGAAGTGCTCCTTTCTTGAAGAGTTGTATTTTGAAGATAGTTTTAATGAGTTTTGT
This sequence comes from Oxytropis ochrocephala, assembly GCA_020916435.1. NCBI lineage: Eukaryota > Viridiplantae > Streptophyta > Magnoliopsida > Fabales > Fabaceae > Oxytropis > Oxytropis ochrocephala. The sequence goes on from CM037089.1 coordinate 42,163,679, forward strand.
CGAGAGATAAACTTTCCTATGTTGCAAAGGTATGTCGTCATTAGAAAGCGGTGGGTTATTGAATGGGATAACTCACTATCAAAATGTGTTAACTCACTATCAAAATGTGTGATTTTATATGGGGGTGTGGATCTTTTTTTAGAGGATAAGTATGAGGATGTGGATGATAATTTATCAGAAGCAACGTTAAAGTACTTTATGCAAACAGCAGAGGTTCTTCAACTAGATACAATCAAATGGCGATGGGAAAATCTCATACCTGAGATTATTCCTGTAGATCAAGGTATGAATGATCTCGTTTATCTTTCTTTGAGCAATATTTCAAAATTACAGTACCTCATTAAATTCGACGTTGGTTCTCGAGTACCGGACGTCTTCTCCAAGTTGGTTGTACTAAATCTGTCTGAAATGGAAAATTTGGAAGAACTCTGCAACGGTCCCCTTTCCTCTGACTATCTAAAGAACTTAGAGGAACTATCGATCACTCATTGTAAAAGTTTGCGAAGCTTGTTTAAGTTCAACCTAGACCTTAGCAAAGCTTCAAAGAAAATGACACTAAAGAAATGTCCATTGTTGGTTTCACTATTTCATCTATCAACTGCTAAAAGCCTAATGATGCTGGAGGAATTGGTAATTAGTAAATGTTATCAATTGGAAAGCATAATAACAGATGAAAAAAGAGGGGAGGAATCAAAAGAAGAAATACTAGTTGATGATGGTGATAATGACAACAAGAAGTGTAGCTCAATATTGTTTTCGAAACTAAAAGTTCTATATATCCAAAGATGTCCCCGATTAGAATTTATACTTCCATTTGTCTATGGAGACCTTCCGGTACTAGAAACTATCAAAATAGGTGATTGTGAAGAGCTGAAATACATATTTGACCAATTTGTAAAACTTGGTTCTCTAAAAGAACTAGAGTTGTATCACTTGCCAAATTTTATTGACTTTTTCCGTAGCGATACTCAGGCCTCTGTCGCAAAGAGGTCATCTTCTAGTTTGAGAGATGATTTCAAGGAACCAACTCAATTGGACTCAATCAAATGCAATGTCTTCTCTTGGACTCATAAATGTTGGTATGGTCTTAAATATAGACACAAATTGAGGAAGAGTCCTACAAGTACTAAAACCCCATTAGTTTTGGAGGATCAACCACAACATTGCCCAGTTGCCTCGGTAACCCTCTCACTCACCTTTACATTTTTGATATATTTTGATATTTTATTTTTTAAAAGAGCACACATCTTATATTTAGTGTGTGAATGTTCATATTTCTTTTCAAGAATCTATAGCATTAGAAGTTGAATACTATTTTAATTGTTCAAGACTTTGATGCTTTAAATTTATTATTATAGATAACTAGTAGGATACCTGCAGCATACGCACGAGAGCCGCTATGTTCTTTCTATGAATGAATTTAGACATAATTTAAATAGTCCAACATTACCCCGTAAAAATAAGTACAAATTTAAAGTAGATAAAAAAGTAGTCTCAAACGTTGTCAAAAAAAAAGTAGTTTCAAATAAAAAATAGATAAATATTAAAATATAAAAATGTAAAAGTATCATTTAAAAACAATTGTGCATTTATCCAGTATTTTTTTATATATCAGTGTAGTGTTTTTTTATATATCAGTATTGTTATCCCGTGTTTTTTTATATATCATCAAGTCATTTATCCCATGTTTTTATTTATATTATTGCATTTGTTACGTATTTTTTTATATCAGTACAGTTATCTCGTGTTTTTTTTATATATCAGTGCAGTTATCTCATAGTTTCAATTGATTATTCTAGTTGATTAGTAGATTATAGTAGATAGTAAAAGATAGATAGTAGATTATCAATAAGAAATATTTATCCTGTGTTTTTGTGTGTGTGTGTGTGTGTGTGTGTGTGTGTGTGTGTGTGTGTGACAATTATATGTCATTTTTTAGGTATTAGCGACAAATATTTGTCACATGTGTTTTAAATATTAATCAGTAGTTTAAATAGTGATTAAGTTTTCTTGTTTTTTATATTAATCTTGTTTTTTTTAATTATATTTCAGTGCAATTATCCTGTATTTTTTTATATATCAGTGCAGTTATCTCGTAGCTTCAATTGATTATTTTAGTTGATTAGTAGATTATAGTAGATGGTGAGAAAAGAAAGTGCAGTTATCCCGTGTTTTATATATGTGTGTGTGTGTGTGTGCAATGTTTTTTTATATATCAGTGTTGTTATCTCGTGTTTTTTTATATATCAGTGCAACTATCCCGTATTTTTGTGTGTGTGTGTGTGTTCCCGTGTTGTTATCAGTGTTGTTATCCCGTGTTTTTTTATATATCAGTGCAACTATCCCGTGTTTTTATATATATCATTGCAGTTATCCCATAGTTTTTATATATCAGTGCAGTTATCCCGTGTTTTTTATATATCAGTGCAGTTATCTCATAGTTTCAATTGATTATTTTAGTTGATTATAGTGGATAGTAAAAGATAGATAGTAGATTACCAATAAGAAATATATGTCTCGTGTTTTATTATATATTTGTGACAACTATTTGTCCTTTTTTAGGTATTAGCGACAAATATTTGTCACATGTGTTTTAAATATCATTTAGTTGTTTAAATAGTGATCAAGTCTTCTTGTTATTTTTAGATATTAATCTCGTATTTTTTATATATCAGTGCAATTATCCCATGTTTTTTTTATATATCAGTGCAGTTATGTCGTAGTTTTAATTGATTAGTAGATTGAAGTAGATGGTGGAAAAAAAAGTGGGTGGGTTTGGTTTAAATTTTGAAATTTGAAAAAAGTAAGAAAGAGAAAGTATAAAAAAGTGGGAGTGAGATGAAAGTGTATTGGGAGAAGAGATTTGAAAAAAAGTGTGATAGTAAATTACAATGTTGCCCTTAGTTAGGTGAGTTGTAAAGTAAATAGGAATGTTAGTTTGGGTAATGTAAGTGTTGTTTGTTTGAATAAATAGATAAATAGATAGATATTAGATGCAAGCCCATCTTTAGGGTTCATAAAGGATAAAAGCTATATACTTGCATTAACGAAATTCAATTCATACTGTCTTCAGATATGGGATCGTGTTCAGTGTTTGTCAAGACAATCGCAGAAAATTATGTGCAATATTACAAAGATTGAGCTGATCAATGTTTCGAAGATAAAGTCAGTGTTTATCTTACCTATTACTCCAACAATGTTGCTGGAAACCCTGGAAATTTCGAATTGTGATGAACTGAAGCACATAATAGTAGATATTGGAGATGACAATGGGGGAAATAACTGGGGTGATGTCTTCCCAAGATTAAAACATCTCAATGTTGGAAAATGTGGGAAATTGGAATATATATTTGGACACTATGCTGATGCAGATGATCATCAAAGCCATAATGAGATTCACCTTCATCTTCCGGAATTGAATAGTCTCCAACTTCGGAATCTGCGAAGTTTAGTAGCCATGTGTCCCAAACAATACCACACAACATTTCCATCTTTGGTGAAACTTGAACTAGAGAAATGCATCCAAAGTTGCAAGTAAATCTATTATTGGTGATTTCATCACCATGCTAGTTCGACGACATCTTTGGACAGTACGACCATGAAGGTAGGTACCCCTATTAATTGTCATTCATCATTGTTCTTTGTTAATAAGTTCCCTGCCATCGCTTTACCCTAAAATTTTTGTAACCAGAATGGAGAACTCAGGCTCTATATCATGCATGTAAAAAAACATGTATAAGATGAGATAACTGCAAATGATGCATGATGGATGTAAACTATGTAAAACAAAATTACAAAATCTGTTCTCTCCATGTCACTAGCTAGTTTATTATAATATGTACTTTTTTATAAATAAAAAATAAGTCTTTGGTAAGTATGCTATTTTGACGTTTTAATTTATGTGTGGCATGCATAAACAAATATATAAACAATAAAACGATGATAAAAAAATATAAACAATAAAACTATAATAACGGCCTGTTCCAAGTTATTGCAAACGATAGTCTGCAGCTCCATTTGTCACCAGACTTTTTTATTTTTACAAGCTCTCTCTTTTTAAAAGAGATCTTTTTGTAATTTTTTAGCAATTTTTTCCTTTTTTTAAGTATGCAAGTTTTTGTCATTTTGTCAATATGCAGCTTTTTTCATGCAAATTCAATGCCCAGCCAACCTAAAATCTTTAGTTAGTGAATGCAAAAAGAATTTCATTATTAAAATTGTTGTTTCAAAGAATTTTTGTAAATATTCTTATTTGATTCACTAAAATGAAGAAACCGAATTATTTAACTCCAAATTTATTTTAGACCAAATCATCAATTTTGTCTCTAAATTTACATCTATTTTCTTATTTAGTGATTCAAGTATATAAAAATAATAAATGGTTTCTCAAGTTGTTAGATCTATCAAATTACTTCCTAAAATTTATATAGTTAGTAGTCCTTCGGAGAACTTAGTGAGACATATTTGTTAAAAGTATAGAGGCTAATTTGAAAAGAAAAAAAATGAATTGTTTATTAAGAATTGCGCCCAATAATTTCTCTACATCACTATTAAGTATTGCGCCCAATATTTATTCTAATGGTGAACTCTTTAAGAATCTAATTTGAGTCTCACGGCATAACACACTTTTAATACTTTTTTAGGATAGCAAATAATTATTTTTTATGCTAGGAACCGAGATTGTTGGGGAGAACTGAGATCGATTGGTGAAAAACACTCTCCTCCACCTGGTGAATTCTAACTGTGAACCTTGAAAAAATAGGTTCTTTGAGGTGACACCCTAACGGATTGGGGTTTACGAACCTCCACTGCATGTGCTCTATTAAATAATATGAATAAACCATACACATGTCATCTTGTATGTGAAAAACAATATAAATAGGACCTAATGATTACACCTTACGCCCAACTCCAAATATACTACTTTGTGCATTCTCAATCTAAGATAATATGTGTACTATTTAATCATATCATGTTTTATAGCTAAGTTTAAAAAAAAAAACTTCACTTTGTCATTAGAAAATAGCATAAAGAAAGGAGCGCAACACTACTCTTTTTGTTGGGTGATCTCTAGATGATATATATGAACAAACCCACACGTTTCTAGTTTTTCAAAAAGAGTGGGAACAATATAATCATTATTTTTAGGTCATGTTCTCTAGGAAAATGAAAAACCATGTCTTCTCCAACTACCCACCATGTTGTCTCGCTTCAGTTTTTTGGGATTAGGGTTTGATAATATTTGGGAATGAGGATTTGGTATGGAAAAGATTTGATGTAGAGGGTTTACTTTTACCCTTTACATCCAACTAAACTGTAAGAATTATCTCAATCATAATCAATTTAGATATTTTTATTTTTATTTTTATTCATTTATAGTGGAATCCTTATTTTATGTATGTGATGATTTCCTTTCATTTAATTTATTGTAGGAGTTGAGTGGCGATGTGGAACATTTTCTTGCTTTGGAAGATCTCCGAGTAATAAACTCTAAAGTAGAAAACATCTTTTTTCTCAATGAAATAAATGGACAACCGTTGAACTTGATGTTGCAAATGATTGACTTACAAGATCTACATGTGATGACATATCTTTTTGTGGGTCCCAAAAGTTCGGTTACCCTCCAAAACCTAACAAGGATTTATATAACAAGATGTGAAAAATGGAAATAATATTCTCCACTTCATTGTAAGATGTTTGCCACAATTGTTTGATCTAGCAATAGAAGAATGCAAAGAGTTGAAGTATATCGTTGAAGATGATGTGGAGGATGAAATAGTTCTTCCTACAAGGCCTTGCTTCCCAAAGCTCTACAGAGTTAAAATAACAAATTGCAACAAGTTGAAATGTGTCTTTCCAGTCTCCATATGTAAAGAGCTTCATGGGCTGAACTTTTAATTATAAGAGAAGCAATTGAGCTACAAGAAATATTCGTAAGTAAAGATGGTCAAAAGTTGAGATTCCAAATCTAAAGGAGATAGAACTTGTCAACCTACCTAGCCTCTCGCTGACACAGAAATCCAGCTTCAAAATGTAAAATATCGTCATGTGGAGAATTGTTTTCAAAAGCAGCTTTTGACTTCAAAGATCAACTTCGTGCATCCTCCCGTAAATTAGTGATGTCGACTTTCTGTGACACACTTTACCCAATAATTTTTAAATGAATGAAGTGTTCATTGAAAAAATAACTTTTATTGAAGTAAACACCCATTTTGGCCTCAATCGAGGTAGTTGAGATGTCAAAAATCTTGATGTCGTGGGTTGCGATCACGGTACGCATACTTTGTTGCTAATCAATGATATTTTGTTGTAGGTAATGGAAACCCAAGTGCAGAGCCCATTAAAGATTTTGCACCGGGATTGAAGTTCGTGTAGCAAATGGACATGAGTGGACTTCTTCACAGTGTCAATACTAATCAATCTATTCAAGTTATAAAATCAAACGTGTTCTCTTTTGAGCGTATAAAAACCAACCAATTAACAAAGGTAGATCATGAATTTGTTGAAAATGCTCCTCCTCTAGTGTAAAGATGCATGCCAACATTAACAAATTCACTCAAAAGTATAATTTGCGGCCATTTCCAAGTCCCTTGATAATTCTCGCCCATTCAATCGAATAGTTTAAGGTCTTATTACAGACTTGCTAAACGAAGAATCAATGTGTCAACAATGTTTGATGAACCAACAACATCTACTTGGAGAAACTGATACCACTCTCAAACCTTCTCATGGAAATAATGTAATACAATTTATTTAAATACTTTTTAGATACGTGCTGCAACTTATTTACATTATCATGCAATGTATTGTATAGTGTTTGAAAGAAATCAAGGAGCAGAGTATTCAAGAGGCATCACCATCCTAAAAAGATATTACAACAGCTTTTGCCTACTAATTCAAAAACAAGGAGCAAGCCACCAAAGATATTACAACTTGTTAAACAAAAGGCATTCCACCTATTGTGCTTATATTAAAATGACTCTTTTTCAATACAAGAATGAAATTATATGATCAACTTCAAATATCATTTTAATTTTATGCGTAGTTTCAAGACAAGCGCTTGAAGAAGGAACTACATTAGATAATGTCAAGACAACGCCAACATCATCAACTCATTTAGAATCAATTAGTTCATCATCGTGAGCCATTACATACTTCGAGCATAAAACATCTTCACAGTGAGTTTATAGTATGCTACCAAGCTTTTGATCATGTTCTTCTACTCATATTATTTGTTTATTTGAATCTGTGTAGGAAGTTGGTTATGGAAAACAATCCATACCTCCACTATCAACTAGTCGACTAATGATCGAAAAGTTAAAGATGAAAACCGGTGCGTAAATCATTGAAGATTTTGGCAATGGGGTTGAAGTTCAAGAAGAATTAGCACACAAATTGATTTCTTCACAGTGTCCTGTTTCTAATCAATCTTTTAAAGCGGAAATGAATAATCTTTTTACACATACCAATGACACCAATAAATTTTATTACTTTTAATACAACTATTTCTCTTTTTTACTAAAATACCCTTAATCATTTAATATCTCATTCCATCTATTTCTCTCTATAATAAATACTTAAGGCCATTATTGACAAAATAGTAATAAATGTTGCATTGAACTTTGAAATTACATGTAAATAGAAATAACTTTTTTCTACAAAAGCGACAAGTAATAAGAAACAGAGAGACTAATATATATAATGATAATCAATGTCTCAATATCAATGATGCATCTGTTTATAGGAGTTGCTGAATGAACCATCATCGAGTCAACAATGTTTGATGAACCAACAACATCCACTTGGAGAAACTGATACCACTCTCAAATCTTCTCCGGGAAATAATGTAATACTCCCTCTAGACTCAATTATAAGCAAAAATACTTACTTTCACACATATTAAGAATAGTAGTTAAGTGCATTTAACTTTCTTAATTTCATGTAAAAATAAATACATTTACTAAACTACTCATAATAAATGATCTTCTTCTCACAATATTAATGAAATGATTTAAGGGTATTTTTGATATAGTAGAATTAACTATGGGTAAGTTAGTTGAAATTTGCTTATATTTGAGTCCATCAAACTAAAACATTTTTTTGCTTATAATTGAGTCCGGATGGAGTACCATTTAATTATACATTAATATCTAAAAAAAAATGAAATAAATTTTGCTTTGAATACTTTTTAGATATGTGTTGCAACTTGCAACTTGTTTACATTACTATAATGTTATACTATCGATATTTCATAGGCTTTGGAAGAAAAAAGGACCAAAGTGTTCAAGAGGCTTCAACACCGTAAAAGATATTACAACTTTGCCTGCTAATTTGGAAACAGGAACAAGCCACCAACACAACTTGTTTTACTCCGAGTCTAAACAAGAGGCACTCCACCTATTTGTTCTTATATTTTTTGACTCTTTTAATACACAAGAATGAAATTATTTGATCAACTTAAATATCATTTTAATTTTATGCAGTGTTTCAAGACAAGTGTTGAAGAAGGAACTATATTTGATAATGTCAAGGCAGAAACATCGTCAACTCATTTCGAATCAGTTAATTCTTCATCAGGGCCATTAGTTACTTTTGAGTATAAAACAATTTCACAGGTGAGTTTATACTTTTGACCCTTTCATTCATTTTTTGTGACCCCTGCAGTTGCATCAAAGTTTTGGGAATTTGCCAGTAATTGTTGAAGCTTTACACTCATTTTGTTTTGTTTTTTATTTATTTATAGAGATGATGATATTATTTGTTTATTTCAATATGTGTAGGAAGATGGTGATGGAAAAATCTCTGTACCTTCTTTTGCATCACAATCTCTTTCAACTCCTAATAAAGGTATTTTCTCCCAGCAATCCATTTTTAATGAATTTCTTTCTTTGGTGCTCAAGAGGCTTAATTATCCATCCCTTCACTTTCAGGAAACCCTTCTCAAATAGTGGAAAGTATAAGCTCTTCTTCTCTAATCACATGGAGCTTCAACAACTTGTCTCCAACAAGCATTTAGCTTCAGAGAACTTGTCTTTGTTGGTGATTTCCTCGTTAGGCATCCTTTTGTTCGCTTAAGGGACAATTCACCGAGTAATAGATACAAAGGTTACTCCTACAACCTGCCTAGCCGAGCTATTGAAATTCCTCCGCACACATAGCGTGTTGGATGTGTTAGAGTCAAGCCGCTCTGAATTTGTAGAGCTCTTACAAGATACTCGCATGTGGTTTTGATAACGGATGGTTGGATTGTGTTGAAAAGCGTGCCTTGTTTCCTCGATTTACAAGTCTCTCAAAATGTATTAGATAAACTATCACATTTCAAGCAACAAGTCTCTCAACATGTGGAAGATCTTAAGCATCAATTGACATCCTCTCAAGCGCTTTTGAGAGTATCACTCAACAAGAGGCACAAGTTTTAGAGTCAAGGGCTGCTCTAAGTTCCCCTCTTGGCTATTAGACTACACTAGACAAAAATAAAGAAGTGAGAATGAAGATTTATAAAACTATTTTCAAGTAAGAAAAGACTTTGTGATAATAAGTGCACAAATAAAACTTATACTATCTGCACAAGTTTCACCCTTTGTAATGAGTATTCTAATTATGGCTGAAACTTTTGAATCTCTGATTGTTAAGCAATTATAAAAGTTTAAAACCCAAACATTTTGTATAACTATGAAAAGAGCCTGCACAAAACTAATAATGTTTTCAGGACATTTTCTCAATCAATGTGCTTCTCAATTAAAGAGAAGGTTTCTTCCCTTACTTAGTAATGAATATAATGAATGTCTCAATATGAATGATTCTTTTATTTACAAGAATTGCTGAACGAACCATCATCGAGTCAACAATGTTTGATGAGCCAACAACATCCACTTGGAGATAATATATTGCCATTTAATTATACATTAAAATCTAAAGTTAAATGAAATAATTTTTGCTTTAAATACTATTTAGATATATGTTGCAACTTGTTTACATTATTTTAATGCTATACTATCTATATTCTATAGTCTTTGGAAGAAATAAAGGACCGAAATATTCAAGAGGCTTCAACATCAGAAAAAGCTATTACTAATTCATAAACAAGGAGCAAGCCACCAACACAATTAGTTTCTCCTATGTCTAAACAAGAGGCACTCCACCTATTTTGCTTATAATATTTTTTCTCTTTTTCAACACAAGAATGAATTTTTTGATTAACTTAAATATCCTTTTAATTTTATGTAGAGTTTCATGACAAGTGTTGAAGAGGGAACTACAGATGAGATAATGTCAAGGCAAAGAAAGATCCTCAACCCATTTTGAATCAATTAGTTCTTCATCAGGGCCATTAGTTACTTTTGAGCATAAAAAAACATTTACACAGTGAGTTTATAGTATGAAACCAATCTTTCAAACATGTTCTTCAACTCACAATTAATTTTGATGTGCTTTTGATTCATTTTTTGAGGCTACTAGTCCCTACAATTAGAGTCACAATTTTGGCCCAACCTAACTGAAATGCCCAATGCCCAAAGTGTTTTGGACTGGCTTGTTAAATAGAGGCCCAGAACAAATCGGACAATTTGGCTCAGTCTATTTGGCCTTGGCCTGCACACCGGGCCAGCTTTTTTATGTTTTTTAGTAATTTTTATGATTTCCTTTGTTAAGTTAGATTACGCAATGGGCCGCCCATATACCCCGTATTTTGGGTTGGGCTTGGCTACTCAAAATACGGCCCTATCGACAATTGCGCGAGCCTAACCCAACCTAGTTTTACGTTTTGGCCGAGTGGGCGAACTGGTTGCCCATCTTGACAAATTGCACTCGCACTGCATCAAAGTTTTGGGGATTGTTGAAGCTTAACACTCATTTTTGTGTTCTCGTATTCTTATTCTTTCAATAGTCAAATCTTTTCTTCTTTTTTTTTTTTTAGTTGATCCAAACTAAAATAAATACTCTAGAAATATATAGTGAGACTCGATCCTAAAAATACTCATAAGACTACAGAGATGACAATATTATTTGTTTATTTCAATATGTGTAGGAAGATGGTGGTGGAAAAATATCCAAACCTTCTCTTGCATCACGCTTCTCTTTTCAACTCCTAATGAAGGTATTTTCTACCATCAATTTATCTTCGATGACCTAAATCAATATAAATAAATAATAAAATTTCAAATACCTAAATACCTAAATAATAAATAAATAAATAATAAAATTTCAAATACCTAAATCAATATAAATCAAACATTTCTAAAATGTTCCGTCCGTAATAAAATTCTAAAATGTCGAATCCGAATCAACACAACGTGAAAATCAAATGTCAAGACAACACAAATACTAAAATGTCATAACAAAATACTCAAATACTCAAATGTAAGACTAATAATACAAACAAGATTAAAAGGACCCACATCGCACTCTCGCACTCTCTAAAATTCGATACTCGATTTAGTCGACTTCCCCAGTTGTTGCAAGCAGTGAGACATACTCTCCTTAGACCGAACAAGCTCCATCACCCTCTTCATGTCATTCTCCATCTTTTGTCGCCACTCCCGCTTTTGCATCTCCATCATTTGTCATGTACTCCCGCTTTTGCATCTCACTCTCTCGCAGCCTTCCGCTGCAGATAGCATGCGCTCCTCCTCCATCTTCCTAAACCGCTCTCTCTCCGAACTGATTGAGTAGGAAATGGTCTTCGCCTTTCTAGGAGCTCATTGGTCCAACACCAGACGGGGTCATTAATGGAGCCAAGGGCCCTGCACTCATACAAAGTGCACTGTTCCAACTCGCCGCTTTCTCCCGCAGCATTCGATGACAGAGCTATCAACTCGTGAGTAAGTTCACCAAGTGATTCGTGCAGTTCTAGGTCCCCGAGTCGCCGGACCCATCTCCCGAGATGTGCCTCCTGCTTTGTATAACCACAAAACATAGCATAATTAGTGCTCCATTCATTTTAACAATGCAACATATGTATATATAATACAAATCAAGTTGTGTATTTACTCGAGTAACCCTCGCGCGCCTCAACATATTGACCTCGAGTACCCTTCTTTACATGGGTGGCCCCGCAAGGCAAATTTCAAAGAGAGTGATAGGCGCCCCAACTTCTTACTCAGAAATGAAACACATTTTCAACACTTGCTAACTAATTAACTAATGTAAAAACACACGTATATTTAAAATAATTTATCAATCGAATAACATGTCGAGCCCGGCTTATGGACCCAACATAGTTAAGCGAGCCACCCTTTTCTCGAAGTTTCTATTCTCGCTTCGCTTTTCGTAATTACGCTTGAACTTCTCTGCTTCCCAAAGTGCCTTGAAGGCATTCCAAACATTTTCACCCATGTACGGAGGCCTCAAATTTGCACGCCTCAACTTATACAAAGATATCCGATAATTGCATACCGAACCTCGTAAAAAACATCTTCGAACTTCCTCATCATGCTCTTCATACCATGTCACTTTGTTTTGTATTAAGCATAATGAAAGTATGTATTAGTAATAATATTAAACATTACCAAACATTAAATTAAAACTAACAATATATATAGGTACATAATGTCATAATTGACACTTACCCTAAAAAATTCAACAAATTTCTCTTCCTTCTCTTTATCACTAACTTTACTCCACTTTTTATGGTAAGTTTGAAAATATTTCTTCCGGATCACATATGTGATGTTTGATGAAGTCGTCTTCGACTTTAACAAGCTCCGCATAATGAAAAAATATATCAAACAATCAAATATATATATAAGTTGTTGCATAATTAACTTAAATTAAAAAATCCAAACAATATAATACTTACGTGTTACCATATGGATAAATGATATAGAGCTTCTTGTTGTTGATATAAACCACCCGCACTTCCTCGTCATCAACCACCTCCACTCCCGGCTCATTAGCACCATCACCACCAACATGATCATCCTCCGGTGTGGGCATAGATAATCCATTCGATGTGCCAATATGCCCAATGATGTACCTATATGCTCACCGATGTGCCTATATGCTCATATGGCATATGCTCACCGATGTGACTATATGCTCCGGATGGCATATGCCCAAATTGTATACCACTGGAGGTGGTGGGGGAAGAGTCCACCAGATACTGAGCTATATACCCAGTGAGGTGGCATATGCCCACCAGATACCCGTGGAGGTGGCATATGTCCATGTGAGGAATATGAAACCAATCAGGGCCCGATGGAGATCTGGGCCGGTGGGGCATCCGAGGTGGTAGTCCTGCAGCACTCAACAAATGTATTCGACCTCATATTTCCAATATTAAGTACCACCTCATTAGTTCTACTACGATTACGCCTCCTCTTGGGAGACCCTTTTGCCTTCCCTTTATCTTTTCTCGGTGGGTCGAACCTCCTCCCCGAATCCATTTCTATGAAAAAGAGGAACAAACAACAATAATATTAACAACATTAATAATACAAAATGTGATACTAAGAACATTAATGATACGAAATGTAAGAACATTAATGATACGAAATGTGATGCTAACAATATTAATGATACAAAATGTGATACTAAGAACATTAATGATACGAAATGCGATACTAACAACATTAATGATATATTCATAAACAAGTTTCATCCAAAACACAAGGGTAATACACAAGAACAATAATGATACTGACAACATAAGACTAATCTAATTATTCATCTTCTTCATCTTGATTCTCTTCTTCATCTTGCTCATCTAATCATTCTCTTCTGTCACTTCTAATACTGCTTCAACTTCTTCAACATGGATGCGATCATCACGTAAGGGGTGAACCAGTTCAACTTCAATTACCTCATTTACTCCGGACATTTCATCCACACGATAAGAACATCATCCTCTACATCACCGCTTCAATGTGACCCCGTGGTTTTGTCTTGATTGCAACAAACCATCCTTTGCGAGTTGATGGATATGAAACATAATACACTTGTCTCACATTTTCTGCCATAATAAATGGATCATAGAGTTGATACCTTCTATTCATTTGAATGTCCACCGTATTACATTTTGGATTCAATTTCGTTCCTCTAACCGATGGATCAAACCAAGCACAATAAAACAAAACTACTTTCTTTTCATAGTCCAGGAATGGGTATTCAAGTTGATATATGTGTTGGATCACACCGTAGTAGTCATTTTCAACTCCTCCCGTTTCCCCTTTAACATATACCCCACTATTAATTGTTCTTTTTCCCTCACTCCAAGATTGAGTGTCAAATTTGTAATCGTTAACTAGGTACGTGTGCCACTCACCACCTCAAGAAAAGTGACCATCGCCTAAGTTCCTCAAGTGTTGGATTAGTGAGTTGGTTGTGCTTCATAAAACCTAAGTAACCATATATGGGAAAAATAAGTCATGTCTCATATCTACTTTAAACATTTGACATTAACACATTATTTGATTTACTTACTCTAGCTTTAAACCAGATTGGAAAACTTTCATGTATACTAACAAAAGATTCTTCAATGTATACCTCAATTCGTAAGAATGCAATCAAATGGTGTAATTGAAAGTTGATCAAACCATGATTTAACTTCATACTTTAAACGCCTATAGATTAAAGACTAAATTGGAGCATACTTACTCGACATATGGTTTAACTTCAAGCAGCAATTGATCAAGACATGAACATACGTGATAGATGTTCTTTTTCCGATAAGTACTTGGTTGACTTCTTTCCCGGCGGCTTACTGTGTTTGCTAAAGACGTATAAATTGAGCGCATGTCTTTCTTCTTCGACCTCCTTTCATTTCTATTATTTCTTGACAACATAAAGTTGTTGAAATAATGTGAACAGTAAATAGATGGTTTCACGGCAGGTAAGTCATGCAAATCGATCCTTCAACTCTAGCTTTATTCCTCACCGATCGTTTATAATCACCCATTAATCTACATATGAACAAATAGTCGTATTAATATAATCACAGCTGATTAAACAAATAGTCATACTAATAAAAATTAATTAAAATGTTGAAATAGATAATTACCTCTCAAATGGATACATCCACCTATAATGAACTGGTCCACCAAGTCTTGCTTCATATGCAAGGTGAACCAGGTAGATGCTCCATGGAATCAAAGAAACCGGAGGAAATATTCTCTCCAACTTACAGATGATGAAAGGAATATTCTGCTCCATCTTAATGAGATCATCCATTCTCAATGTTGAAGAGCACATATTCTTAAAAATTGACTCACTTCATGAAGTGGTTCCAAAACACACTTTGTAGTGAACTAAAAGCAATTGGAAGCAAACACTCCATGAATACATGGCAATCATGACTTTTCATCGCATACATCTTCCCGAGTTCACATTCGTACATCTTGCAAGGTTAGAAGAATAACCATCTAGCATCCTCAATCCTTTTCAACCATCGACAAACATCTTTCACTTCATCAAAAAGTTAGACAATGTTTCGCTTTTGGTTTTAACATCTTCCCATTAGCCATTTCCACCAAATTCAAATCGGATCGATATTTGCTACAAAGAAAGAGCGTAATCCAAATAGCCTTTATTATTGTCTTTGGTTTTATCTTTCACATTCATCACAGTCATAATATGTTATCAAAGAAATTCTTCTCAATGTGCATAACATCGAGATTGTGCCTCAACAAATTGTCTTTCCAATATGGGAGATTCCAAAATATGCTTCTTTTTGTCTAGTTATGCACTCGTCCATAACCATCTAGTCTCTCAAGTTCACCTACCTCAGTGACTTGTGGCAAGTCCATAACTCTGCTCCATATTTCACCAGGAGTCACCAAAGGCGGTGGTCCATCTTTTTCAACTACCTTGTTCTTGAAGGCCTTCTTGTTCTTTCTAAATTGATGATCTGGTGGTAAGAATCTACGATGCGAGTTAAACCAAGAGTCTTGCTCCCGTATTTTAGCGAAAACGCCTTCGTGTGTTCCATGCAATGGGGACATGCCAATTTACCGTGAGTCCCCCAACCAGACAACATACCATAAGTAGGAAAGTCGTTAATTATCCACATCAACGCCGCTCTCATCTTAAAATTCTCTTTTCGTACTGCATCATATGTCAAAACACCCCCCCACAATCTCTTGAGATCATCAATCAGAGGTTCCAAAAGATATCAATGTTAGCTTTTGGATTATTTGGACCAGTGCATCGAATAAGTCAAAAACATAAACGGTTTAGTCATGCACATCTCAGGAGGAAGATTGTAAGGGGTAACAATGAATGGCCAACAAGAGTAGGGAGAAGATGATGCATGGATATATGGAGTAAATCCATCAGAGCACAATCCAAGTCGAACATTTCGTGAGTCCGAGGCAAAATCAATGCACTAAATCAAAGTGTTTCCATGCTTCACTTTGTCGGATGGGTGGCGCAAAATGTCCGAGGTACCCCCATTATCATAATGCCAAGTCATTTCTGCGCAACTTCATCGATGCAAACATTCTTTGCAACCTTGGAATTATAGGCAAATAGAACATCGACTTCACAGGGAATGGGTTTATAATTATGTTTTGCCCGCTTTACGAACATGATACCTCGTGCATCCACAAAATTTGCATTCAAGTAGCTCACCATCATTTTTACTAAACTCGTTGTTGTAATACAACATGTGCCCTTTCTCACAACAATCAATCTTCTTAAATCCAATCTACTTGAAACTAACATCTTTGCTTCATAATAATATTTTGGCAAATTATCCTTATTAGTGTCGCATCCAACATCATTTTAGTCACATAGTCTAAACCCACTTTAGAAATACTACTCATGGACTTGAGAGCTAAAAGCTTCACACACATAGATAATTTTGAATCAAGCGAGCCTTGAACAACGGTTTGTTTGAATGATAACAAATTATAAAATCTCTGTGTTCTTCATTTGGAAGTTCTTCATGATTGTCATCACGAGGCTCCTAAAATGGCACATTCACCCAGACCATCACAAATCATGTTTTTCATCGACTCAATATTTTCATTACGTGAAACACCAACACAGGCTGCGCCAAGCTCCTACGTCAAAATTTGGAAGTCGTTTCTCCATGGTCAGTCCAAATCCTATAATTAGGCTCTAAACCCCATTGATATAAGTGACATCGATTTCCTCATCAGTCCTAATAGTGTACACGTCGCATTCTAAACATGGACATCTAACCCCATTTTCCTCTTTAGCCAAATCATGTTGCCACGCTACCACAAGAAACTGCTCAACCCCTACAAATGAAAGATTCCTTCAAACTCGCTCTTCTAGAATATAACCGATCATACACCCAATCACGATTCAATTGATACCAATTCATCTACACACATTTAAAAACGTGTTACATTCCCATAACATTGCGAATAACATATATCAAGTTAGTGGCATAGATATCATCACAAAGGAGATGATTTGGTCGAATAATATGGAGTCAAGGATAACCTGAAACCCTTTTTCCATCCAAGTAGTGAAGGAAGTTATTTCAAACTCCCAACCTTACCAAGCAGTTAGTACCATTTCGCAATTATCTCAATGGAGATGATTAGAGCAAAAAAATATGAGGGTGAGGACAGGACTCTCACCCTTTTCCATCAACAACACACATCATCTAACCTAGGGTTCATCCAAAAACACTTAAACACTTTTCAATTAACAACTCTAAAATAATACACTTTTCAATAACACTTTTCAATTAACATCTCTATTTAAGTTTTGCTCTAAAACATACATTTTTCAATTTCAGTTTCAACAACTTAACACAATTAACAACATACACAAATTTCAATTACTAACAACAATCATCTCTAACAATATAGTTTCCCAAACAACATTCACTCAATTTTAACTCACATCTCACACTCAATCCTACAACCTTTAAAACAACAAGTTTATTTTAACAACAACAACAAAAATTCTAACTTTCGCATTTCACAATCAATTCAACTAACATTTCACAACAACAATTAATCCTAATTCTCAATTATAACTTACAATTCACACTCAATCCAACAACCTTTAAAACAACAAGTTTATTTTAACAACAACAACAAATTCTAACTCACATTTCACTCTCAATTCAACACACATTTCACAACAACAATTAATCCTAATACTCAATTA